>BSBK01003034.1:2020000-2417500 GCA_027943335.1 Chamaecyparis obtusa
AATTTAAGATAATTAATTAGGATTCGATGATGTTTAGATGTGCCTTAGGTTAGGACTTCGATGTCAATTTCATTCGAATTGTTGATATTGGAGGTTAATGAACATATAGCCCATTTTTGGGGTATTACATTTTGCCCCTCTTTGAATTACTGTGCGAAGCGCAGTGGTTCAAAGATAGTCTATGTTTGATAAAGATATGAAACTGATTCAAAAGATAAACTGATCTCAAGTTAGAAACCGATTGAGAGATATTGAGATAGGAGGTCCTGAATGACCAGAGATAATGTTCACTGTAGCAGCGATGAACCTATGATTGCGAAAAAGTGTCCAAAACGCCTAATTCTGAACCTTAGGATTGATAAGAAGTGAGTGACCCATTCTAGACTCGATTGTCTTAGCAAAACTAGCAGGTATCACATGCAAACCCTTCAGTCGCCGAAGAACCAAGGAAAGAACACTATGATCTGATAGTTGCAAAAATTGATACAGTTTACAAGATTACGAGAATACCAGATTGATATGGATCTTGATGAATCTGATATGCCCCAAGTGATGATAGATTTGCCCCGAGCGATGAGGACTTTTGATGAATCAGTAACTAGACGTGATTGTTATCTTGTTTACTGAGGAAGATATGATTTCCATAAAGATATGATTTCAAATTTGATTACAAACTTTGAATGATATGCAATACCATGCCCCCTTCGGGATTAAAATTGAAATCTGACAAGAAAAGTCAGCGTTAAATGGTTTAGAAGCATGTAAATTGATAAGCAAAGTGGTTATACACGTCCGAGAATGCATTTTGCATTGTTGGAAGGTCCCAAAAGACCAAGTTTGACTAGGTTTGACCATGAGTTGACCATGGTTGACCAAGTTGAAATTTTGATAGTTTGATGTAAGATAATCAGTTAAGTTGAATACTAGATTTCTGTGATGATTGAAGGTTGATTATGCAAGCAATTAATAATATGAATGATCTCAGATTTGAATTTTGATCCCGAAAAAGGATTCTACTTGCTATTTCATTGGAGGAACCTTCGTGTGAGATTCAGCTCTTGTTAGACTTGAAGATGCGATTTGAAGAATCATTTAAGCATTGAAGTTCATTTAATCATTGTGAGATCATGCAAACATGCAAAATGCAAAGAGACATGCAAAATGAAATGCAACCTAAGACCTAGGACCTAGTCACTGATCATATGTCGATTTGTTATCATCATTGAACTTTTTGGTAACTAGATAAATCAATACAATTCCCACTAGCTATGAAACCATAGACATATGAATATCGATTTGTATGCGCAAGAATCAATACAACACCCACTGGTCAACAACCATGGATATATGAATATTGATTTTGTTTTTGGAATGTCGGAGTAGATATAAGCATCAAGACACAAACGCCAGGATGACCTGAATATCATGTCCATTTTGATATAGCAATTTGTACAAGCATCAAAACATAAATGTCGTGATGACCTGAGTACACCTTGCATTGCAAACACATCAAACAGTCAAGAGATCATTCTAAATCCAATGTGAATTACCCGTAGTGACCCTTTATCGTTCACATCGTTAGGCAAGATCGCGTTTCACAGTAGGAGAAAGAATTCACTTCAAAAAGACAATAGTTAGATCAAACTTCCTTGAATTGTCTGGGTATCAATGGTCGAGGTACGCATGGCCATCCAATTCAAGATAGAGGCTCTTATAGTCGGACACCATTTCAATCCATAATTTCCAAAGTTGTTAGATTTTCACATACAAGCAGAAAATCAAGAAAAGATTATGCCCCCAGTCATCACTCTCTAAATCCTATAAAGGACATCATCGAAGAGTTCGAAGGGACACAATATGCAAAAATCTCAATGTGGATCAGTAAGCATACAAGGAGATAAAAGCATGTAAAAAGCATAGATTGTTTTCAGTTTGAGTTTGATGTTTGATTGCGTTGTTATAGATGCAAAATCCTTTGTGGAGACAAGACTGACTGACTGACTCACATGAAGCTTTAAAGGATTCTGGCTAGATATGACACATCTAAGATACATGGGAGACCATAGGATATGACATTTATTGCCCCCAAATTTGAACATCGATAGGATACAGATGCGCAAGCTGATTGGTGTACAGATCGACTTATTGAAAACTGGAAATGCAGAAACAAACCGGGAGATATGTACAAACTAAAGCAAGACTGAAAGCTGGGAAAGACCAAGATTGCACTGATAGAGGGAGCATTTTGAACAAGTGGCGCCCGTTTGTCGGGTTTTCACCATCTTGGTAGAGATTCTATTTTTGCTACCAAGGCGCCTGTTTCCAAGTTTTCACCAAGGCACTTTTTCTTTTTTCTTTTTTTTTGTATTTTTCATTTTTTCAATTTTTTTGTACTTTTGATATTTTTTGATTTTTTTGTGAATCATCAAGGTGCCTATTGCTAGGTTTTTACCAAGATGTTCATTTTTTCAGGACTTTTTCTGATTTTTAAAATTTTTTTCAAGACATTTACCAAGCACTGAATGCCTTAGGCATAGAATTTCTTCAGATGGAGAATGTTGATTGGTTCTCGGAGCTGTTCTCCTTCAGTCGTTGAGAGTTGATAAGCACCAGAGCCAAAAGTAGCAGTGATTACAAAAGGACCCAGCCAATTGGGTTTGAACTTCCCCTTGCGTTCGCGATGGGATTGATTTTTAGGATTTTCTCTCAACACTAGATCACCAACCTGAAATTCTCTATGTCTGACTTTCTTGTTGTAGCCTCTAGACATTCTTTTCTGATACACTCTGAGATGATCATACGCTGCTTGCCTGCGCTCATCTAGTAATTCAAGTTCTTGTAACCTAGACACTCTGTAGTTTTCATCAGTGACAAGTCCATGCATTCTGATTCTGAGTGATGGGATTTCAACCTCAATAGGCAGTACTGCTTCAGACCCATAAACTAAAGTGAAAGGTGTAGCCCCTGTAGGTGTTCTGATACTAGTTCTATAGGCCCAGAGAGCTGGATTGATCATGAGATGCCAGTCTCTTCCTGTTTTATTCACTATTCTGTGCAAGATTTTCAAGAGATTTTTGTTTGAAGCTTCAGCTTGTCCATTCCCTTGAGGATAGTAGATAGAAGACCAATGTTGAGTAATTTTGAACTTAGCACATAAGTCATCTAGGTCCTTGTTTTTGAATTGTCCCCCGTTATCTGTGATTATAGAGTGAGGGATCCCATATCTGCAAATGATGTAGTTCAGGATGAACATAGAGATCTGTTTCCCCATTGCTTGTGTTAGAGGAACTGCTTCTACCCATTTTGTAAAATAATCTATAGCTGTGATTATATGGGTATGTCCATTAGAAGAGTGCGGATGGATAGCACCTATGAGATCAAATGCCCATTATTGAAAAGGCCATTGTGTAGTAAAGGGAATCAGATCTCTCCCTAGAGCATGAATCAAGTTGCCATGTACTTGACACTGTTGACAATTTTTAGCAAATTTAATAGCTTCTTTTTCCATTTCAGGCCAATAGTACCCAACCCTAATAAGTTTTTGAGCTAACGTTAAACCGTTTGAGTGTGACCCACATATACCCTCGTGGACTTCCTCTAATGCACGTTGAGACTCTTCTCATTCTAAACATCTAAGCAGTGTACCATCTAGACCTCATTTGTACAGATCATTACCAATGATGACATATCGGGATGCGGATCGGATAAGGTTTCATTTCTCAAAATGGTTAAAGGACTCAGGGATGATTTGGTCATGGAGATAGGAGAATAGATTTTTGTAGCGAGATGAGTCATAACCTACAACAGTGCAGATCATGCGGGTTTTAGGGGATTCATATGCAGGATAGGATAGGGCTTCCACCAGGAACTCGTAGCGTAGTTCATGTTCGGGCTGCTATAAAAGAGTAGATAATGTTGCCATTGCATCGGCAGCCTTATTCTCTATTCTGGGTATTTGCTCAAATGTGATAGAGATGAAGTATTTCTTTAAATCATCTACCATTCTCTTGTAAGGAATGAGCTTTTCATCTTTGGTTTGGTACACATCATTGACCTGGTGGATGACCAATTGTGAATCTCCATGGATGTGCATCTCTGTAACTCTCCACTGTATTGCCATTTTCATACCATTGAGAAGTGCCTCATATTCAGCAATATTGTTTGTGCAAGGAAAATTTAATCTGAATGCTTTGGGTATCGAGTATCCTTGAGGAGTGATGAACAATATGCCTGCTCCCGATCCATTCTGTGTGTAGGAGCCATCAAAGAATAACCGCCATGTTCTAGAAGAGAGATGCATGATAGAAGAATCGGGAAATTCCATTTGCATGGGTGTATCATCAAACAGTGGTGCTTCAGCTAATTGATCAGCAATAACCTGTCCTTTGATAGCTTTTTTTTCAACATATGCAATGTCAAATTCACTCAAGAGCATGACCCATTTAGCTAGTCTACCTGTGAGGGCAGCCTTGCTTAGGAGATATTTTAGTGGATCAATTTTAGCTACCAAATGAGTGGTATGAGCTAACATGTAGTGTCTCAATTTCTGTGATGCAAAGATCACAGCTAGACATGCCTTCTCTATCATTGAGTAGTTCTTCTCATAGGCCACTAAAGTTCGGCTGATATAGTAGATGGCTCTTTCTTTCTTGTTCTCATCATGATGTGCTAGCAATGCCCCCAGTGATGTATCTGTTGCGGAGACATATCATATTAATGGCTTCCCATGAATAGGAGGCATCAATATAGGTGGATTTGATAGATACTTCTTGATATGTTTAAAGTTGTTCTCGCATTCTTCATTCCATGCAAAGGTCACACCTTTATGTAATGTTTTTGTAAAAGGCTGTGAGATGTCCGCTAGCTGTGATATGAATCTTCTGATAGATTGAACTCTACCTTGCAACATCCTCATTTGACTGATATTTGTGGGAGGTTGCATCTCTATTATAGCCTTGACTTTAGCCGGATCAACTTCAATGCCTTTCTTTGAAACTATGTATCCTAAGAGCTTTCCAGAAGTGACTCCAAAAGCACACTTTTTCGGATTTAGTCGAAGACTAAATTTTTCCATTCTGTTGAGGATCATGCTCAATTCTATTAGATGTTCAGTTCTAATCATGGATTTTGCCAAGGTATCATCCACGTAATCCTCCATTGTTCTATGCATCATATCATGAAAAATAGATGTCATTGCTCTTTGATATGTAGCTCTAGCATTTTTGAGTCCGAATGGCATAACATTCCAACAGAAGGTTCCCCACGCACATGTGAAAGCTATTTTCTCTTGATCTTCTGGAGCAATTTTGATTTGGTTGTATCCAGAAAAACCATCCATAAGGGAATACATTTCATAGCCCGCAGTCATGTCCACTATCATATCAATGTTAGGTAGTGGAAAGTCATCCTTAGGGCATGCTCTGTTCACATCTCTAAAGTCCGTGCATACTCTGATTGAACCATCTAGTTTGGAAACAGGTACAATGTTGGAAATCCACTCAGCATAGTCTATGACACGGATGAATCCAGCTTTTAGGAGTTTTTCTAGTTCTGCTTTGACTAAGAGTGCAACATGAGGATGCATCTTTCTCAATTTTTGTTTGATTGGTTTTACTCCGGGAGCAATGGATAGATGGTGCATAATGAGATTGGGATCCAATCCTGGCATATCTGAATATTTCCATGCAAAGTTGATCTTTTTGTCTGATAAGAAGGTAGTGAAGTTCTATTTCTCTTTGTCTGATAGAGATTGTGCTACATGTACCAATTGTGGTTCCTCTATTGTACCCAAATTGATGGATTGAGTTGGCTCAATCAGAACTGGAGATCTATCCTGTAAATGACTCGAAAGGACATCAAATATCTCATCCTTAGGCACCTCCGAGAGGTTTTCACCTTCAGATACATCTTTTCTTTTTACTTTTGTCGGTTCTGAGACTGCCACAAAGTGGTTTTCACCCTCAGAACTCTTTTTCTTTTTCTTTTTACTCTTGTTTTTTTGACTAAGATATTTGATGTCTGACTCGGTCATGCTGACGCTCAGTTCACTGATGGAAGTACTCATAGGCTCAACTGCATTGAGGTAGCAGGCAAGGGCATAGTCATTTGGGAAAGTATACATACCATGGTTTGGGTTTGTGGAAGTTTGGTCGATAAGATCAGGGCGTTGGATAGTCAAAGCGGGAAAGGCTTGGGAAATGGTGTTCATGGATGTGGATATGTCATCATTGGTCCTAACCCGATGCTCAAGTTCAAAGGTGATATTACAGCTCAAAATGTTCAATTCGTGAATAGGCTCAACATCATCATGGGAGTCCTCTTCAGCCATAGGTGGATCAGACACGGTAAGTTCATTGTTTCACTCTAGACCTACGTTGGGCTGAGATACATATTGGTGAATAACATCAATATATTTCTCTGTTATAAGCTCATCTTCTTCTAGAATGGCACCCCATTCATAGTCATTTGACTCAGCTTCTGATTCAGGATCTCTAGGAAAGCTTAAAAAATGTGTGAAATCAGGATGAATACCCCAAGAAGGATTTCCCTCAGTCTCTGACTTGAATTCATATTCATGGGAATCAGTGTCAGAATAACTACCCCCTTCTTCTTGATCAGTGTGATTGCCTTCGAGATTAGCTAGTTCTTGTGGTGCAACCATCTCTTGCACTACAGTAGGTTCTTGCGTTTCTACTACATTAATTCTTTTGATAGGATCATCTTTATCATCAAGAAGATCTTTGATCTCTTTAGGCAATTTTTCATAGGGGATAAGCTCAGAGCTATCTGAATCATCATCAGAGGGTTCTATTTCTTCTTTCTTAAGAAGGGGTTCTCCTGGTGCAATTTGTTCTATGACATGAGAACAACCACCTCTGAGATGATAGGGTTTCTTCTTAAACCCTATGCCACCAGTGTCTTTTTTGTCTCTACCAATATGTGAAATGGGTGTCACAAGACCCTTTCCCCTGATTCCTAGAGGTCCCTGACCAGAATATCCCATCTTGGCCATCAATTTGTTTCCTGGACCATATGAATTAGAAGGGATTGTAGGTGCTATAGGTTCACTAGGTCAAACAATTTTGGATTCAGAATCATCTTTGTATAGCCATGCAAGCACAACTTCATCTTCTTCAAATTCTTGTTTGGATACTTGCTCTGCCACAAAATTTCTTTTGTATGCTTCCATAGGTTCTTTAGGTTCTGATTTAGATTGCTTCAAAGATTGTCCATATGACTTGGGCGAGATAGGGAGAGATGTCAGAGACAAGACTGGCTCTATAGTGTATTCTCCCATCCCATTTTCTTTGATATTGATCTCTTTAGCAATGTCATCCATCTTAGATCTGGAAGCAACATTTAGCTACTTGATGGAAGATTCTCTGTTATTAGGTACAAGCTTATCGACACTTTCCTTCAATGTATTGCAAGTTGTACTCAGATCTGTTGGGATAGTAACCTCCACTCCTTCATAGGGAAATTTCAAGCATTGATGGTACATAGAAGGAATAGCTTGCATTTCATGTATCCAGGGTCTCCCTAGAAGGGTATTGTAAGCCAATGGTAGATCAAGCACTTGACATGTGGTATCTTTGATGACCGGACCCACTCGGATGGGTAAGACAATAGTGCCTTTAGAAGCTCATTCTTGTTCATCATAGGCTTTTATGGTGATCTTCTTTCAAGGATCGATAGCCATCTCTGAGAATCCCAACTGTGTGATTAAGTTGTAAGAACAAATGTTGAGGCCTGTGCCCCCATCTATCAACACACGTTTGACTCGACGGTTCTGGATCAAGACTTCTATGTGCAAGGGTTGATTATGTGGGTGACTTAGGGAGTTGTCATCCTCTTCTAAAAAGGAGATATATTGCAGAGATTTTAGATGACCAACCATAGTCTGGAACCTGTCTAGATCTAGATCATCAGGAACATTAGAGCCGAGCAAAGCCTTGTCTAGGATATCTCTGTGAGCTGGAGATATTTGAAGTAACTCAAACATGGAGATTTTGGCATTGGTATGCTAGAGTTTTTGGACGATGCTGTAAGATGTAGGTCTTGTATCCTTTGGATTGGAAGATTTCGAGGCAACCTTCTGTCTAGAAGCAGATGTGAGATTGAAAGGTATCTTAGGGACATTAGATGAACTTGGTGTTTGTCCTTTCAAATGAGTCTGAGCTTGTGATCTGGTAACCACATTAGCTAAGGAATGATTTCTATCCCTTCATACAATTGTGATGACATTGCAGCTCTCAGAGATACATGGTTCAACCATATTGATGACAGCATCATTTCCAGGGTAGGCATAGTTGACTTTTGCCCCCATGTTAGGCTGGGAAGTGGAAACTCCTTTGCCATGTTGTGGAAACAGTTCTGTAAATGTTGTGTGATCATTATTGCTGGTAGGATTATTGATCATGATATCCCCTTGATCTATCAAGTCTTGAATGGTATGCCTCAAGTGAAAGCATCCAGTAGTTTTGTGGCCTTTAGTCTGATGGAAAGCACAGAATTCATTATCTTTCCACCAATATGGTTTTGGATCCGGATCAGGTTTTTGAATTGGTGGTAAAGAGATCATGTTATCAGCTATCAGGGTTCTCAGGGTAGATTCCAAAGATTCTCCCAGGGGAGTAAACTTTCGTTTATTATCCCATCGTTTGAATGGCTTCTTTGGAGATGGTTTAGTAGATTTTTGCCCTGAAGCTTCAATGGCTTTGGTGGCAAGGGTGAGATTGTAGGCCGGTGCCTTTGATGGGGTGCGAATAGTGTCAACAACACCATCAGAGACGATACCTTTGTTTCTATTTCAGCTCTTGTTTTTATCTTTTGAGCTAGATCCAGATTCAGACTTGTCCTTTTGAAGTGTGATTTCTCCTTTCTTGACAAGTACTTTCTCAATCTTGATTGCATTATCCACCATTTTATCAAAAGACACATGATCTTGCATTTGTAATGGATAGTTGAGCTCTGGAACAAGGTTATTGATAAAGATTTCAAGTTTCTCCATTTCAGGAATTGGTCTAGCATATAGAGAAAACTTCTTTCGCCACCTCTTGAGAAAAGTTAGGAATGATTCCCCTGGATATTGCTTGAGGTTACAGATATCGATCATGGTAATCAGATGTTGAATATTGTAGGAATAATTGTTGATAAAACAATTTAATCAATTCCTCAAAAGTTTTGATCATAGAAGGTAATCTTGAAAACCACTGAATGGATGCTCCTCCTAAGGATCTAGGAAAAAGATGCATTAGATAAGTCAGTTCATGCATGAATTCCATGGATTGCATACATAACTCTCTAACATGATCTTGAGGATCAGAGTGTCCGTCATATTTGTCATACTTTGGCATCTCCGCTCTTTTTGGGAATGGAGGCATATACAAGTCTTTGTCAAAAGGGAAAGGACAAAGGGCCTCCATGGAGAATTCCTTGGGTTCCTTCTCTTTCTCAATTTTATTCATTTTGACCTACATATTGTGCAGCTGGTTCATTATGGCCGTCATCGAAGTTTCTTCTTCATGTGTGATGATATCTTCGACATTGAAGTGAGGAGGAAGTTTAGCTCCTTCCTGGGCTAATTACAAAAAGTATGCCTCTCTATCCATTTTCAAGAAATGCCTCATCATTCTTTTGAATTCATTGTCATTCTGACACCGATGGATTTTAGAGGGTGTAGGGTCTTGGTCAACATTATGTTGAGAATGGTGTCCCTGGGATCCTCCTCCTAGAGAACCATGGTTTGTCCCTGCTTGAGACATGGTAGGAGTTTTTGGGCTCCCTGGAATAGATTGAGGAGGAGTTTGTTGATTACCTCTGTGAGTTGATAGAGGAGGTATGTAACCAGTTTTTAATCGAAAGTTACCGAGACCGTCGTCTTCGTGACTTGATGAGTTGTTCAAGAGTTGGACTCGGGGTATTGGTCAAAAGTAAGTTCTGAGATGTTTCTTCTAATTTCTTGTGTGAAGAAGCTCTAGTCTCCACCATTAACTTTGAATGAAACAGAAGAAAAGGACAAAGACAACTGAAGAATAATTTGATTCGAGAAAATTGGATGACGCAACCTTGTCAAGATTATGATAGTTTTGAAAATTTGATGAGATGTGGGTGAAGGAAACTGTGCCCTGGATGTATGGGATAGATCACCCAAAAAATAGCGGACACGAGTTCTCAACACTTAGTCTATTTTTGAAGATTGATTGAAGATTGATAGTTATGACAAGGTTTTGACATGAGATAAAAATGAGTCAAATTGATCAAACAGAAGACTAGATCGGATTCAAAAGATCAAACTCAAAAAATGGTAGAATGCTCAATAGCTACTGCTCTGTTCCTGACACAATGATATTTTTGACAGATTCTAGAACTAGGCTGGAAACATTGGATATCTTGCAATTTGACAATTTCTGACAACTCTCTCAAATTTTTACAAATGACACTCTGCAGACTCGTACGACACTCGGTAGTCTATGAAATGACAGTTGCTAAACTCATACGACAGTTGGGTAATACTGAAATGACACTTGACAAAACTTGTACGAGTTTTGACTTCCTGAAATGACTTTTGACTCCAGAAAAGATTTTACGTCAATTTTTGCAAAATGTAAGGTCTTCAGTTTTAGATTGTTTGCAAATTGTATTGTCCAGATTTTGAAGGTTATACCAGATTTGATCATTTTTAATAGCCAAGTAGATAAATAAGCATGCAGAATAATAAGCAAGTGATTCCAAGCACGTCTGAAAATAATGAACAAGGGCAAAAGCAACCTTGCGCATGAACAATCAAGTGACCAAATTGTGCTAATCCCTGAGAGTACTAATTGTGTATGTTCTGAAAAGTTTTGCAATAACACACATATACCTGAGAATGAAAAATTGGCCTCTCTAGGGTTTTTAGTAATGGTTTGACTCTGCAACTTTTATGATTCAAAGGGGTGAACTCCAATCCCGGCGCACCAGGGTTTTGACACAGTCTGAGAACTTAATCGTCAAGAGCTGCTAGGGAGATCTGACAACCCCACAATGAACCATACCTGTGGAGATTTCTTCCATAAGGACATTTATATAGCGGCTGTCACTACCACGGCGAAAATGGCTATGACCGCTTGAGGTTCCATCAATGTAGTTTTCCCTGTGAAGGGATTGTCTGCTATGGTTAACCCTCTCTAAAGATGACTCACAATAGTATACCACAAGGGGACTTGGCTCCAGATTCAAAGTTTTGACACCTCTTCACTTTTAACCCAAACAAAGCAAGCAGATTAATCCAACACGCTAAGACAAAGTTTTGTTCCACCAAGGTCTATGATATCAACTCCACATGATCTATCAACCTCTCCGAGGAGAGAATGTATCAATCAATAAGAGAAGATGCACTAACCAATTTTGATTCACCAAAGCTCATGATATCAACCCCACGTGATCTATCAACCTCTCCAGAGAGAGAATGTGTCGATCAATAAGAGAAGATGCACTAACCAAGTTGAATGTGAAATGCACTAAGTATTCTCCCTACCTACAAGGATTCTATCGTCAAGAAGGATTTCACTGGGAATCCAATCTCTCAAGAATCACGAATAGTGTTCATAGGGCCTAATTACTATGTGAGCACAGATGTATGTTCCGAAAGTAAATCTACCAAAAGCATCCAAAAAATAGAAAGAGGAACACTTAACGCTTAAAGGGAATATGAGATGAGTCCACAAAGTGGAACACTTAACACCTCACACAAGCTAAAAATGAGTCCCCAACTTAGAAAACAAGTGAGTTCCTAAAAGCACAAAAGGGTTACCAAGTGGAACACTTAACGCTTCTGTCCTGTTGACCCCTCCCCTTTATGGCGCTGAGATTGCAACCACGGGGCAGAAATGAGGGGCCGGCGGATTAGCGAGTCCAATAACCCAAGATAGCAATCAAGATCAATCACAAGTATCTAAGACTACTTAATGAATCCTTAAGGGGTCACAACCTACTATCAATTATGCAAGTGTGTAGAAATAGATCAAAGCATGAAAAGATGCACACAAGCCAGACACATAAGAGATTTGTTTTAGGATCCAAATTGAAATATTATTAGCTTGAGAAGAATACCTTAGATCCAACACTCTACAATCTAGAATTTAGCACATGTCCGAAAGTACAAAACTAAGACAAATCAACAGCAAACTGTAAGCGTTAGAAATCAATAATCTAAAAGTACAAATATGCAAATTCTATGATCAAATGGTAAAATTTGAAAATGAAACCAACATGCTTGGATTTGGCTTGGAAAGAGCTTTCCAATGATATATCACACTTAAATTTTCAATACCATATGTGAAAATTTTGCAAAAAATGGGTGCTAGTTTTCCAGAGTGGCACGGATTCTGAAAATGCCAAAATTTTCAGAAAAAACAAATCAGAAAATAGAAAGCTAACGTGATCAAAATAGGCATAGGCGTGATTGAAATGAGCATAGGCGTGACTGAAATGTTCCCAGGCGTGATTTAAATACTGACAGGCGTGATTTAAATACTGACAGGCGTGATTTAAATACTCACAGACGTGATTTAAATACTGATAGCCGTGACTAAAATGTGCCCAGGTGTGATTTAAATACTCACAGGCATGATTTAAATACTGATAGGTGTGACTGAAATGTGCCCAGGCATGATTTAAATACTCACAGGTGTGATTTAAATACTGATAGGCGTGACTGAAATGTGCCCAGGCGTGATTTAAATACTCATAGGTGTGATTTAAATACTGATAGGCATGACTAAAATGTGCCCAGGTGTGATTTAAATACTCACAGGCGTGATTTAAATACTGATAGGCGTGACTGAAATGTGCCCAGGCGTGACTGAAAATAGCAGATGTGTGACTGAAACTGTCACATGCGTGACTGAAACTGGCAGATAGGTGACTGAAACTGTTAGATGCGTGACTGAAACTGTCACATGCATGAGCAGAATGCTTGTAAGCGTGAACAAATTGCTCGTAGGCATAAACAAATTGCTTGTAGGCATGAACAGATTGCTTGTAGGCGTGATCAGATTTCTCGTAAGCGGCGTTAGATTGCTCGTAAGCGGCATTTTTCCTGTTTGCACAAAAATGATGAAAAAGTGACGCCAAAAATATATAAAATTAGATAAAAATGAAGAGAATGAGGCTCAAGGCCCCACGGTGGGCGCCAGAAATGTGTGTGTGAAAATTGTACCTGATCTGTAGACACAACACTTCAGTAAAATATTAGAGGTTAGCAAAAATTGAAATCGTGCAAAATTGAAAGCTATCTAACCAGGCAATTTACTGCCTTCTAATAGGTGCGAGATTAATGTTCTCAGATTATTATCGAGATCAGTGACCTAGACGACACCTAAATGAAGGATTTGAATGCAATTGATCTAGATATGAGATTGAATGCAATTATTCTATTTTTTTGGATTTTTCTATGCAATAAGAATGATAAAAACTTGATATGAATCTATGCTATTGAAAACTGATATGCTATGCTAATCTAGAAATGATATGCAATATGAATCTAAATGAATGCAAAAAAAAATAAGATTGATCTCACAAAGATGTCGATTCGCAAGAGCTTTGATTCTTCAATTCCAATTCTCCAGCGTGATTGTGCAAAAATATGAGATGATTTGTGAAGAGCTGAAGCCTTTAATTTATAGAAATCCAGGGCTTTGGAGGTGCATGGATAAAAGTCATAAATCACTCAAATTAACTCATCTTGATTTTTGAGTTATCTGATCATGAAAGATAGTTAATATGCAAAAACATGCAAAAATAGCTTTTTAACTCAAATTAGAGTTAGATCAGCTTTTTTGAACTCCAAAAGGATGTTGAGTTCCAAAAAGTCAATAACTTGCATTGATTTTTCAATTTTGAGTTTAACTGGTCCTTGAATGTGCACATGGATAATTATGATTTAATAAATAAATAAAGTGATTTATTCTCAACTTAACTACTTTTTGAAATAAAATAATTAATTTATGGGTTAATTAACTATTTTACCAAACTTTTATTAAAAATTATATTATTAAATAATGACAACATGGTTTAATTAATTAAATAAGAATTTAATCAATTATTCATAGGAATTTTGATTTATTGTCAAAATTAAATAATACAATTAATAATAGATAGAATTAAATTTAATTAAACAATTAAGTGGCAAATATTAAATCTAATTAATTAAATATGAAAAATATTTAATTAATCAAATTTTAGGATAAATGTGGATTTATCGCCAAATAATCATTAAATTAAAGATAATTAAGATAATTAGGAATATTACTAGGAATATTCCCCGATGCAGAATTTAAGATAATTAATTAAGATTCGATGATGTTTAGATGTGCCTTAGGTTAGGACTTTGATGTCAATTTCATTCGAATTGTTGATATTGGAGGTTAATGAACATATAGCCCATTTTTGAGGTATTACACATACATACATACATACATACATACATACATACATATATATATATATATATATATATATTTATGTATGTATATATATATATATATGTATGTATGTATGTATGTATGTATGTATGTATATGTATATATATACATATATGTATACATATATAGATATGTACACACACACACACACACATATATATGTATATATGTGTGTATCTTTTGACTCCCCTAATTGGTTATAAAGTGACCCCGCTCATCCAAAATATATTAGAACTTGTAATAATAGAGTTTATTTGTCGACCTCATCATCATTTATACACATGTCTACTATATTTTCAAGGAGAAATAGAACCGTGCACAAGATAGTCAACTAATTATGATGGGTTTCATGTTTTCCTTTAGGCTTCCTTCTTAATAACCCAAAATTCCTATCAAATGATTCATCTAATAAAAACAAAAAAGAATAATGTAGACTACATAATCTATGTATGGGTAGGATATTCCATTAAGTAGGCTAGTACTAGGCATGATAATATGATCCAATGAATTGAACTAACCATTCTATCTTCTATAAGGTAAGATGTGGACCATACTTAGGATCGTAAGAATGTATACTTATACACTAGCTAACTTACTAAATTAGTAAGTTCTAGGAGATATACATGAATAAAGAAGATGCACATAAAATTTCCCTACCCTCACCCTTTATTTATCTTCAATGACTAGTGGTAGAAGTAGTTAAGGAAAAGAGATAGCCTTAAGATAATAGGGATTTATCCCTAGTTCATTCAAGTTGACCCCCTAGAATTAGATCCTCTCATTAATGAGCCAACATCAATATTGATCTAAGACCTATTCCTAATCCCAAAGATAGTTTATCAAAATAACTATGTAGTTTCCCTTGACATTGTTTATTTTTTTATAAGATAGTTTATCAAAATAACTATGTAGTTTCCCTTGACATTGTTTATTTTTTTATTGAGTTGATTCATTGATATGACCTCATCAATTTAATTGAGGTTCAATTTCTGATAAAATATATGCACCCAATAAAATGAGTAAGGGTATATAGGTCACTAGAGTATGATTAGAGACATAATTATTTTTTTCATTATGGTGATGCATCATATATCTACTTTCTCTTTGGACTAGGAGTTAAGTAATTTTTGTCCAAATTTTACATGTATAGGAAACTTCCCAAACACATTTTTGATTTGGTCATTGTTCCCCACCATGATGATTCCTTCCACTCCACTTACTAACCTTGGTATATGCCTCAAATTTATGAACCTCTTGTACAACTATCCTTATGTTACCCCTGGTATGTATATATAGATCTATACAAATGTTATATATTCATCTATCCATCTATAAGAATAGACTAAATGATATAGGAACCTCATATTTTCATCTTGACGTAATGATGTGAAAGAACGTCAATCCATAAATATCAAAATAGAATAAGGTATGTTTATTTTGATGATGGTAGGGTCAACAAATTTTTAAATTATCACTCATTGAACAAACTGATAATGAATATTTTTCTTCTTTGATATCTAGGTAGCCCTTGGGAGAAAATTGTTTTCTAATATGACAATGAAATGATGGTTTATTCTCAAAATGTACATGTTTAGTTGTTGGGTTCACCCAAAAGGGAAGAATATTTACAATGTTAAACATTTCCTCCCCAAAACATCCAAAATTCATTCTTACATTCTCATTCCTAATATCTCAACCAAGTTGATCCCATTCTTCCCCCATTTATAATGCATCTAGTTAAAAGATCCTAAAGAAAATAATTATAGGTTGATACATAACTCAAATAGATGTAAAGTGTTATTGTCTAGAAATATTTGGTTGAATGAATATATATCTAGAATTTCACTAACTAAAGATTCATGACCGCCTATTATTTGAAGTAGGAAGAGTGATAAAAAAACTATCCTTATTACTTAACTCTATTACTAAAATGGTTGTCTTTTGTTTTGAACTATTCAACAATGAAGCCTCTTATTGATGATGTAGGTTCAATATTAATTAAGTAATAGTATTAGGGTAGGAACAATAGCTATAGATATATTAATTCCAACTAGAATAAATAACCTTGTGGGTTCAATATTGATCTCTTTAAATGAGTTAACATGTATGTAACAAAATCGACCCACCTAAGTCAAACAATACTCTAGAGGAGTGGGTGAACTCAATACACAATAATATAAAAGAGGGGTCCCATACTGAATAAGGAAATAACTCTAATCAAACCATAAAATATTTAGTTACCTTATTAAATGGATTAAATTATTAGAATAAAAGGTCATTCCTTAGTGCAAGAACTGCTAGCAACAATCAATTGGTTAATTTGACTTTCTAAACCTCACTCGCCCACTCATGTTTGACCTATCATTGATGCATAAATGAATAGCTAAAAAACTATACTTATAATATAACTACACCCATATATATAACTCCATAATCCTAAAGACTATATACAAATTTCCTAGAATTAGTAAGAATGAGAACTACCTATAACTAGTAGAGAAAACATGTAGTTAGTTAGGCATCACTATGGACATATAAAATATATTATGGAATAGAAAGATTTAATGTAAATAGAAGTAGATAAGACAAATAAGAAAGTGGGGGTTTTAAATAGATGTAGGAACGATGAGGAAATTTGACTATACTAGATATATATCATTGCTCAATCCTTAAACAAAATGATCTTGGGATAGGTAGAGTTATGTATGTATGTATATACTACTAGTTATATATAGATTTTATAACCATTATGAAAATATCTAGGGATTCACTTGTATACATTAATGATTAGTGGGTATAAATAGACTTTGTTTCATGCCAAAAAATAATTGATTGATTTCCTATCTACTTAATTTCCCCCACCAAGAACAATATCTATAACATGAGATAAAATGGGCCAACACCCACCTCTGTTGGATGCATGACTTCCCAATGTTTTAATAGAGGTATAAATGAGGAAAATCAAAAGAATCAAAGAATACAATTATGATAGATTAGAGGGTTGGTGTACAAGAAATAATTTTTATAATTTTTATTGCATGTTGTCCTGGTTTGTTCTAGTAGGAGGTTTGGTAGCACTTTCTTCGTCTAGAAATATTTATTGAAAAGATTGAGTGAATATTTAAATCTCAATAAAATAATCAATCTATCTACCCCTTTCATTTTACTTGGGATTAATAAAAAAATAGGTTTGGGCTAGAGTCACTATCTTGTGTTAACACACTTTTCCAAAGTCGAATCTATTTCGTACTAGAGACAATTGTTTGACCATTCTTATTGCACCTGTCAAATTCAATTACTTGAGTGACTAAATTAACGGAATAGGTATTTTCATGGTGGTTGGAACATATCAATACTGACTAGCCTAGGTTGTATTATCACTGGTAAGTGGATCCAAAAATAAAGTTAATGAGGCCCTATATGTCCTATTTCATGATTTATTCCCTTTTTCATTTGTTACCCCCTAATTTTTTCCTATGTTTAAATTCCAAAACTCAAGGAAAAACTTTAAAAATTGTCATGTCCAGTTGTCAGTGTTAGCATTTCCCCATTTACTCTTTAAGTTTCATGCCCTTTTTGGCTCATTGAATCTCCAAGTTTGAACCTCAATAAATTCAAAGTTCATGGTTTAGAGTCACCGAGCACACTTATTTTCTTTTGTAGCATCATTATAAAGTTGGTCATTGAACTTGAACCTTTGAACCTTCTTAGTTCAAGGTTCAAGGTTCATTAGTCTGCCATTTTAAAAGTTTAATTTTTCTTTTTGAGTCTTACCGTGTCTAGGGCCATTGTGCATTTGGTTGATCCAACATTGTTTATTCAACAAACTTGAACCTTTGAACCTTCGGGTTCAAGGTTTATTTTGTCCAAGTAGTGACATGCTATTTAAAGGAGAATCAAAGAGAAATTTGGCATGTGTGAGAAATATTTTAAGTATTTCAAGATTTTAAATTCTATTTATGGAAAGTAATCATGAGGATGCAATCTTTTGTGTGAAATTTACTAGTATTAATTAAGGTGTCAGGTTTATGCCAAATCAATAGTTAATTCACACAATGTTTACAAGTTGTCAAGGCATGCAATATTTCATTGAGATCTTCCCACCTCTATATTTATGACTAATGATTTCATTCCTAATTAAAAAATTCATTGATGGTTGTGGATGGCTAGTCATGACTAAGCCTAAGGTAATTTGAGCTTTCCATTTTTAGGAGTTGTAGGAAATTGATGAAAATAATAGGTGAGTTCTAAAGATCTCTTCCCCCATTGTTGTTGTTGCTTTAAGAAGGAGACACATAAGTAAAATTAGTTTTTTTTGCTTAATTTATTCTATTTATGTTGGAGTGTTTAAGGTATTTTATTGACATTATCACAATGAGGCCATCCCTTCCAAACCTAGGGCATACTTCCTATTTGGTCACTAATTTACCATAGTTTGATGATACCTCCTTAGCTAAGGCTCACCTAGGAGAATTTATAGAAAGGGAGAAGAACCCAAAAATAGACTCCATGATGGATAAAATTATGTAGAGTGGTTTTATTGAAGCGGCTTCTTTCCCTACTATAGTGCCTTTCCCTGAATTGGTGGTAGAATGCATGAGTAGATACGATGCCAAAAATAGGCACATCCTAAAAATTAATGGAAGAACCTTGGTAAACATTGATAAAGAGACAATTATGGAAGCTATGGGAATTCCCAAGAGAGAGCCTTATGAGGACTGGTCCATTAATACCTCTTATTCCATGTTTCCAGAAAGAAGAAAACTTATAGGAGTGTAATCACTAGGAATTGGCTCCTTAAGGAACATATGGGTGGTTCTCGGTTACCCATACCATTGACTAGAGAACACCTCAAAACTCAACTACGAGATATTGTCATAATATTAAAAAGACAAGGGAAATTGCCATGATTTCTATTGGGAGGATTGGATGTAATTTTACATTCAAGTTCTCTTGAGCAACCATAACTACTTAGAATAGGCCCAAGTGATTGCTAAAAGGTTACATGATGGTTTATCTATTTTTATAGGGTTTTATATGTCTTTGTATCTTTTCTATACATTATCTTCCACCAAAGAATGGCATGGTCTTTACAACAAACCCTAGAAAGAAAGAATGAAAATCTATGTGTATTAACCCCCATCTTCAAAAAGAGAGATATGTTGAGAACTTCATGAGGGTGAATGATATTTTTGAAGGTAGACTGGTCTACAAACTTTAGGGTAATGAAAATCAAAGAATGTAAAATGAAGAAATGAAATTGGTCAACATTTATGGGAGTTAATTCATCTAGCTTACCAGATTTACATACCTCAGGATTTGCGGGTATGAGGGAAAACCTTTTAAATTACCTAGATATGATTTTGACAATCATGTGTTGATCAAAGTGAGTAGGAAACTGGATCACATTGATAAGAAACTAAAGGAGAAAGGGAAGTATGGAGTAGCATTCCCAGTTGAATTGGGTAACTATAGTTGTAAAACTATATTTGACGCACTAAAGATGGAGCTAGAATTCTAGAAATTGAACCTTCAGTTATATACTACTAGGTAGAACTTTGACAACATGGGATTTACCTTGGAACAACTAAATATGGGTGCAAACTTTCATCATATCCCTCATCTGGAAGACTACTAGGTTAATTTTTGTGACAAATTTGAGGTAAGAAAGAGATTATGGTCTAGATTAACACTGAACCAAATCATTTCCATGAACTTGGAAATGAACACCTTTGGGGTTCAGGAAGAAGAAAGTGAAGATGTACTTGACCTAGAATTCATAAAGAGGGTTCAAGAGAAGCCGCTTCCTAAGATACAATGGAACAAGAAGGAGGATGATAGTATCTTGTATCAATCATTCAATGTAATAAGAAAAAAATAAATATGGATAAAGAACCATCATACTGGGAAAACACTAGAGCCTGATTCTGAGGCTATTTTGGTCATTCATGAAAAGAATGTTTCACAGTTGCATTCTCTTCCTTCTTATGTGTGTGAATTTTGTACCTAGTTGTACACACAACACTTCAGTAAAACATTAGAGGTTAGCAAAAATTGAAATCTGCATGTAATTGAAACTATGCTAACCAGGCGATTTACTGCCTTCTAGTAGGTGCGAGTATGATGTTCTCATATTGAAATCGAGATTAGTGACAATGCAACACCTAAACAAAGGATTTAAGATGATGAAAGCAATGAAATATGAATGCAAATTAATCTATATTTTTGTATTTTCTATGCAATAAGAATGAGAAACTGTATGAATCTAAGCTATAATGTATGAAATTGAGTTTGAATGCAGATTTAATCTAAGAAATGCTATGAATGCATATAAAAATCTATGATATGAAACTATGAATGCTCAAAATAATAAATGAAAATCTCACAATAGCCTTGATTCACAAAAGATTGATTCTTCAGTCATGAATTCGCTAGAGTAATTGTGCAAATTCAAGAGATGATTGTGAAGAGTTGAGCCTTGATTTTATAAAAATCCAGGGCTTGAGGATGCATTGAGAAAAACCATAAATCACTCTTGATAAACTCAGGTTGATTTTTGAGTTATCAAGAAATTAAGAATAAATAAACTCATAAAATCATACAAAAGCAGTTTTTATCTCAAAATAGAGTTTTAGTTTTTTTTTTCAACTCATGATCAGATGTTGAGTTTAGAAAGTTAACAAATTGAAATTGATAATTAATTTAAAGTTGCTTTAAAGTTGATTGCTTTTCTGATTGTGCATGATTTAATTATAAATTAATTAAAAATAAAGTGATTTATTTTCCACTTAACTGATTTTAAAATTAAAACAATTGATTTATGGGTTAATCAATTATTAAATCAAACTTTTATTCAAAAACTATATTATTAAAAATTGACAATTGACATCAATTAATTAAATAAGAATTTAATTAATTAGTCATAAGATTTTTAGATTTATTGTCAAAATAAAAATAATACAATTTAGGAATAATTTAATTAAATCCAATTAAATAATTAAGTGGCAGTATTAAATCTAATTAATTAAATATTCAGAATATTCAATTAATCAAACTTTAGGATAAATAGGATTTATCACCAAATAATAATTAAATTAAAGATAATTAAGATAAATAGGAATATTCCCCGATGCAGAATTTAGAATAAAATCAATTAAAATTTGATAATGTGCAGATGTGCCTTAGGTTAGGACTTTGATGTCAGTTTCATTTAATTTTGAAGATGTAGGAGGTTAATGAACCTATAGCCCATTTTTGGGGTATTACATTTTTCCCCTCTTTGAATCACTGTGCAAAGTGTAGTGGTTCAAAGAATAATCTATGTATGATAAAGATGTTGAGATTGATTTGAAAGATGAACCGATTCTGAGATAGAAATCGATTGAAAGATTGGAAAAAGATGCCGACCCAGGTCCAGGATGACTAGGAATTGAGATGATGCTAGCCATATCAACAATGAACTGGTGATTACGAAGAAGTGTCAAAATGCCTGATTCTGAACCTTATGATTATGAAGAAGTAAGTGACCTAAACCAGGTCTAGGATGACTAGGAATCAATATTGGTATCACATCTGAATCCTCCAGTTACAAGGAACCAAGGAAATAACACAACTAAACCGATGGTTACGAAAAAGCTAATACAATTTACAAGATTAAGGATTAGGATACCAGATTGATATGGATCTCGATGAATCTGATATGCCCCAAGAAATGAAAGATTTTCCCCAAGCGACGAGGACTTTTGATGAATCAGTAACTAAACATGGTTGTTTTCTTGATTACTGAGAGAAATATTTGATTGACAAAAATAGATTGACAAACTTTGAATGATGTGTAATACCATGCGCCCTTCGAGATTAAAATTGAAATCTGACAAGAAAAGTCAGCGTTATAGTTTAGAATCATGTTAATTGATTTGAGAAGTGGTTATAGATGTTTGAGAATGCATTTTGCATCATTTGGAGGTCTAGAAGACCAAGTTTGACTAGGTGAAACCATGAATTGACCAAGTTGAAATTTTGATAGTTTGATGTAAGATAATCAGTTAAGTTGAAAAATGGATTTCTATGATGATTGAAGGTTGATTATGTAAGCAGTCAGACAATATAAATGATCTCAGATTTTGATTTTGATCGCAAAAAAGGATTCTACTTGTTGTTTCGTTGGAGGAACCTTCATACAATGCTCAGTCCTTGTGTCATGTTTAGCATTTTTGGTTTTGAAGAATCATTTAAGTGTTCAAGTAATTTGTGAGATCATGCAAAATGCAAAATGAAATGCAGAATGAAATGAAAACCTAGGACCTAGTCACTGATCATGTGTCGATTTGTTCTCATCATTGAACTTTTAGGTAACCGGATAAATCAATACAATGCCCACTAGTTAGGAAACTATAGACATATGAATATTGATTTGTACGTGCAAGAATAAATACAACACCCACTGGTTAGATAACCATGGACATATGAATATTGATTTTATTTCGGAATGTCGGGTAGATATAAGCACCAAGGTACAAACACCAGGATGACCTGAATATCATGTCCATTTTAACATTGCAATTTGTATAAGCATCATAACATCAATGTCGTGATGACCAAAATATGCCTTGCATGACAAACACATCAAATAGTCAAGAGATCATTCTAAGTCCAGTGTGAATTACTCGTAGTGACCCTTTATCATTCACATCCTTAGGTAAGATCGCGTTTCACAGTAGGAGAAAGAATTCACTCAAAAAGACAATAGTGAGATCAAATTTCAATGAATTTTCTGAGTATCAATGGTCGAGGTACTCATGGCCATCCAATTCGAGATAGAGGCTCTTACAGATGGACACCATTTCAATCTAGAATTTCCAAAGTTATTAGATTTTCACATACAAGAAGAAAACAAAGAAAAGATTATGCCCCTAGTCATCACTCTAAATCTTGTAAAGGACATCATCGAAGAGCTCATGGGAACAAAATATGCAAAAATCTCAATGTGAATCAGTAAGCATACAAGGAGATAAAAGCATGAAGCACATATCATTTTAATTTTGTGTTGACATTTGATTGTGTTGTTGTAGATGCAAAATCCCTTTCTGGAGAGGAAACAAATAGACTGACTCGAATGAAGCTTCAAAGGACTCTGACTAGATATGACTCGTCTAAGATGTACTAGAGGCCATAGGATATGACATTGATTGCCCCCAAGTGTGAACATTGATAGGATAAAAATGCTTGAGCTGATTGGTGTACCAACCGACTTATTGAAAACAGGAATGCGGGAACAAACCAAGAGATATATACAAACTAAAGCAAGACTGAAAGCTAGGAAAGACCAAGATTGTGTTGATAGATGGAGTATTTTGAAACAAGTGGCACCTGTTTTCCAGGTTTTCACCATCTTGGCAGAGATTCTATTTTTTCTACCAAGGTGCCCGTTTCCAAGTTTTCACCAAGGCACTTTTTCTTTTTCTCATTTTTTCATATTTTTTCATTTTTCCAATTTGTTTGATATTTTTTATGAATCATCAAGGTGCCCATTGCTAGGTTTTCACCAAGATGTTCATTTTTTCAAGACTTTTTAAGATTTTTAAGATTTTTTCAGGACATTTTACCATAGAGTAAATGCCTTAGGCATAGAAATTCTTTAGATGGAGAATGTTGATTGGTTCTTGGAGCTATTCTCCTTCAGTCATTGAGAGTTGATAGGCACCAGAGCCAAAAGTAGCAGTGATTACAAAGGGACCCAGCCAGTTGGGTTCAAACTTCCCCTTGCGCTTTCTATGTGATTGATTTTTAGGATTCTCTCTCAAGACGAGATCGCCAACCTAAAATTATTTGTGTCTGACTTTCTTGTTGTAGCCTCTAGACATTCTCTTTTGATATACTCTAAGATGATCATATGCTACTTGTCTGCGCTCATCTAGTAGTTTAAGTTCTTGCAACCTAAACACTCTGTAGTTATCATTAGTTACTAGACCATGCATTCTGATTCTTAGTGATGAGATTTCAACCTCAATAGGTAGTACCCCTTTAGACCCATAAACTAAAGCAAAAGGTGTAGCCCCAATAGGTGTTCTGATACTTGTTCTATAGGTCCAAAGAGCTAGATTGATCATAAGATTCCAGTCTCTTCCTATTTTATTAATTGTACGGTGCAAGATTTTCAATAGATTCTTGTTGGAAGCCTCTGCTTGTCCATTCCCTTGAGGATAGTAAATAGATGACTAATGTTGTGTAATCTTGAATTGGCACATAAATCATCTAAGTCTCTATTTTTGAATTGTCCACCATTATCTATGACTATAGAGTGTGGAATACCATACCGGCATATGATGTAGTTCAAGATGAACATAGATATTTGTTTTCCAGTTTCTTGTGTTAAAGGGATTGCTTCTACCAATTTCATGAAATAATTTATAGCTGTAATAATGTGGGTATGCCATTAGAAGAATGAGGATGTATGGATCCTATAAGATCAAATGCCCATTGTTGAAAGGACATTGAGTAGTGAAGGGAATTAGATCTCTCCTTGGACAATGAATTAAGATGCCATGCACTTGGCACTTTTGATAGTTCTTGGCAAACTTGATAGACTCTTTCTCCATTTCTAGCCAATAGTACCCAGCCCTAATAAGTTTTTGGGCTAGTATTAAACCATTTGAGTGCGACCCACAAATACCATCATGGACTTCCTCTAACGCATGTTGAGACTCTTCCTATTTTAAACATCTAAGTAGCGTACCATCTAGACCTTGTTTGTATAGATCATGACCAATGATGACATATCGAGAGACATTACAGATAAGGCATCTCTTTTCATGATGGTTAAAGGTATCAGGAATTATTTGGTCTTTGAGATAGGAGAATAGGTTTTTATAGCGGGAGGAATCATGACCCAAAAGAGTGCAGATCATACGTGTATCAGGGGAGTCATATGCAGGATAAGATAGTGCTTCCACTAGGAACTCATAGTGTAGCTCATGCTCAAGCTACTGTAATAAAGTAGATAATGTTGCCATTGCATCGACAACCTTATTCTTTGTTCTAGGTATTTGCTCAAATGTGATAGATATGAAATATTTCTTTAGATCATCTACCATTCTCTTGTATGGAATGAGCTTTTCATCCTTCATTTGGTATACATCATTGACTTGATGGATTACAAGTTGTGAGTCTCCCTGAATGTGTAGTTCTGTTACTCTCCACTCAATCGCTCTTTTCATACCATTTAAAAGGGCTTCATATTCAACAATATTGTTTGTACAAGGGAAATTTAATTTGAATGCTTTGGGTATTGAGTACCCTTGAGGAGTGATAAACAAAATGCCTACTCTAGATCCATTCTATGTATAGGAGCCATCAAAGAACAATTTCCATTCTCTAGAACATAGATTCATGATAGAGGAATCTGGAAATTCCATTTGCATTGGTGTGTCATCAAACAAAGGTGCATCTACTAATTGATCAGTAATAACTTGGCCTTTAATAGATTTTATTTCAACATATTCAATTTCAAATTCACTTTCGAGCATGACCCATTTGGCTAATCTACCCATGATGGCAGCTTTGCTTAGCAGGTACTTTAGTGGATCGATCTTAGCTACAAAATGTGTGGTATGAGCCAACATATAATGTCTCAATTTTTGTGATGCAAAGATCATAGATAGACAAGCCTTTTCAATCATAGAGTAGTTATTTTCATATGCCACCAATGTTCTACTGATATAATATATGGCTCTTTCCTTCTTGTTCTCATCATGTTGTGCAAGCAATGCCCCCAGTGATGTATCTGTAGTGGAGACATATAAGATCAAAGGCTTCCCTTGAATAGTAGGCATCAAGATGGGAGGATTTGATAGATATTTCTTGATATGATTAAAATTCTTTTCACATTCCTCATTCCACGCAAAGATCACACCTTTATGTAATGTCTTTGTCAAAGGTTGTGATATGTCCGCTAGCTGAGCTATGAAGCATCTAATAGATTGAACTCTCCCTTGCAATGTTCTCATTTGACTGATGTTCTTGGGAGGTTGCATCTGCATGATAGCTTTAACTTTAGCTGGATCTACTTCAATTCCTTTGTTTTAAACAATGTAGCCTAAAAGCTTTCCAGAAGTGACACCAAAAGCACACTTCTTAGGATTTAGTCTGAGATTAAATTTTTCCATTCTATCTAGTATCTTGCTCAAGTCATTTAGATGTTCGAATCTTGTCATAGATTTTGCTAAAGTATCATCAACATAATCCTCCATAGTTCAATGCATCATGTCATGAAAAATAGATGTCATAGCTCTCTGATATGTAGCACCAGCATTTTTAAGCCCAAATGGCATGACATTCTAGCAGAAGGTACCCTATGCGCATGTGAAAGTAGTTTTCTCTTGATCCTCTGGAGCAATTTTTATTTGATTATATCCAAAGAAACCATCCATTAAAGAATACACCTCAAAACCCGTAGTCATTTCCACTATCATATGAATGTTAGGTAGTGGAAAATCATCCTTAGGGCATGCTTTGTTCACATCTCTAAAATTTGTGCATACTCTTATTGATTTGTCTAGTTTTGAAACAGGTACAATATTAGAGATCCATTCTACATAATCAATAACTCAGATAAATCTAGATTTTAGGAGCTTCTCTAATTCGGCTTTTACCAAGAGTGCAACATGTGGATGCATCTTTCTCAATTTTTTCTTAACAGGTTTAACGTTTGGAGCTATAGATAAATGGTGCATTATAAGATTAGGATCCAATCCTGACATATCTAAATATTTTCATGCAAAGTTGATTTTTTTCTCTGTTAAGAATGTTGTAAATTTTTTCTTTTCTTCTTTTGATAAGGATTGTGCTACATGGATCAACTATGGTTCTTCTGTTGTTCCCAAGTTGATGGATTGAGTGGACTTAATTAGAACTGGAGATCTATCCTGTAAATGACTTTGAAGGACATCAAATATCTCATCCTTAGGCACCTTAGAGAGGTTTTCATCATTGGATACGTCTTTTATTTTTACTTTTGTAGGTTCTGAGACTACCACAAAGTGGTTTTCACTCTTAGAACTCCTTTTCTTTTTATTCTTATTCTTATTTTTTTGACTAAGATACTTGATGTCTGACTCCATCATGCTAACGCTTGGTTCACTAATGGAAGTCCTCATAGGCTCAACTATATTTAGGTAGCAAGAAAGGGAATAGTCATTCGGGAAGGTATAAATAAAATAGCTCGGATTTGTGGAAGTTTGGTCAAGAAGGTCAGGATGTTGGATAGTCAAAGTGGTAAAAGATTAGGAAAGAGTGTTTACGGATATGGATTTGTCATCATTGGTCCTAACCTGACGCTCGAGTTCAAAGGTGATATTACAACTTAAGATGTTCAATTCATGAATAGGCTCAATGTCATTGTGGAAGTCCACTTCAGCCATCGGTGGATCAGACTTGATAAGTTTATCATTTTGCTCTAGACTTACATTGGGTTTACGTGCCTATTGGTGAATAACATCAACATGTTTTTCTATAATAAGCTAATCTTCTTCTGGAATGGCTCCCCATTCATAGTCATTAGATTCTTCATATATGCCTCTAGGAAATCTAAGAACATGAGTAAAGTTAGGATGAATACCCCAAGAAGGGTTACCCTCATATTCTGATTTGAATTCATACTCATGAGAATCTATCTCAAAATAATTACTACCTTCCTCTTTGTCTATTTGATTGTTTTCGAGATTAGCTAGTTCTTGTGTTGCAACTATCTCTTGATCTATAGTAGATTCTTGTGTTTCTACTACATTAATTCTTTTTATTGGATCATCTTCAACTTCAAGGAGGTCTTTTATTTCTTTAGGCAAACATTCATTAGAAATGAGATCTTCAGTGGTGTCTGAATCATCACTATCAGATTGTTCTGTTGTTTCTCCTTTTAGTTGATTTGCTATGGAGGATTCAATCTATTCTAAGACATGTGGTGAGTTCTTGCTAAGACAAAAAGGCTTCTTCTTATATTTGAGACCTATTATATTCTTGTTTTCTCAGCCACGATGATAAAGAGGTGACATAAGACCCTCACCCTGTAGTCCTAGAGGTCCTTTTCCTTTATATCCCATTTTTGTGATCAATTTATCTCCTAGGCCATATGACTTAGAAGGGATACTCAGTATTTTAGCATCACATTTTTGAACAACTTGAGATTTAGGTTCATCTTTGTATAGCCATGTGAGCACAAATTCATCCTCTTCAAACTCCTATTTAGATACTTGTTCTACAACAAAATTTCCTTTATATGCCTCAAGAGATTCTTTAGACTCTAGTTTGGACTATTTCAGAATTTGTCCATAGGACTTAGGCAAGATAGGGAGAGATGTCAAAGATAAGATTGGCTCTATAGTATATTCTCCCATACCATTTTCTTTGATTTTGACCTCTTTAGCAATTTCTTCCATCTTGGATGTTGAAGCAATGTCTAGCTACTTAGTGGAAGATTCTTTGTTATTAGGAACAAGTTTATCAACACTTTCTTTCAATGCATTGCAAGTTCTATATAGATCAGCTAGAATCATCACTTCTACTCCTTCATAAGGAAATTTCAAACACTAATGATATGTAGAAGGAATAGCTTTCATCTCATGTATCCAGGGTCTCCCTCGAAGGATATTGTAAGCCAAAGGTAGATCAAGAACTTGACATATAGTATCTCTGATAACAGGACCTGTTCTAATAGGTAAGATAGTTGTTCCTTTAGAAGATCTTTCTTGCTCATCATATGCTTTAATAGTTATCTTCTTTCTAGGATCAATGGCCATTTCTAAAAATCCCAATTGTGTAATCAAGTTGAAAGAATAAATTTTTAGACCAGCACCCCCATCTATCAACACACGTTTGACATAATGGTTTTGGATCAAGACTTCAATATGCAAGGGCTGGTTATGTGGATGACTCAAGGAGTTATCATCTTCCTCTCAAAAGGCAATGTACTATGGAGATGTAAGATGACTAACCATAGTCTACAATCTGTCTAAATCAAGGTCATCAAGGACATTGGACCCGAGCAGAGCTTTGTCTAGAATGGCTCTATGAGCTGGAGATATTCAAAGCAACTCAAACATGGAGATTTTTGCATTTGTGTGCTGTAGTTGTTGAATAATAATGTATGAAGTAGGCCTCGTGTCTTTAGGATTTGAAGATTTAGATGTAGCCTTCTATTTAGAAGTAGATGAAAGATTGAAAGGCACCTTTGGGACATTGGATGAATTTGGTATTTGTCCTTGCAGATGTGCCTAAGCTTGTGGTCGAGTAACTACATTTGTTGATTGATTATCTCTATCTCTTCTTACAATTGTGATGACATTACAATGCTCAAATGGGCATGGTTCAACCATATTGATAATAGCATTGTTTCCAGAGTAGGCATAATTGACTTTAGCACCCATATTAGGCTGAGAAGAATAATCTTCTTTACCATGTTTAGGAAATGGTTATGTGAATGCTGTATGATCATTATTACTATTATGATTGTAAATCATGATGTCTCCTTTATCAATTTTGTCTTGTATGATGTGCTTCAAGCAAACGCAATTATTAGTCTTATGACCCTTATTGCAATGGAATTCACAAAAGTCGTTCTCCCTCCACCATTTCAGTTTAGGTTCAGGATCAAATACTTTCATCTCAGGCAAGTAGATGATTTTGTTTGCCAATAGATTTTTCATGGAAAATTCCAAGGACTCTCCAAGAGGACTGAATTTGCGATTAGGATTTGTAGCCCAAGATCTATAATCAGATGACTTTTTGTTAGATTCAAATGTTTTATCTTTAGTAGCTATGATGGCTTGGGTGCCAATAGTGAGATTGAAAGTGGGTGCCTTAGATGGGGCATGAATATTATCAACAATGCCATCTGTGATGATGCCTTTATTCTTATTCCAATTTTTGTTCTTGTCTTTAGAACTAGATCCAGATTCATACTTGTCCTTTTGAAGTGATATGTCTCTTTTTTGCACAAGTACTTTCTCAATTTTGATTGCATTTTCTACCATCTTATCAAAGGATGTATGATTTTGCATTTGCAAGTGGTAGTTGAGTTCTGGAACAAGATTGTTGATGAAGATTTCCAACTTCTCAGTTTCTAGAATGGGTCTAGCATATAAAGAAAATTTATTCCTCCATCTCTTGAGAAATGTCAGGAATGGTTCACCTGGATATTGTTTCAGATTGCAGATCTCAATCATGGTGACTGAATGTTGATTATTGTAGGAGTATTGTTGATAGAATAGTTTGATTAACTCCTCAAAAGTTTTGATAGTTGGAGGCATTCTAGAGAACCAATGAATGGATTGTCCTCCTAGAGATCGAGGGAAGAGGCACATTAAGTAGGTTGGTTCGTGCATGAACTCCATGGATTGAGTATAGAATTCTCTAACATGATCTTGAGGATCAGAGTTTCCATCATACTTATCATACTTAGGCTTTTCCACTTTTTTAGGGAATGGTGGCATGTACAAGTCTTTATCAAATGGAAAAGGGCATAGAGCTTCCATGGATAACTCCTTAGGTTCCTTTTATTTTTCAAGTTTGTTAAGTTTTACTTGCATGAAATGCATTGATTTCATCATAGCCATGATAGGAGTTTCTTCCTCATGTTTAATGATATCTTACACATTAAATTTTGGAGGAAGTTTATCTCCTTGATGAGCTAACTCTAGAAAGTATGCTTCTCTATCTTCTTTCAAGAAATGTTTCATCATTCTTTTGAAGTTATCATCATTTTGATATTGGGCAATTTTAGAAGGTGTGGGTTCTTGATCCATACCGTGTTGAGACTGATGTCCTTGGGACCCATGATGTGTCCCTTCATGAGACATGTTAGGTGTTTTAGGGCTCCCTGGATTAGATTGAGGTGGAGTTTGTTGATTACCTCTATGAGTTGATGGAGGGGGTATGTAACCAGTTTTCAACCGAAAATTGCCAAGACCGTCATCTTCGTAAAGACCAAAATTGTAGAGTTGTTCAAGAGTTGGACCCTTTTGAGTAGTCAAAGGTATAGTGTTAAGTGCTTCTTCAGATTTCTTGTGAGAGGAAGCTCTAGTTTCCACCATTAACCTTGGGTGAAGCAAAAGAATAAGATGAAGACAACTGAAGAATGAATTGATTCAAGAAGATCAAATGATGCAACCTTGTCAAGATTGAAGTGATTAAAGATTAGATTAGATGTAAATGAAGGATACTATGCCATAGTAGTGTGGGTAGATGCCCAAAAGATGGTGGGCACGAGCTCACAACACTTAGCCATTTAGTAAAAAGATTGAACTTGAAGATAATTTTGACAAGGTTTTGACACAAGATGAAAAATACTCAAATCAACAAATCAGAAGGCTAAATCAAACTCAAGAGACCACTTTAGGAAAATGAATGGATTTGTTATAGGCTCTGCTTTATTTCTGATGAAATGATTTGTTTGATAGATTTCAGGATTTATTTCTCAACTCTAGACATGCAGTTTCAAATAGTGTGCAACAGGAAAATAGGTATATCGACCCTAGACAAAAATCAGATTTGACAGAAAGTTGACCAATTGGCAATAATAAGCTCTCTATTTTGTAAATTTTAGGATAGGTTTGCATGAGAGAATACTGTTTCACATGAGAATGTGTTGTCTTGCACGAAGGAATGCTTAGAAAGTGAAATTTTGCGTGATAAAAGGACACAAATTGATAGTTTAGACATAGTTTTTGAGGCACAAATTTCAAGACATAGCTCTGGCTATTCTTTGACAGAATATTTAGTTCTCACTCCAGAAAATGATTTTTGCTCAGATTTTGCAATTTTTCAATGTTTTAGTATCAGATTGTTATGCAAATTTTAAAGATCCATGTAACAGTTTGTTTCAAGTAACCAAGAAGATATCAAGCATGTAAAATAGCAAGCAAGGGAAGCAAGCAATTGTCTAAAAACAATGAACAAGGGCAAAAGCAACCTTGTGCTTGAACAAGCAATAGTGACTTATTGTGCTAATCCCTAGAAATACTGCTTGTGTATGTTCCAAATTTTTTTTCAATAACACACATATTTTTAGAAAATAAAAAATTTGGCCTCACTAGGGTTTGTAGTAATGGTCTGACTCTACAACTTTTGTGATCTCAAGAGGGTGAACTCCAATCGAGGTGCACCAGAGTTTTGACATAGTCCAAGAATTTAATCAATCAGGAGCTGCTAGGGAGATCTAACAGCCCAACAAGAGACCACACCTATGAAGATTTCCTCCACAATGACATTTATATAGCAGTTGTTGCTACCATGAAAAAAATGGCTATTACCGCTTGAGGTTCCATCCATGTGGTTGACCCAATTAAGGGAATGTTTACTATGATTAACCCTCTCTAAAGGTGACTCACAAAAGATACCATAGGGGGACTAGATCAGATTCAAGGATCTGGGTTTCTAGTACTATCCAAAAAGGAAGTAGAGCATAATCCCCTAACCTCTTTACTTCACCAAGATAAAGCAGATAGATTAATCCAACACACTAAGACCAAAATTATCTCACAAAGATCTATGATGTCAACCGCTTATGATCTATCAACCTCTCTAGAGAGAGAATGTATCAATCAAAAGTTGAAGATGCACAAATCTAGTAGAACGCAAGACAATCTCAGTAACCTCCCTACCTACAAGGGGATCTATCATCAAGAAGAGATTCACATGCATGAAAAAGAAAAAGAAGCCCACTCTCTCAAGATTATCTGCAAATAGTGTTCATAGGGCCTAATTACTATGTGTAACAGATATGCAAAAAGCAAATCTATGTTCGTTTTAGAGCCCAAAACTGAAGTGTGAATTATGAAAGCTGTAAAGGCACTCAAGCTTGACACAAGAGATTTTTTTTTGTCCCAAAATGAAGTGTTATTAGATGTAACAGAATACCTTAGTTCCTTGCAATGCGCTTAGTATATTTTACTTGTTTTAGCAATTTTTGAGCATTTGTCTTCTATCTTTTGTACCCATAGGACATACCTGCACCTGCACCTGCAAACCACTGTTATGAAAAACTTACCTATTCTTGTACATGAAACCCATTGTTATAAAAATCTATCAGAAAAGAAATGCAACTTGTCAACCCCACGTTGTAGAAAATCAGGTTAGTCAAAGATAATATGTCATTTGATAATCAAAAAATCTATTGTCATAAAAAATTAGATTCTGACCAGTCTGTACTAAATCAATAATAAATTTTTCAAATAAAAAAAAAATTAATCCAAAGCAACAAAAAATGAAAGCTAACTCAAATACATTTCCATAAATATAAATTTTGGATCTATATCATGTCATATGTGCATGTACCAATAAAAACATCAGTTGGATTTCATAAAATCAAGTTTAGACCAGTCTTCGCTAAAATGATCATAACTTTTGAAAATAAAAACAAAATTAATCCAAACTAATGGAAAATGAAAGATAACTCAAATATCTTTCTAAAAATATAAATTTCAGATCTGTATCATGTCATATGTGCATGTACCAATAAAAACATCAGTCGGATTTCATAAAATCAGGTTCAGACCAGTCTTCACTAAAATGATCATAACTTTTGCAAATCAAAATAAAATTAATCCAAACCAATGGAAAATGAAAGCTAACTCAAATATCTTTCCAGAAATATAAATTTCAGATTTGTATCTTGTCATATGTGCATGTACCAATAAAAATATCAGTCAGATTTTTAGAAAAATAGCCTAAAATTTATCATAAAACTCACAAAATTTTAACCTTGTGGTTGTGGGTTTGAGAAAAATGATAGAAATTTGATAGAATAGAATGGAAACCCATTTCAGGGCCCCACAGCGGGTTCTAAAAATGTGTGTGTGAATTTTGTACCTAGCTGTAGACACAACACTTAAGTAAAACATTAGAGGTTAGCAAAAATTGAAATCTACAAGTAATTGAAACTATGCTAACCAAACAATTTACTGCCTTCTAGTAGGTGCGAGTATGATGTTCTCATATTGAAATCGAGATCAATGACAATGCAACACCTAAATGAAGGATTTAAGATGATTAAAGAAATAAAATATGAATGCAAATTAATCTATATTTTTATATTTTCTATGCAATAATAATGAGAAACTGTATGAATCTAAGCTATAATGTATGAAATTGAGTTTGAATGCAGATTTAATCTAAGAAATGCTATGAATGCATATAAAAATCTATGATATGAAACTATGAATGCTCAAAATAATAAATGAAAATCTCACAATAGCCTTGATTCGCAAAAGATTGATTCTTCAGTCACAAATTCGCTAGAGTAATTGTGCAAATTCGAGAGATGATTGTGAAGAGCTGAGCCTTGATTTTATAGAAATCCAAGGCTTGAGGATGCATTGAGAAAAACCATACATCACTCTTGATAAACTCAGGTTGATTTTTGAGTTATCAAGAAATTAAGAATAAATAAACTTATAAAATCATACAAAAGCAGTTTTTATCTCAAAATAGAGTTTTAGTTTTTTTTTCAACTCATGATCAAATGTTGAGTTTAGAAAGTTAACAAATTGAAATTGATAATTGATTTAAAGTTGCTTTAAAGTTGACTGCTTTTATGATTGTGCATGATTTAATTATAAATTAATTAAAAATAAAGTGATTTATTTTCCACTTAACTGATTTTAAAATTAAAACAATTGATTTATGGGTTAATCAATTATTAAATCAAACTTTTATTCAAAAACTATATTATTAAAAATTGACAATTGACATCAATTAATTAAATAAGAATTTAATTAATTCGTCATAAGATTTTTAGATTTATTGTCAAAATAAATACAATACAATTTAGGAATAATTTAATTAAATCCAATTAAATAATTAAGTGACAGTATTAAATCTAATTAATTAAATATTCAGAATATTCAATTAATCAAACTTTAGGATAAATAGGATTTATTACCAAATAATAATTAAATTAAATATAATTAGGATAAATAGGAATATTGCTAGGAATATTCTCCGATGCAGAATTTAGGATAAAATCAATTAAAATTTGATAATGTGCAAATGTGCCTTAGGTTAGGACTTTGATGTTAGTTTCATTCAATTTTGAAGATGTAGGAGGTTAATGAACCTATAGCCCATTTTTGGGGTATTACACTTCTAACCCATCTGTTGAGATTGAAAGTTAAGATTCTCCTATTAAGATTGAAGGTACTTCAAATAAGAGATCCAAGAGAGTCACAAAGAGCCCACCTTCCACTCGAGTTACTAGAGCTAGAAGGAAAAAGAAGGGCAATAAGGATTCAAAAAATCAAGTGATTGTTGATCTTGATCCTATAAAGGAAATAGGGGAAAAGATGGATAGCAAAATACTTTAAGTTCCTAACATAGACAACATTGAGCAAGAAAATGAACTTGAGACAAACATCTCCTCTTTGAATGCTATGATGATTCTTGATCAAGTCAATCTTCAAGAACCTCCTATAAAGAGCACATCAGTCACCCCAAAGTGGCTGAAAACCTTAATTGGCAAGAAGACAAGTGTAGTTCCTAATTAATTACCAATTGAGGATATGATAAGAAAATATATCAAGAAGGTGAGAAAACCAAAGAAATTAAAAACCAAAACCATGATAGAGGTTGAAGAGAAAATAGGGCATTGGACAATAGAAATCATTAGGCCAATTACTGACAAGGACGTGATCACAGTCTCTACCAAGGACTTCATTATTGAAAAGGTGGACATGGGATTTCTTCAAGTGCTACATATACTAAATACTTGGTATCCTCAATGAAACATATGTTATTGAGGATGTGGAAGGATGAAAAGGATAAAAAGGAACTAAAGTTAGCTCCGAATCAAATGGAAGAGTATATATGTGCTATACAAGATCCAAGTCCATAACCACTTTCACAATTCCCACAGTCCTTCAACCCTAAATCCCCTATGAGCCAGAAGCTCCTCGAGCAAGACCATAGAAATAAAATTATTGCTGATGTGTACCAAGATTGATTGGATTTGTTAAAAATTTTAATCTTTCCTTGGCTGTATTATTTATTTATTTGAGGATAATCCAAGGTATCTTCCTTTATTCAATTAGGAGATTCCTATGGAATCCATACTTGAATTTTTTCCTCTAGTCCAAGTGGGTGGACATGTCACATTTTGTAATTATTTTGATAAGGAAAATAGATTATACTCCTTAAGAGGATCTTGAAACTTTGCACATACCTATTATGGATGATGACATTCATAGATTGGTGAGTTACATAGTAAATCCTCTCCTCATCTCTATAAAAGAGATGCTCTCCTCTCTTATTTTCCCTCTATGAAACTATTGTAAATGAGCTCTCTCTCTCTCTCTCTCTCTCTCTCTCTCTCTCTCTCTCTCTCTCCTTTTTAGGCTTTTCCATTTTCATAATATCACAAGGGCTTTTTTTAATTTTCCCCTTTCAAAATCTTCTTGTCTCCCTATGTTGGATTTTGGATGCTTTCTCCTAGTTCTTGGTTTTATCATGGTAACATCTCTTTCATTTACTATGTCTCTTGGATTACTTTCTATTCATTACCCTCATTATTTTTACATGGTATCAAAGCATAGGTTTATAATCCTTGTTTGGGTGTAGTTTTGAAGGTTATCATTCTTGGGAGCACATCTCATTGGAGACTCTTGTTTGGTAGAGAAGCTTGAGCTTCATTTGCTAACATCTTGTGTTGTAAAATTTATTTTGGATTATCTAGTTTCTCTAACCATCTTTGGTCGGCTTGCCACCAAAGAGTTGCATTTGATTTTTTTGGGGGTTTGGCTGGTTTACCACCAAACCCATTTCCTTTTTTCACTTGTTTGATAGCCTCAGTCAGGCAACCACAAGGCTTATCATTTAATTTCTCTAACTTTGTTTGCATGGTATTTTCTAATTAGTTTTGTTTAAAAACTAATCCCTTATTGTAGTATTCAAAAACCTATATTTCACTTGTTTCTAATCTTTGTGCATGTAGGGGATATTTGATTTTTTGCGGGCATATATCTACTATTTTATCTCTAGTTTTTCAATTATTTTGTATTCTAACTATAGGTGTATTTTGGTTTATTTTTATATTTATCCTACTATCTTTGATTCTATCATTGTTCATTCTATCTATATTTCTCATTGTGTATCCATTTTTTTGACTTTTACATTTTGGTATTAATTTTCATTGTAATGTGTTATCTTAACCTTTTTTTTTACTTTCTTGCGTAAGATTCTTAATAAATTTGATAATATTTTCCTTACATTATTTATATTCTCCAACTCCTTGCATGCCTCTTCCCACCTCCTTGTGTGATCTTTTCCTTCCTACTCTTTACTCTGCGTGAGCCCTTGGCAAGTTATCTGCTTGTTGTTTAACCTCTTATCATCCCTTGCGCGAGTCCTGTTCTACATAGTCTGCATTTTTTTTACTTTTCTTGACTGGTATCTTATCCTTTCTCTTCTCCTTATGCTTTTTTCTTCTCTTTCTCATTTTGTCTCTTCCTTTCTATCTTGTGTGCACTTCTTAATTATTTTACCTTATTCTTGGCATTGTTTACCTATTTATCCTTGTTTCTTAGCTCCTTGCATAAGCCATCTTTTTCTCATTTCCCGCTCCTTGCATGAGCCGTCATCTTTGCTTAATGATTCTCTGTCCTTTTTGACAACAATTGCTTCTATCCTCTTCTTTTTCTTTGTTTTTTTCTCTTGTGTTTCAGTTTAAAATCAGTATGTTCTATGCTTAGTCTTGTATTTCAATGATATTTAACATATTTTTTTTTATATAAGTTTGACTATTTTTTAAAATATTAATATTGGTTAAATTGCATATTAGTTTAATTTCAATTCAATTCAAAATTATTTCGTTTATTCTTAATAGTCAAATCCAATTCATTGCTTTACCGTTTAGTTTTTTTTATAGTAAAAACATTAATTTATATTAAAAAATATTTAAACTTATTGTTATTAATCTTTTAATAACGTTTAAAGATTTAGTGTCAAGTTACAATTATTCTTTGCTTAAATTAATTTGTGTTTATTCCTTTGTTTCTCTTTTTAAATAATTATATATTTTAATTGTTTAACAAAATTTAAACACAAATTTATTATTGAATTTAACTTATTCATGTTGTTATTAAAATTAAGTTAAATCATGCTTTTACACTCATTAGGCATCAATTATTCCTATTTCTAACCTCTTTTTGTGTACTCGATGTTTTAATAATTTAATTCTTTTGTTGATTATTTCACTCTACCTACCTTAATACCTAAAATAAAATAAAATAAAATAGCGCTAATTATCATGCGTGGAAAAAATATATTTCATTTATATTTTTCTTTAAACACATGTTATATATTGCTACTGGTGTCACTTCTGCTCCAACCACCAATGCAGCTCAAGCTGATATAGATGCTTGAAATGCTAAAAGTAAGGAGGCACTCAGCCTAATTGGCATTTCTCTTAGCCCAGATTTATATGTTCTTATTTCTAATAGTACTACAGTCCATGCAATGTGGGATAGTCTAAAAAACACTTATGATAGTCCTAATGAATCTAGAAAGATTCAACTCCAAGATCAATTGGAGGATCTCAGGTATACAGATTTTAAAATGATGGATAATTTTTTGGTAAAGTTTGATTCAATTAAAAGTCAATTAAATGGTTTAGGAGTTACTATTAATGATATTAGGTTAATTCATATTATTTTAATGAAATATCTTCCTAGGCAGTTTCAACAATTTATAACTAGTATTCATTTTGAATTAACAATTCCTACTTTAACTAATCAATTAACCTAAGTCATTTTTCAAAACTTATTGCGTCAAGAGGAAGAAAAATTGATTCAATTTGGCACTCTTAAATCTAGTGAACATGCTTTCATTTCTAAAACTCAAAATCCTAACTTTAGATTTAATAATCATAACAATAATAGTCATAATAATAACAATAATCATAGTAATCATCATAATAATAATAATCAAAATAATGGTCCTCATAAAAGACCCCATTGCACCTATTGTGGGAAAGATGGTCACGTGACCAACAATTGCTTTAAAAAATAAAAAGATAAGAAGCCTATGAATCAAAGTAATCAAAATAATCAAAACTCTTCAAAAAGTAATGGTAATCAATCTCATCATGCTTTTAAATTTTTTTATAATGTTCCTAACCCTTTTAAAATTTGTGCCTTATGTTTATTCCAATGCATTGCTCAATATTAATTTGATCAAGTATTGTAATTTATCTAACAACATTGCCTTCTTGTGGATTATTATTGATTTCATTATTTAACATTAATTGCTATCACTTTTTATATGATCTATTGTTATGCACTTAGTTGCATTTTTAATGGGTTCCATTTGATCTATTTTTTTGCACATAGTTTCAATTTTATGCTTTTATAACATCTCTTATATGCTCATGGTGGCATTTTATGGTTTTATACCATTTATTGATATGCATTTAATTTGTAAGTTGCATTGGGAGCCCAATTTTCAAGGTTAACTTCGTTGCCTTATTATCTGAAGGGACACATGGATTTTCCCTCCATCCAATGTTTGGTGTACAGTTACTTCAGTTGATGCTTATCAACTTGATCCATTGGTTATTTTTTCCTCTTGGAGAGGATGATGTTCTTGAAATCCTTCTTGGAATTTGTAGGATTTATCATATATTTGGAAGACAATATGTTTTTCTCACTCATAATCCTTAGTTTAGATTATTATTTAGCATATGTCAATATTTGTTAAGTTTATCTTAATGTTGGTTTAGTTTATTATCTCCTTTAATGATTCATTGATTATGGTACTTGATGTTCTACTTACATTATGGTTTATTCTCTCTCATTTCTCTTTGTAAATTACTAATGTGATCATAATTTTGTGTTCTTCATTTCTTAGATCACGAGTCATGCAAGTTGTGGACTGATCACCCATTCACTTGCAGTGGAATGACTCATTAGTGGACTGTCTATATCCATGTGATTGATGCAAGTTTTATTAGTTGGCCTTGTTTTTGGTCATTTGTGCATTAGTATGTTTATTTTGAGATTAGAGGATGAAATATGTTAATGGAACCTTGACCATTTGGTTTGCCTTGATTACATGTTAGCTGCTTTTCTTTTTTTATGAAATCTCATACATTTCTTTAAAGATATTTTCTAATTTAAAAGTTTCAAAGTTACACTAACTTGAATGTTAGATGTCATTCTTCTTGTGGATAGTTTCTTTGGTTTGTGTTTCTATATTTATTTATTTCGGGTGAATCTTCAAGGCCTACTTACGAAATCATTCATCTTCACATGTCCTATAACTTCAAGATGACAACATGAAGACTTGGATCAAGCTCAAATTGAAGATAATCATATCATTTCCTTGTATATAAGATCAAGTTGTAGATATTGTAAAGAGACATATCAATCTCATTATACTCCCCAAATAAAGATTAAGCGGGGGGGTGTTAGAATCGTTAATATTTCCTTGGTTGTATTATTTATTTATTTATTTGAGGATAAACCAAGGTATCTTCCTTTATTTAATTAGGAGATTCCTATGGAATCCCTACATGTATTTTTTCCTCTAGTCCAAGTGGGAGGACATGTCACATTTTATAATTCCTTTAATAAAGAAAATAGTTTATCCTCCTTAAGAGGATCTTGACACTTTGCACACACCTATTATGGATAATGGAATTCATAGATTGGCGAGTTACTTAGTAACTGCTCTCCTCATCTCTATAAAAGAGATGCTCTCCTCTCTTATTTTCCCTCTATGAAGCTATTGTAAATGAGCTCTCTCTCTCTCTCTCTCTCTTTGCCATTTTCATAATATCACAAGGATTTTTTCTTTTCTTTTTCCCTTTCAAAATTTTCTTGTCTCCTTGTGTTGGATTTTGGATGGTTTCTCCTAGTTCTTGGTTTTCTCATGGTAACATCGCTTTCATTTACTATCTCCCTTGGATTACTTTCTATTCATTTCTCTCATTATTTTTACAGGATTTAATCACATGACAAGGGATTGACTACATCACTAACCTAGTTAAAATCCACGGTGATGCAATGGATGTAAGAAATGAGCTGGAGACCAACATTAGTGTTTTAGATAATGAAAAAACCAAGTGGACTAAAGTAGTATCCTAGATGAATGACATCCAAAAGTATGGAGTTCTAAAAATTTTAGATGGGAACCCTATACTAAACCTTGATGAAAATGTTCTCTATGTCTCTAAAAAAAACATTGAATGACGTAACTCAGTCATAAAAAAGGGGTACAAGGAGTCTACTAAATTGATCAAGGAACTTACTGGACTCACTGATATCATGTAGGACCTCAAATGCATCGATATTCAGTTTCTCAAAGAGGATGGGTGGACTATAGAAGATACAAGTGAAATGGTAAAAGCATTCAAAGAGAAGATCAAGGTTATCAGGGAAATCAAAGACCTAACTACTAATGATTTATCTCAATTGGCGTGGATTGAATCATTGGTCATTATCTATTTAGACCATGTAGAAAAACATGAGAACAAAGTGATTCAGATTAAGAAAGATAAGAATGTGTGGTGATGAACTAAAATTGATTGATGAACTACAAAGTGATTAGAGATCACTGAGCACTGAATGGATATGTAAGATAATTAAATAAGTCTTTATGTTGTTGTTGATGTCAACTAGTTTTGACAGTACTTATCATGTTAGTTGTAAATATCTAAACATCTATAAAGAGGAAAGAAAAGATGAAGAACCGAGATATCTACATGGAGGAAGATGGATATGAAAGATGAGGATAAGGAATACTCTTGGTAACTTATTGATGAGTCTATGACTTCATATTGTTGACTTGATTATGTTGCATTAATCCATTATGAAGTTGGAAGCAAAATGTTACAAAGTAGTGTGGTCGATTAATGAAGTATTCTAGTATACACCGAGCCAGTGTAGTGTATATTGAGCGACAGTATCAACTGAGCTTGTGTTCGCTGACACATTTCTTTGTTAACTGAGTATGGAAAAAATAACTAAATGATTAGTTTAGCCAAAATAAATTGATGAGCTATAAAGTGTATTATTTCGAGGTGGAAGATAAAGTCTATTACGAGATCAATGACTAACAAAATTTGAAGAAGATATAAAGGATGGAAATGAAATGAGATAGTGACACATCTACCAAGGAAAGTTTAAGCGACAAAATCAATGAAGGATATTAAGAAGAAAAATCTGATGGATGAAAAGAAAATAGTTTACTTGTCTATTTAATAGACATTGATTTCATTGAGAAAAGGATGCCGGAAGAAGGAGACTGAAAAGATATCATGTGAACATTGCTTCATGCATGCTTGAACAGATTGGTTGAAGGAGAACTAAACTGTAGAGTTAATCGAGCGTCAAAGAGCTTTTACCAAGGAATAGTAAGTTATTGAATATTGAAGAACTAAATTTAAATATTGATTAGATGATTTGTATGGGCTTATAATAGATCTAAACATTTTCAAAGTCAAGTTGTATTGTAATTAGATCACCTACTATTTCAGTTTAACCATTGTAAACAGATAAAATTTGTTAACCGAGTGGACTTGAAAGTCTTATATGTCATTCATAGAATGTACATTGTTATCCTATCAACCCCATAGTGAATTCTAGTTGGATGATAAATGTTAGTGTTAAATCCTCTAACAAAGTCACACCTTATAGTGTGTTTTATAACCTTTAACAGGGTTGGCTCTTCATCGAGCTCACTTCAGAAGAGTGAAAATATTTTGGGTTACCGGTCCCATGTGGGTTTTTCCCTTTATAGGGTTTCTATGTTAAATCTTTTGTGTTATGTGTTTATGTGGTGATTGTTTGGCTATCATACTTCACATGTTGCATATTTGATTTGGTCGGTAATCTTTATGAGCAATTAACTAGTAATTGGTAAAGACACAAAAAATTTAGTATTTATTGTTTACCAAGCTGCAAAATTAGCTGAATTTGTTTTAAGTGATACATTTTGGTAGTTGGGACTGTGGATAACTGATTCACCCCCCTCTTAGTTATTCTAACAATTGGTATTAGAGAATATTGGTTGCTTGGAACAGAGTTTTAAGGACTTCAACAAAAAGATCACAAAATGTATAAGAGGGAAGTGCCAAAGCTGAACAAGGAAAACTTTATAATATGGAAAAGTCGAATGAGACTTCATATATCTAGGATTGGGAATTCTGCCCTCACCCTATTGGATAATGGCTACTTAGCACCGCCTACAAGACCTTTGAATCTTGATCAATTAAGAGATAGACATGAGCATAACGTTACTATGATGGAGATTGTTGCTACTCTATTAGATGACAAATTTGAAGATGTCAAGGATTGCCTTACCTCTAAGGAAATGTGGGATAAACTTGCTCAAGTTTATATTGGTGATGCAAATGTTAAAAGAGCCAGAGCTGAAAGTTTAAGAGGGAGATTTGATGATATGAAAATGAAAGAAGGAGAAAATATACTATAGTATACAAACTGAATAGAGGAGGTAGTTAATGCTATCAAAGGATCTGGTGGTGTCATTGAAGAAGATATAGTGGTAAGAAAAATTCTAGGGACCTTATTGCTTGTTTATGCAATCAGAATATTTACAATACATGAAATGAGGTTTGCACCTGGCAGTACTCTCACTCTTGATAATTTGATTGGTAAGCTAGCAAATTTTGAGCTAAACAAATTTAATAATAGTGTTGTACCATATGTTGAATCTTCTTTTATGTCTTCTCTGAAGATTGGTAAGTCTAGCAGTAGAAATAATAAGAATGATAGTGACAGTAATATTGATGATGAGCTTGATGAACTTAAAGCTCTTATGGCTAGGAGATTACCTAAAGGTAAAGGTAGATATAGGGGTAAATTACCTTTAGCATGTTTTAACTACAAAGAAGTTGGTCATATTGTTGCTAGATGCCCAAATAGGAAAGAAGATGACAAAAATAAAGACTGATCTAGTGAAGGAAGCTATGGGAGAAGAAGCAACAGAAGTTATCGACACTACAAAAGGGATAACCAAGACAACAATGATAAGGGAAAAAAGGTATGTTACATTGCTGAAGAAAATGATATTGATTCTGATACAGATGATGATGTTGAAGTAGTATATGTTGCAATGAAGGATGATTCTGAGGAAGAAGAAAGGTATGTAGAGACATCACTCATTTCTAAGGTTAATAAAAATGATACATGGATCATTGATAGTGGTTGCACACATCACATGACTAGTGATGAAGAAAAATTTGATCACCTTGAGCAGTATAATGGAGGATCTATAAAAATGGGTAATGATACACCATGTATGGTTAGAGGAAAAGGATCTTTACTGATAAATGATAAAATAAGATGTGATAATGCTTATTGGGTAGAAGGACTAAACTACAATTTTCTAAGTGTGGCACAACTTAACAACTCAGGTCACCGAGTAGCTTTTGAGAGCAAGAAAGTAAAGATATTTGATGATGGAGAAAATCTTGTTGGAACAAGAGCACAAACAAAAGGTAACTTGTTTTATCTTGATAATTATGAGTCTTCATGTTTAAAGATGAAAAGTGAGGATGCATGGTTATGGCATAAAAGGTTATGTCATGTAAACTTTGATAACATGATCAAGATAAGTAAAAAGAAAAGGGTTAGAGGTTTGCCTAGCCTAGAAAAGTTGGATCATGTAATGTGTCATCAATGTTAGAAAGGTAAGATGACAAAATCTAGTTTTAAGAGTAAAGACTATTCAACAAAGAGAATTTTGGAGCTAGTTCATACCAACCTATGTGGTCCTATGAGAACACAGAGCTACTATGGAGATAGATATTTCATTCTGTTTGTTGATGATTACACTAGATTGATGACTGTAATGTTCTTAAAAGAGAAATCTGAGGCATTTAAGATGTTTAAATGGTATAAAGAAAAAGTAGAGAAAGAAACCGAGAAAGAACTAAAATGCTTGAGATCTGACAGAGGTGGTGAATTTATTTCTCATGAATTTACTAACTATTGTAATGAACATGGTATAAAAAGATAAGTTTCAGTACTGAGAAAACCTCAGCAGAATGGGATTGCTAAAAGGAGGAATAGATCAACTATTGATTGTGCAAGGACACTGATGATAGAAAATAATGTGGCTCAGACATATTGGAGAGAAGTAGTTACTACAGTTGTATATGTTCTGAACTAAGTACAATTGAAGGACACAAACAAAACACCCTACGAGTTATGGTTTGGTCACAAATTGACTGTAAGTTACTTCAGAATCTTTGGTAGCAAATGTTTTATTTTGAAAGATGAAAGAAATGGAAAGTTTGACTCTAAAGGGTATGAAGGAATATTTCCTGGATATTCCACTAAAAGAAAAGCTTATAAGTGTCTAAATAAAGTTAATAATAAAATGATTGAAAGTACTAATGTCAGGGTTGATGAATTTGATATTAAGAATGGTGAAGAAAGCACTAGGGAGACAAAAGACTATGGTAGATTTACTTACATTGAACATCCAAAGTACCTACTGAAACTACAGACTGTGTCAATTGGTCATCAAGAAAACAACACCAAGGAACAGGAAAGAGAAATTGACAATCAGGAAGGACCTACCAAGCAAGGGAATGAACCTGAATAGGATTAACAATAAAGAAGAGATCAAATATTGGCACGATTTGTCAGAAGACATCATCTTGAGAACCAAATCATTGGAGACAAGCAAGCTAGCATGCTGACAAGAAGTAAGTTAAGACAAGGTACATGCTTAGTTTGTGAGTTTGAACCAAAAAATGTTAAAGTTGCATTGGAGAATGAAGAATAGATAAATGAAATGAATAAAGAGATAAAATAGATAGAGAAAAACAAGACATGGACTTTAGTACCTAGGCCTGAAGATAAGAATGTTATCGGTACTAAATGGATTTTTAGAAATAAGCTGAATGAAAATGGAGAGGTTACAAGGAATAAAGCTAGACTAGTTTGCAAGGGGTATGCTCAGGAGGGAGGAGTAGATTATGGTGAAACCTTTGCACCTATTGCTAGACTAGAAGGAGTTCACATGTTACTAGCCTATACAGCACATAAGAAGTTTAAAGTCTATCAAATGGATGTTAAGTCTACTTTTATGAATGGGATACTAGAAGAGGAGGTCTACATAGAACAACCATAAGGGTTTGTTGATCTAGACAAGAAAGATATGGTATGTATACTACCCAAAGCTTTATATGGTTTAAAGCAAGCACCCAGAGTCTGGTATGAAAGGCTGCATACTTATTTGTTAAGTATTGGTTTTGTTAGAACTAGTGAAAATAGAAATTTGTATATGAAAGGAGAGTCTGATGACACTATTTTGATTACTAAAATATTTGTGGATGATATTATTTTTGTAGGACAAGACTATATCTGTAAATAATTTTCTAATGAGATGAGAAAAGAATTTGAAATGTTTATGTTTGGAGAGATTAAGTTCTTTCTAGGCTTGCAGGTTATTCAGAAAAATGATCAAATTTTCATCACACAATCCAAGTTCATAAAGGAAGTACTAAGAATATTTGGCATGGAAGATGCTAAACCAGTTGGAACACTGATGGTCATAGGCTGCAAACTGACTAAAGATGATGAAACTATAGAGGTAAACTAGACATTGTACTGATCTATGATTGGTAAGTTGATGTATGTAGTACATAGTGATGAACTACAACTGATTTAGAACCTAATTGAAGATCAGTGATTAGAGATCACTGAGTTTTTGATTAGATATGTAAGATGATTAAATCAGTAATATGTTGTCATTGATGTCAACTAGTTTGACATCACTTATCTTGTAAGTTACAATACCAAAACACCCGTCGAAAGGAGAAAAAGAGATGAAGAACATAAATATCTACATGAGAAAGATGTATATGATAGATGAGGATAAGGAATACATTGGGTAACTTATTGATGAGTCTATGACCTTATGTTATTGACTTGATTATGTTGCATTCATCTATGATGAGGAAAAGAGATGAAAGACACAAGGCAGTGTGGTCGGTTGATGAAGCATCACAGTATACACCGAGTAGTGTAGTGTATACCGAGTATAGTATAAACTGATCTTGTGTTCACTGATGCATTTCTTTGTTAACCAAACAAGAAAAAAGGAACTAAATGACTAGTTTAGCTGATAAGGATTGATGAGCTGGAAAGTACCTCGTGATCAGAGTGAAAAGATAAAGTTTGTTACGAAGATCAACAGCTAACAAAATTCAAGGAAGATCTAAAGGATGGAAACAAAATGTGGTACTAACACATCAACCAAGGAAGGTTTAAGAAAAAAAAAGGATGAAGGAGAATAAGCGAAAAAATTTGATGGATGAGAAGAAAATGGTTTACATGTCTATTTAAGAGACTAGATTTTCATTATGAAACTTATGCCGAAAGAAGGAAATTGCAGAATTATCATGTGAACAAGTTGTTGGCAATTTGGCTGATTTGATTGCATAGATGTTGTCATTATGGCAACATATGATCCACGTGAAGATCACACAAGTCAGAAAGCAAGCATGATAGAGAGCATTGCATATTTGTCTAAGTATGAGACAATATTTTTACTAGTGTACCCAGACACAGTTTTTGTTTGCGATGTTGATTGGAGTGAGTTCAGTGCTTGCACACTTGAACATAGACTTTATGGTGACTAATGATGACCCATCTCAGAGTGCAAGTCATTATGGCATGTACGAAAGAAGTTATGATAGTTTTACTGAAGACAGTGTGAAGCCGACAGGACAGTATATGAAGGCATAATTGGTAAAGAGTTAAGGGATTATTTTGTTTATCAAAATAATGTCTTAAAAATATAAAGGGATGACATCTTAGATGTTTAATCTTGGTTAAAGCTATTGGTATATATGTAAATGTATTTGTAATTGTAAAATGTAGAAGTAATTATTGTAATTGAAAAAGCAGCAAGCAATTGTAATAGTATGATGCGAAGTATATGAAGCATATGTAATTGCGATAGTGAAAGATCAGCGAAGAGATATTGATGCAAACAGAATAAGGTTATGTACCTTGACCTATTTTGTAATCAGTGTATATTGTACATTACTTGTTTGGGTAGTGGGCTCAGCTGGTAATCACATTTTGTACTACCAACTCCTAACAGGGTTGAGGCTTCTAACAAGGCGTATAGTCCCTTAATCAGGACTGATACACTATATGTTTGTAATAGACTCCTAATAGGGTCAACATCCTTAACAAGATACTTTTGATTAGTGGATCTTTGTGGGTACCATCCCTACTAGGGTTTTCCCTTGGCCAGGGTGTCCTCGAGAACAAATAATGTGTTATGAGTTCTTTATTGTTATGCATGTTGTTTAGCTTCTTATGTTATGCATGTATAAAGATAATTTGTTATATCCATAATTGGGAAAAAGATAAAGTTTGTAGAATACTAATTCACCCCCCCTCTCAGTATTCCCTATTTCTAATAATTGATATTAGAGCTTAGTTACTCAGAAAAGAATCATTCAAGGAAAGCCTAGTAGCTTGAGTAAGATCTCTATGGATATGGATCAAATACAAAAGAATCTTGAAGAAGCTCTTGAACAGATTGATATGCTTACTGATGAAAGAGACACTTTGAAAGGAAAATATGATGATGCAAAGAACCTCATTGAGAAATTGAAAAAAAAATTAGAAGATCTAAGATCTAAAAAGAAATCCAAAGTTCTTATTGAAGATTGTGATGAGAATTTGGAAAAAGAAAACGAGATCCTTAAGCATGAATTGAAGATAGCAAATTTGAAGCTTAATTTGAAAGATGGAAATGGAAAGAATGAATAAAATCTAAAATCTGAGAATGAAATTCTAAAACTTGAAAATAAAGGACTAAAATTTAAACTTGGAAATGTAACATCTGAACTTGAGAAAGTCAATGTGCAGTATGCTGAACTTGAGAAATATAACAAGATTGTGAAAGGCGAACTGACTCAATCCAAGCAACAACTTGAAAGGCTATATTCAACTAGTGAGAAGATTGATACACACACATCTTTTCAGAAACCATTCTATGATAAGACTGGTCTTGGATTCAACACTCTCAAAGAAAATGATGAAAGCAAGGAACCAAATCTGAAAGTATCTGAAAGCTTAGATGAGAAGAAGTCTGATGAGATCAACAAATTTGAAGATACACCTAAAGAAGAAGAATCACCAAAGAAAGATGAATCATCCAAAGGTATGCAAAGAGAATTCAAAGGTAGATGTTTTTCTTGTAATATTATTGGTCATATGAAGAAAGATTGCATAGGTAAGAAATTTAAACCTCCTAAGTGTTATTGTTATAACTGTCATGGATTTGGACATAGAGCTATTGAATGTAGGAAACCTAAGTTTATTGAGAATAATAATAATAGTAGAATTTTTAGGAATACTAACAATGCAGATAAGAAACCTACTGAAGATATGAACAGAAGAAATGGAGTAATATGTTATAGATGCAACAAGGTTGGACACATTGCTAGAAATTGTAGATCACAGATTACTCTACCTGGACCAAGAGATGGAAGCAATGGAATTATTTGTTAGATATGCAACAAGATTGGACATACAGAAAGGTTTTGCAGAATGAACAATGGAGTTTTTCATCCTAACCCTAACCTTAAAAATCATGAAAGAAGGAATGAAGATGCAAGTAACAGACAGAAATGTTGTTGTAGTAATACAGATGAAGTGAAGTTTGTTAAAAGCACAGATCAAGGAGACATATTCAACATTGAAGGCAATCAGAAAGGTGAAGTATCAAGTGGTAAGAATGAATCCTTACCTGACCTATCTCAAAGCACTTAATTTGTGAAAATTATAGTAGATTAGGAACTTAGATTAGTGTAGAAGTAGATTTATGATGAATTAAGTCTTGTGTAGTTAATGGAAGGTAGTTTATGATATTATAATGCTATGGTTAAGAGCATAAAGAAAAATATTATGTTTTGTGAGATCACAAGAAGTTTTAAGTTTTGCAGGATAACAGAAACAACTTTTTGGAAAGAAGTGGAAAAAAATTGAATGCGATGTCAGAACTAAGTGAGATTGAAGTAATAAAAGGTTATGATCAATGTTATTTGATTATCAAAGTGAACACAAGTGTTAAAGAGATCAAAGAGCAGTGATTGGAAGCTTTTTGCAATGATTTGGTGAAGTATTTGAGCGCCGAATCTATGCAAGCCCTAAAATCACAAATTTGAGGTATTTTACTTGATAGATCTATGAATCGGTAAAAGGAATTTGAAGTAAACATGGATGTATCTTTAATTCACAATATCAGAGATAAAAATAGACCTAGAATGAAGAGGGAACCAATAGAACCTCTGGAAGAAGACCCTAAGTTAGCTTTATCATCCATACCAGATGGAGTTTTGCATTTAGAGAATGTAAGAAGTTATTTGGGATGCAAGTTAGAAACCATCAGTGATAGTGATTTTACAAGTGAGTATGAGAAGATTTACAACCAGGACATGTCATTGAAAAAAGGATATGATCATTTGAAAGACAATCAAATTGTTAAGTATGCATTGTAGTATGAGTTTGATAATGAAGAATGCACTAAGATAATCCTTAGTAGAATTCATAATGGGAAGTTTTGGCTAGAAGATAGAGTAATAGACATTACAACTGATTTGATTCATGAAGTCACTGGACTATCTAAATCTGGAGCTAACTCTTTAAATGAGAAGAACATGAGAAAGATAGTCATTGATAACACTAATTCATCCTATAATGGCATAGGAATTGTAATTAGTAAGGTCCAACAACCTAATGTTAGATACCTATGCAAGATCCTAACAACAAAGTTTTGTGCAAATTCAAGAGAGGATGACATGGTAGCTAGAATGGTACACATAGCTTATTTGATGCATGTTGACAAAATCCTAGTTGATATATGTGAAATTCTAAGAATTTAACTATTTGAGAACTTGGAGAAGATTAAGAAGACAAAGTATGCACAATTTAGATTTTCTTCTTTAATCACTTACATGTTTTTTCATCTTTTGAGGAGATTTCCTTAGACCATAGGAAATGATTGGAATGATGGAAAAAATACAATGGAAAGGATTAATGTAGTATACAGAAAGCATGTTATTGACAATGTTAATGAGAGTGCAGTACTTGTTATTAAGACATTTCAGAATATTGTGTCTAGCAGATCAAGGATTCCACAATCTCTTGTGGAGAAATACAAGAATGAAATATGTTTTATGGTTGACACTGACTTCACATACATTGAAGCAGTTGAACCTAGAATTGAGTTCATAGACCCTCTTGGCTATGAAATATCTAAAATAGAGATAGAAGAATATGTGAATAGGCTACTTAAATGCAAGGTTGACACCCATAGTAACAAATTTGGAACTTTTGAAGAAAATTTCAACTCTGCAAAGGCTATACTTGAGGAGAAACAATCTAAGAAAAGAGTTGATAGCACTATTAAGAAAATATTGAAGGATACAGGATTGGCAGAGAGAGAATTCTTAGTGGCAAAGCAGACAGTAGCAGCAATCAAAGATATTTGATAGAAAGAAATGTAGTCTGTACATCCCTTATCATCTAGTGCAGCACCAATCAAGGTGAAAGTAGAGGAACCTGAGAAGGAACAAGTAGCAAGCAAGCCTACTAGATCTACCTCCTCCACACCAAGAAAGAGAGTGAAAGAAATTACTACTAGACCTAGTAAGAGGCAAAAAACTTTGGTGCCATCAGTACCTAGGAAAATTGTAGAAATTAAAGATGATGACACTCCTGTGAAGAAGAAAGCATGGAAACCTAGAGTTGAGAGAGTAAATGAAGAAATTATAAAAGATGGAAACTTCACTAAAATGAATAAATACTATGACCTCTATGACTATTCTGATAAATTGAATCTTGAAAATGTAGTGGTCAAGCATTTGATTCTTGCTAATAAGAGTTTTGACTCTATTCGGGGAAATATACCTAATGAATTATTGAAGAAACTTGCTAATAGGAAGATGAGAGCACAAGAAGAAGACAAATCTATCAGAGAGAATCTCGTAAAGAAACTATGTGATGTAAGAGATGATGAACATCTTAAATAAATTTTGAAGCCCCTTAGCACCCATCTAAGGACAAAAATGAGAACCATTCAGATTATGGCAAGACAATATGAACAAGTGAATGTAGAGACTGAACAAGCAATAGTTAAAGTTATGGCATAAATTGTTGGAGAGACATCAGTTGCAGTAGAGAAAGTAGCAGAAGAAGAACAAGGGGATATTCCCTCTCCACCGGCTATAAACATTGAAGAAGAATCTATGAATGTTGAAGGTACAAGGATCACCTTGGATATTGATGATAATGTATTCAAGAATCTAGAGAACATTGTTGACAATTCAGCTCTTGATGAACTAGATAGAACTGCAGAAGCAGAGCAGACCCAATTTACTGTTGAAGAACCCAAAGTATTAGAAGTACAAGCATTTGTACCCTCTGTAGAAATTAGTCTTACTCTTGAGACTGGAAAGAAGAAGCAAACTGGATCTTTGTTTGAGGATTTGGGAAAAGAAGTGGATGATGATGATCAAATGGAATTGATCACATCTTTGAACAAAATCATTGGGAAGAATAAGAAAGTTAATAGTCTAGAAGGATGTTTGAAGGACCTAACTAAAAAGATACAAAGTATTGTGACCACACAGATTGCATAAGAAGACCCTATGGATAAGGCAAATAAAGTGATGAGCACTTTTGATGATGAGCTCACTAACCTAGCTGATATTGCAAAAGTGAAAGCACAGGTAGACTATGAGGCTAAAATGTTGTTAAACATCAGTCAATACATCAGAAATGATATCAATACTCTTGATATATGTATCAAAGATTTGAGGAAACATTTGGAGATAGGAAAATCTTTGTACGTACAGTGTACAAAATTAGAAACTTTGACAGGTGAAGAAGATTAGAAGATAAAATTGAAGGAAGCTGAGATTCTAAATGAAACAAACCTTCTATCTAACCCTAATGTGAAGGTCGGTAATGTTGAAAAGAAAGTTAGGAAACTTTTTGATGAAATCAGAATTTTACAAGATGAGAAAGATAGGAAGTTAAGGAGATATAATATTTTGAGAGAGCATGTTTCTATGAAGTTAAGTGTTATTGAAGAGCAGTTAGAAGATTGTCTTACAGCTAAGACATCTTTTCAAAAATTCAACTTTGAAAACCTCCAAGCTTGTCAAATAGCATCTTATGGACTGAGCGCACTACTCAATGTGGCTGATTCCATTAAGAACTCATGGGAGAAGGAGATAGAAGCTATGAAGATTGATTTTGCAAATTATGTTGCAAGCCTACTGGCTTTGCAATAATGGATTAAGGTATAATCTTTTTGAGACACGGTTTTGTAGCCCTCCCTACCTTTATTTTGTCATTTTTGTCAAAGGGGGAGAGATATTTAGCAGAAAATTGATAGTATATGATAAGAGTTGATACTCTTAGGGGGAGTATTATATTATAGATAAGATTTTTGAGGAGTTATAAGGATAGTATATATATGTTATACTATGGCCACAATTTTGTCAATTTTTGAGATTTTGGAGTTGCACACTTAGGCAATTTTCTCATATGTTGCCACTAATGACAAGGGGGAGATTGTTGGCAATTTGGCTGAGTTTATTGCATAGATGTTTTCATTATGGAAACATATGATCCACATGAAGATCGCACAAGTCAGAGAGAAAGCATGATAGAGCACATTGCATATTTGTCTAAGTATGAGATAGTATTTTTACTAGTGTACCTAGACACAGTTTTTGTTTGCGATGTTGACTAGAGTGAGTTCAGTGCTTGTGCAATTGAACATAGACTCTATGGTGACTAATGATGACCCATCTCAGAGCACAAGTTAGTATGGCATGTACGAAATAAATTATGATAGTTTTACCGAAGACAATGTGAAGTTGACAGGACAGTATATGAAGGCATAATTGGTAAAGAGTTAAGGGATTATTTTGTTTATCAAAATAATGTCTGAACAATATAAAGGAATGACATCTTAGATGTTTAATCTTGGTTAAAGCTATTGGTATATATGTAAATTTATTTGTAATTGTAAAATGTAGAAGTAATTGTTGTAATTGAAAAAGCAACAAGCAATTGTAATAGTATGATGTGAAGTATATGAAGCATATGTAATAGCGATAGTGAAAGATCAGTGAAGAGATATTGATGCAAGAAGAATAAGGTTATGTACCTTGACCTATTTTTTAATCAGTGTATATTGTACATTACTTGTTTGGGCAGTGGGCTCAGCTGGTAATCAAATTTTGTACTACCAACTCCTAACAGGGTTGAGGCTTCTAACAAGGCCTATAGTCCCTTAATCAGGACTGATACACTGTATGTTTGTAATAGACTCTTAATAGGGTCAACATCCTTAACAAGATAATTTTGATTAGTGGATCTTTGTGGGTACCATCCCTATCGGGGTTGTCCCTTGGCCAAGGTTTCCTCGAGAACAAATAACATGTTATGAGTTCTTTATTGTTATGCATGTATAGAGATAATCTATTATATCCATAATTGGGAAAAAGATAAAGTTTGTAGAATACTAATTCATCCCCCCCTCTCAGTATTCCCTATTTCTAACACAAGCTTCATGCATGCCTGATCAAACTGGTTAAGGAGAACTGAACTGCAGAGTTTACTGAGCATCAAAAAGCTATTACCGAGAGATAGTAAGTCATTGATTATTGTTGAAATAGAATTTTTATTTTGATAAGAGGATTTGAATGAGCATAATATAGATCTAAAAAGTTGCAATAGAAGTTGTATTATAATCAGATCACCTATTGTTACAGTTTAACCATTGTAATCAGACAAATCTCTTAACTGAGTGGACTTGAAAGTCTTGTAATGTCATTCATAGAATGTACATTTGTTATCCTGTCAACCCCATAGTGAATGTTGGTTGGACGATAATTGTTGGTCTAAAATCCTCTAATAAGGTCACACCTTATAGTGTGTTTTGTAACCTTTAACAGGGTTGGGTCTTCACCGACCTCACTTTAGAAGAGTGAACAATTTTTGGGTTGTCGGTCCCAGGTGGTTTTTCCCTTAGCAGGGTTTCCACATTAAATCTTTTGTGTTATGTGTTCATTGTGCTGATTATTTGATTGTCATACTTTACATATTGCATATTGGATTTGATTAGTAATCATTATAAGTTATTGACTGGTAATAGGTAAAAGCACAGATAGTATAGTATTTTATGTTACCGAGCTGTATAAGTTTAAGTAAATTGTTTTTGGTTATACATTTTGATTTGGGACTATGGATAACTGATTCACTCCCCTCTCAGTTATTCTAACAATTGGTATCAGAGCATTGGTTGCTTGGAACAGATTTTTAAGAACTTCAGCACAAAAATCTCAAAATGTATAAGAGGGAAGTACCAAAGCTAAAAAAGGATAACTTCACAATATGGCAAAGCTGAATGAAGCTGCACATATCTGGAATTGGGAATTCTACCCTCACTCTAATGGAGAAGGGCTACATTGCACTGCCCACTGGACCTTTTACCCTTGATCAGTTAAGAGATGGACATGAGCATAATGTCACTATGATGGATATTGTTGCTACACTAATAGATGCCGAATTTGAAGATATCAAAGGATGTACTACTACTAAAGGTATGTGGTATAAACTTGCTCAAATTTATAGCGGTGATGTAAATTTTAAGAGAGCCAGAGCCAAAAGCTTAAGAGGAAGATTCGATGACATGAAGATGAAAGAAGGAGAAAACATTGTGCAGTACACAAACAAATTAAAGGAGGTAGTTCATACTATTAGAGCATCATATGGTGTTATTGATGAAGACACTGTGGTAAGAAAAAATTTAAGGACTTTATTTCCTATTTATGCCATCAGAATATCTACAATTCATGAAAATAGGTCAGCACCTAATAGTACCCTCACTCTTGATAATCTAATTTGAAAGCTAACAACATTTAAACTAAACAACTATGATAATAGTGTTGTACCAACTATTGAATCTACTTTTATGACTTCTTTGAAGATTGGTAAGTCTAGTAGTAGAAATAATAAGGATGATAGTGATAGCAATACTAATGATGAGCTTAATGAACTTGAAGCATTTATGGCCAGGAGATTGCCTAAAGAAAAAGGTAGATATAGAGGCAAATTACCTTTAGCATGCTTTAACTGTAAAGAAGTTGGTCATATTGCTGCTAGACGTCCAAACTAGAATGAAGAAGAAAGAAACAAGGACTAATTTGGTGAAGGAAGCTATGGGAGAAGAAACAATAGAAGCTATTGACACTACAATAGAGAGAACTGAGACAATAATGACAAAGGAAAAAAGGTATGTTACATAGCATAAGAAAATGAATCAGTATCTAATTTAGATGATGATGTAGGGGTAGTATTTGTTTCTATGAAGAATGATTCCGAGGAAGAAGAAAAATGTGTAGAAACAACATTGATTTCTAAAGTTAATAAAAATGATACATAGATCATAGATAGTGGCAATACACATCACATGACTGGTGATGATGATAAATTTGATCATCTTGATCAATACAATGGAGGATCAGTTAAGATGGGTAATGATACACCTTGTATGGTAAGAGGTAAAGGATCCCTGATGATAAATGATAGAATAAAATGTGAAAATGCTTATTGGGTAGAAGGACTAAACTATAATTTGCTAAGTGTGGCACAACTAAACAATTTACGTCACCGAGTTGCTTTTGAGAGAAAGAAAGTAAAAATATTTGATGATGGAGGAAGACTAGTTGGAACTGGAGCACAATCGAAAGGAAATCTAATTTATCTTGATAATGATGAGTCTTCTTGCTTGATGATGAAAAATGAAGATGCTTGGTTGTGGCATAAAAGGTTGTCATGTGAATTTTGATAACATGATTAAGATTAGTAAAAAGAAAAGAGTTAGAGGTCTGCCTAATTTGTCAAAGCTTGATCATGTTATATGTCATGAATGTCAAAAAGGTAAAATGACCAAATCTAGTTTCAAAAGAAAAGATTATTCAACAAAAAAGATACTTGAGATGGTTCATACCGACCTATGTGGTCCTATGAGAACTCAGAGTTATTATGGAGACAGATACTATATTCTTTTTGTTGATGATTATACTAGATTAATGACTATCATGTTCTTAAAAGAAAAATCTGAGGCATTCAATATGTTCAAGTGGTATAAAGCAAAAGTAGAAAAAAAGACTGGTAAAGAAATGAAATGTTTAAGATCTGATAGAAGAGGTGAATTTATCTTTGTTGAATTTACTAACTTTTGTAATGAGCGTGGTATTAAAAGATAGGTCTCTACACCGAGGACACCTAAGTAGAATGGCATTGTTGAAAGGAGGAATAGGTCAATTGTTGACTGCACAAGGACATTAATGATAGAGAAGAATGTTTATCAGACATATTGGAGAGAGGCTGTCAGCACAACTATTTATGTTTTGAACTTAGTACAACCGAAGAAGGACACTAACAAGATACCCTATGAGTTATGGTTTGGACACAAACCCACTGTAAGTTATTTCTAAATTTTTGGAAGTAAATGTTTTATTTTGAAAGATGAAAGAAATGGAAATTTTGACTCAAAAGGTGATGAAGGGATATTTCTAGGATATTCCAATAAAAGCAAAGCATAGAAGTGTCTAAATAGAGTTACAAATAAAATGATTGAAAGTACTAATGTTCAGGTTGATGAGTTTGATGATAAGAATGTAGAAGAAAGAAAAAACAAACTGAAAGACTATAGTAAATTCACTTACATTCAACAACTTGATTATCTACTGAAGCTGCAAACTATGACAACCAGTCAATAGGAAAATAATACCGAGGAACAGGAAAGAGGAACCGATGAGTAGGAAGGACCTATCGAGCAAGCAAATGAACCGACATAGGATGAACAAGAAAGAAGAGATCAAGTACTAGAAAGATTTGTCAAAAGACATCATCCTGAGGCACAAATAATTGGAGACAGACAAGCTAGAATGATGACAAGGAGTAAGACAAGAAAAGTTACATGTTTAGTATGTGAATATGAACCCAAAAATGTAAAAGTTGCATTGGAAAATTATGAATGTGTTAATGCAATGAAAGAAGAAATTGAATAGATAGAGAAAAACAAGACATGGACTTTAGTACCTAGACCTAAAAATAAGAATGTTATCGGTACTAAGTGGATATTCAGAAACAAGCTGAATGAAAATGGAGAGGTAACAAAGAATAAAGCTAGATTGGTATGGAAGGGATATGCATAGGAGGGAGGAATTGATTATGTTGTAACTTTTGCACCTGTTGCTAGATTAGGAGTCAAAATGTTACTTGCATATGCTGCACACAAAAAGTTCAAGGTTTATAAAATGGATGTTAAGTCAACATTTCTGAATGGGATACTTGAAGAAGAAGTCTACATAGAACAACCAAAAGGGTTCATTGATCCAGACAAGAAATATATGGTATGTATATTACATAAAGCTTTATATGGTTGGAAACAAGCACCTAGAGCCTGGTATGAAAGGCTACATACTTATTTGTTAAGTATTGGATTTTTTAGAATTGGTGAGAACAGTAATTTGTATATGAAAGTAGATACTAATGATACTATTCTTATTGCTGAAATATTTGTGGATGATATTATCTTTGGAGATCAAGATCACATATGTAAATCCTTTACTGATGAGATGAGAAAAGAGTTCAAAATGTTTATGTTTGGAGAGATTAAGTTCTTTCTAGGACTACAAGTTATTCAACAGAGTGATGGGATATTCATCACACAATCCAAATATATCAAGGAAATACTTAGAGCATTTGGCATGGAAGATGCTAAACCTGTTGGAACACCGATGGCTACTAGATGTAAACTAACTAAGGAAGATGAAACTATAGAGGTAAACCAAACACTATACTGATCTATGATTGGTAAATTAATGTATGTAGTGCACAGTAGACCAGACATAGCACATGATGTGGGAATTGTTGCAAGATTTTTTGCAAATCCTAGGGAGTCACACATGGTTGCTACAAAGAGAATCTTAAGATACCCAAAGAAAAAATAGGACTATGGATTATGGTATTCTAAGGAAGGCAAATTTGAACTCAGAGTCTATACTAACGCTGATTGGGTTGTTAATCTCTATTGAGCATTTAAGGTTGTCATTAGTATCAAAGGACAATAAACAAGTCGGTCGGTAACCAAAAGTAAGACAGAGCAGTCGGTAAAGCCTTTACATCGAGCATCACATAGTTAACTGAGCACCAACAACACTGACATTGATGGTTAGTAAACACCGAGCATCGCAGTATACATTGAGAAAATTATATGATGTTTATCGATGATCACAAAAAATGGCATAGTAATCTGAAATGGCACATTTTTCTATACAAACGGTTACAATAGATCATAAAATGGTTTACCAAGATCAAGGAGCATTTATTGTAAATAGATACTCATTAAATGTAATGTTTATCTTATTGTAATAGTTGATCTAGGTTATCTTGCACCATAGATCTTAGGGTTATGGTTATTTTTGTAACCTAATTTTTGCTTAGGTGGAAAAATATAACACTATATATTTTGTTTGTTCGCACCATTTATATAAGGTTGGTGAACTAATATATATGAATCATGGAGAACTTGAAGAAATTGCCTATCTTCAAGACAATCAGTTTACCGAGCAGAATAGAGCACAAAGGGTATCAGATTGAGCAGAATCAGAGAAGGCTACCGAGTAGAACAAAGCAAAAAACCATCACAGATAAGGTGATATTTTGATGAGAACTTATAGATCTATTTTAGACAATTGAGTTGTCAACTAACAGATACTTGCCTATTACTTTCTGATAATTGTGATAGAGCTTTTTGATAAATCTCTTAACAAAGTAGACTTAACAGTCTTATGTAAATCTCTTAACTAAGTACACACTTCATTAGTGTTGTTTAAATCCTATAATTAGGTAGATCTAGCTAATCTAATATGTTACTCCTAATAGGGCAAGATTACCAAAAGTGATCAAAACTTGTAGCCTTAACAGGAAAACCTTTTCTATCTATAGTAGTGAAGAATTTGTGGGTGTCATCCCCACCGTGGTTTTTACCTTCTTACAAGGTTTTTTGCATTACCAAAATACTTGTGTTATGTGATTTTCATATTGATTTCATGTTGTTTACTTTCTTAAATTAGCTAGATGATTGATTTATGCAATTAGATTCAAGTTATTTTGATCGGTTATCACAACATTTAGTTATAGATCAAAAAGGTTTTTACAAGTAAAGTTTTGAAGGCACTGATTCACCCCTCCCCTCTCAATACCTATCTCTCCTAATTCCAATAATTGGTATCAAAGCTTGGCTCTCTTGTTGAACAATCTAACCATTGAAGGGTAAAGATCTAAGTCATAGAAAGATACAAGCTTGACAAGACTATTGAGAATCAGAAAATACAAATGCAGATGTTTGCGGAATAGTATAAACAAGCCAAGGAAGAATTGAAGAAATTACTGGTTGAAAGAAAGAACCTTGCAATTCAGCTAAATGAAATTAGTTATCATGAAGAACCTATTGATGAAATATTTGATCATATTGGATCAAGCTTTGGAAGAATCTCTGATGGATCCGAAAGCATAATCTCTGAGTTATCTAAAAAGAATCAGCATCTATCTGAGCAAGTGAAAGAACTTCAAATCGGTCATGAATCTCAAATGGTGAGAATGGTGGAAATCATGAACAATGCTAGACAAGCTGAATAAGATTGGAATCTATCTATTGAAGACTAAAGACTGATGATTGGACAACTTCAAGCAAAAGAAAGTGAAATATAGAGACTCACTGATCATCACTTCCAAGTATCAAATCAAATGATAACAGTTAATCAAGAAATGAACCAAGTAAATGGAGAATTATCAAGAAGACTTGAAGATGTTACAATACTCAGAGAAGATAATGAAAAATTGAGAAATGAAATAAAGACACAAAAGCAACACAATGAAATGATGAAGGTAGTTGAGGACAGTTCTAAAAAGATTGATGATTTCTTGACTAATCAGAGGAGATTCGAAAGTAGAGCTGATATAGGGTACACTAGTGAAGGAGAAGCATCACAACAAGATGAAAAAGTCAACAATAATCAAACTCAAAAACCTAAAGTGATGACATGTTACCACTGTGGAAAACTAGGACATACATCTAATGTGTGTAGAAGCAAATCACAAGGTAAACCTCCTGTCATTCCAAAATTCAATGGATATTGTTATTATTATGGTAAGTTTGGACATCCAGCTTATGAATGCAGAGCTAAAAATAATGACATTGCTCATAATACTACTAAGGAGAAAATATGCAATACTTGTAATAAGCACGGACATACTGCAAGGGACTAAAAGGAAAAAATTAAACAAGTCTAGACACCTAAAGAGAAACTACAACAAAAGCCATATCAACCGAAGAGATAAGGTAATTCATATGTTTGGGATTATAATACATGGACTAATTGTATTGTATGTGGTTAGTATGGACATATTCCAGCAAACTGTTACAGAAAGTCAGATTGGACAATCAAGAAATTGGACAAATGTAGGAATGGCATCTATGCACTGTCACAAGGTCGATCATGTAAGCAAGAACCGTAGAGATCGAGCACCTGATGAAAACCATATATTTGAGAGGGGATATAACATTGCAAAAATTACAAAGTTAAGGAACACAATGTGGAAGAAGGCATCTAATGATAATGTTGAGTCAAGTAACACTGTCGGTGAAACCTCATCCACTTGATTGGGTGACATCAGTACCTCCACTTAAGATGACAAAGGTATGTATGGAATTGACATTTTAAATGATCACATTTTACATACAGTTCCTTATATATGATGTACAAATACCAAATTTGCATGAATAAAGATGCATTATGGTTTATGTGTTATAATTTTACTAATGTCATATAGTCGGTAAAAGAAGAAACATGAGTTGGTTACCCTTCGGTAATCACTATACAAGGTTAACCGAAAACACTGCAAATTGATGAAGAAATTCTATGTTAACCAGGCAAAAGAAATTGTTGACATTACCAAGCTGACAGCTGTTTCATATCAAAAGTTAGGTCATGCATTTAATGCATCAAAGTTTGAGTAGGAATATCAAAAAGCCTATAAATATGTGGAAACAAATTTCATTGTTACATTGCGACTTTGAAGAAAAGAGATTTTACAGAGAAGAGTTCAAGCTAGAGATTTTTAGAAAAGATTCCAAGCTACTATAGATCGAACCAATGGCAAATCTTTGACGATAATGAGTAAGTTCATCTGCCTACCGAACACTAGTTATCTATTGTTTGCCAAAACCCTAGTAACAATTTATGGCATCGACATCGACCGTAAGAAAATCACAGAACATTGAGGAGGAAGTAGAATTAATTGTTAGGGCATACTTTGCCGAGGAAAAATTCAAACCTCATCCCAAGGTCATAGCACAAATAGACAATATGGGCACATTTTCTAGTATTCTGATGAAGGGTGCTCCCCTTAATACCACAAACACATAACAGAAATAGAGAAACAACAACAGTAATATGCAAGAACAGAAAAATGGCTTCTTATTATCTCCACAAATGTGGAACTACAAACTTTCAGAATTACAATATGCAAAGCCACATGGGCATTCCCTTACAATATTCTGTAGGACAAAGCCTCGAATCAATACCTAGATCTACTACCCAGAATTATTCCGAACTGCCTAAGACAATAATACAGCCTTCCTTATATAGGCAATTTTCCACCGCCTGGGAAGGTTCCAGAATTTTAGCTAATAAGGCCGACCAAACTTAGAATTATTTTATTTTACATTTTATTACATCATAGTCGGCTCAAGATAACCTTTGAAACCTGAACAAAAATTTTGAAGAAAATTATTTTTCACCATTTCGGGTGGCCCAACTTCCGAAGACCATAAGTCATCACCAGTTGACCTGATCGGCTATTATAACCCCATTTCGGAAATGCCACGAAGCGCTCTATAGGCTTGACCCGTACAAGTGCCCGTCACCCAAAATTTCAACCTCATTTGGGGCCTCTAAAGCCTTCAAAACTGAGTTCAAAGTTTCTGTACCCTGCTGCCAATACCGAAAATCTTCAATATCTTCCAATATACACTTGATCTGGCAATGAAACTTTACTGGCGGACTTATATGACCAAAATCAACCTCCAAGAAAGAAATCAGATCATTCTAAGCACATACAAAAATTACCAAAAATAGTAACTTTCCATAAATAGCAGCTCTGCACAAAATAGCCCTTATTGAATACAAAAACAGAAATATTTTTGGGTGATGCAAGATTGCTCTTACACCCAGGATGCTCCTGCATCATATTCCAAATAGGGTTTTGTTAACAAAAGACGTTAGGGCTTATATTCATTGCAAGATTGGTGAAGTTTATGATTTTGAGACCATTGATACTTATCAACAAGTCTATGGACCGAATGATAAGATTAAATCTGAATACAAGAAGATCAAGGAATCAGGGTTACGGTGTTTCACATACTTCCCACAATCCTTCCACAATGACTGGATAAGAATCATGCTAAGTAGATTTTATGATGGCAAATTTTGGCTGGATAAAACTGTTGAGGTCACTAAGAAGATTATCAATAGGGTTATTGGGTACCCTACAACCGACAAAGCCAAAGTGTTTCGAAGTTCATCTCATCCCAACATAGAAAATAACACTAGAGCTTAATGGGACGGTAGGGCACTGAAAATTGGAACCATCAAAGATCCAGTGGTAAAATTTGTAGCTCATGTTATCAGGTACAAGATATTCCAATCTAGCAGGCCAAATAGTGTACCCTGCAGCGCCATGGACATGGCTTACAAAATTGTGAAGAAAGATCACCAGGTTGATCTTGTCGAGCTACTACTACACCAACTGCATGACAATATGAAGACAATAAAAGCAAAGAAGTCCAATACATGTAAGTATAGATCACTTCTTGTCTATACATTTCTCTATCTACAAAAATATGTATCGGGTATCAGTAAAGTAAATTGGCAATCGGACAAATTGATAACTACTCAAATCGGTGAAATGATGAAAAGTCTAGGAGACAATTTGAATAAGGAATTCAATGCATATTTCAAGGAATTTCAAGCAAAAATTGAACAGAGGAGTAGGATTCCAAGGGATTTAGTGAGCAAATTTGAAGATGACATATGCTTTGTGGTAAGCACAAACCACTCAATGATAAAGGTAGTAGAACCGAGAACAAAATGGCTAGCACTAATGGGATATGAAATGAATCATGATTTCACTTTGAAATCTATCAATGCATTGCTAGCATTACCGATAGACATCACTGCTAATAGGTTTGGTGTATATGAGGAAGCTAAGTCTAGAATCTCAATAGACATAGAGATCGGTAAAATGTCAAGAATGGCAAAGAAAATGAGAAAAGATCTCTCAGAAAAATATGGAAATGTATCTGACTCACCTAAGGATTCATTGGTTGATGAAGCAACTGAAGGTTAGTTACAGTTGGCTAACAAGCCCTATGATAGTGAGGAAACTGAGTCAGACAAAGAAAATGATCACACACCGGTTCCTCCCACCAATGATGAAGAGGAAACTCAGCTACCAGAACCCGAAGGAATGAAAACATGGTCGTCAACTGCTGTACAATCCATCGAGCAAGTAGAAGTAGTAAAAATAGCAAAAAGAAGAGCAGCTACACCTACAAGGAAATATGTTAAGAGAAAGAACAAGAAAGTAGCTGAGACACTGAAGAAAAAGAGGAAATACATAAGAAATAAGGAAGATCTAGAGGATACAGAAACTGAAAATGATCTTGATCAATTCAAGTTAGTTCATAACAGGGAAAGTACCATAAAAGAAATAATTGAAGATATAATTGAGAATGGACATCTCACAAATCCAGGCATAGGCAAATTTGACAAAATGTCAATTGACGAAAAAAAAGATAGAACATGCTATTGTCCAGATGATGATCAAATTGAAGAGAGTACTAATGGAATTGGCATGTCAATTTCTAAAGGAACTTGATGACAAAATAAGTGAGAGATGGGCTATTGCACTAGATACAGAGAAAAGGAAAAGAGAACGGTCACTAAGTTGTGCAGCCTCACATTTTAGCTATGTTGTGGTAAGTGAATACATGACAAAGTATCAGGCTAGATTTATAGTCAAGAATAGAGCAATGCAGATCATGGATGAGAATGTGGATGATATGGATATCATATGTGATTCTCTATGGACATCAATTTTGAAAGCAGAAGAGAAAGCTAAACAAGAAGCATTCCTGAAACTATCTAACAAGAGACACAGTTCAAAAGATAAAGGTATTTTCATTGATGATGACAAAGGAAAGAAAATAGAGGACACTGGTATATCAGTTACCAAGGTAATTGATATCACTGAACAAAAGGAAGAAATCAAAATTTCACAGGATGCATCGGATCAAGTTAAGATCCAATTGCAAAAGAAAATTGATGATAATGCACTCATTGAGGACATCACTAACGGTGATCCTAATGATGACGATGACGAAGATGTGAAAATTGCACCATACAAAGATGAAGCATTAGACACTGATAGTGTGTTCACATCTCTATCAGGTGAACTACCTATACTTGCAGAGGCAGTTGAAATAATTTGACAAGTACAACCCGATGTCTCTCATCCTGAGCCAAATACAGATACAACTGAGATTCAAGCACTCGAGCACCCTATAGATAAAAATGAGCCTAACAAAATAGAGGCACAGTCTACAGAAACAGAGGAACTAGAAGACACAAAGTCAACCGAGGTGAACCCACCTGACACTACAGCTGAGACTTCCACACAATCTACTGAGGAGCAGAAGAAGGATGATATAGTGTCAATTGGGAAAGATACTCTGAGAAGTGAAGAAAAAGCTATTGTCATAAGTGAGAAGAATGCACCTCTTGCCCAGAAGAAGAAGAAGAAGAAAGACAAAGGGCTAGTCACCATTGATGAAGTTATCATTATACTAGAATGTGACCTGAGAACCCTAAGCCCTGAGGAACTAAGTAGATATGGGGAATTATGTTCAAGGAAAGTGGCACAAGACAAGTTAAGGAAAGAACAAAAATGTAAAGAAGTGTTAAATGATGTGAGGGATATTCTACAACAAATAGTACTGGAAACAAATATTGATGAGAATACTCCCATCTTAGATCAACTTGCCACCCTCATCGACAAAATCAATGCCCCTGATATAGATGCAAACAAAAGAATAGAAGAATAGGTAGAATCAAAGATTCAGAACAAATTGGTAGAAAAGATTACCATAGAAGTAGCACTAAACAAGGTAAAATTATCTGAGGTCATTATTGAGGTAAAATCTATTACCCAGATAATTTGTCAATTTCTCATCAAGCTTTCTACTTCAGACACCTTCACTATAGAAGTCAGTGAAAAGATAAAAGGTCTAGAAGTCAAGATCAAGTTGAGTACATGAGTAGCTATCGCCAAGCCAAATTCTTTCTTAAAGCATATTCACTGAGTTCAGGAACTCTAGCGACTGATAGCAGATTTAAGGAAACAAGAAGCGCACATCACTGATCAGGTTATAGAGTTACAACAAGAACTCATTCCTTACCTGAAGATTTTTCAAACACATATTGTCAAAGCTGAACAACTTGTAGCAACACCAGAGATTTTGATGTTGGATAATATCTTTGACATGCATGCACAAGTCAGTCTTGAGCATATTGCTCTCACCAACTTGAAAGAGGAATGGGATAACATCTTGAAGTCTATAAAGAAAACCCATTAGAACATTTTTGATAAGATGTAAGTATACATTACATACTTTTTGGGTATTAGGCATTATTATCAAAAAGGGGGGAAATATGTATATGCCAAATAGTATATTTTTTATATGTATATTACATACTATCGGGAGCATGCACCGAGGGGGAGTACTTTGCACTTAGAAATTTTTGTTGTGGATATGTATATGGTGGAGACATAAGGAATATATAGAAACATTTTGTCTATATACATTCAAAGTTTTGATACTAATGCCAAAGGGGGAGATTGTTAATCTCTATTGAGCATTTAAGGCTACCATTAGTATCACAAGATAGTAAACAGGTCGGTCGGTTACTTATAATGAGTCGGTCGGTAACCAGAAGTAAGACAGAGCAATTAGTAAAGCCTTTACACCAAGCATCACATAGTTAACCAAGCACTAGCAACACTGACACCGATGGTTAGTAAACATCGAGCATTGCAGTAGACACTGAGTAGATTATACAGTGTTTACCGATGATCACAAAAAAATAACATAGTAATCTGAAATGGCACATTTTTCTATGCAAATGATTACAACAAATCATAAAATGGTTTACCAAGATCGAGGAGCATTTATTGTAAATAGATACTCATTAAATGTAATGTTTATCTTATTTTAATAGTTGATCTAGGTTATTTTGTGATGTAGCTCTTAGGGTTATGGTTATTTTGTAACCTAATTTTTTCTTAGGCAAAAAAATAGAACACTATATATTTTGTCTGTTCACACCATTTATATGAGGTTGGTGAACTAATATATATGAATCATGGAGCACTTGAAGAAATTGCCTATCTTCAAGACAATCAGTTTACCAAGCAGAACAAAGCACAGAGGGTATCAGATTGAGCAGAATCAGAGAAGGCTACCAAGCAGAAAACCATCACAGATAAGGTGATATTTTGATGAGCACTTATAGAACTGTTTTAGACAATTGAGTTGTCAACTAGCAGATACTTGCCTATTACTTTCTGACAATTGTGATAGAGCTTTTTGATAAATCTCTTAACAAAGCAGACTTAACAGTCTTATGTAAATCTCTTAACTAAGTACACACTTCATTAGTGTTGTTTAAATCCTATAACTAGGTAGATCTAACTGATCTAATATGTTACTCCTAACAGGGTAAGATCACCATAAGTGATCAAAACTTGTAGCCTTAATAGGCAAACCTTTTCTATCTGTAGTAGTGAAGAATTTGTGGGTGTCATCCCCATCGCAATTTTTACCTTCTTACAAGGGTTTCTGCATTACCAAAATACTTGTGTTATGTGATTGTCATATTAATTTCATGTTGTTTACTTTCTTAAGTTAACTAGATGATTGATTTATGCAATTAGATTCAAGTTATTTTGATTGGTTATCATAGTATTGAGTTATAGATCAGAAAGGTTTTTACAAGTAAAGTTTTGAAGGCACTGATTCACCCCTCCCCTCTTAGTACCTATCTCTCCTAATTCCAACATGGACTGGAAATGTGGATGACAGAAAAGCACCACTAGAGGAGGATTTTTCTTTGGTGACAGACTTGTTACATGGACAAGTAAGAAGCATGCTTGCATTTCTCAATCTACAGCTGAAGAAGAGTATGTTGCTGCTACTACAAACTATTCAAATATTGCATATATTAAGCAAGTGTTGGAAGGTATGAATGAGGTAATCACTGAGATGATGATTATATATTGTGACAACACTAGTGCAATAAACATTTCAAAGAATCTAGTGATGCATTCTAAAACAAAGCATATATCCATTATGTATCACTACTTAAGAGAAAAAGTATAGGAGAAGTAGGTGAAGCTATAATTTATTACATCGAAAGAACAACTTGCAGACATTTACAAAGCCTCTACCGAAGGATACATTTGAATACTTGAGGACTAGACTTGGGGTCTGTCTCCTTTCCACTAGTCACTAATGTGATTTGGATGTTGCATCAGCCTAATCTTACCAAAAGATCATTCATGTTGATGCAACACAATTCACGCTTTGGATCATGTCTAAGGTTGTGAAAAGTTTGAAGAGCTGGAACAGATTGGCATATCAGTATATAGAGATACAAAGAATACACCGGACAACAGAGAGATACATGGCTACTACAGAGCTATATGTTTATTTTTTTCTTTGGCATTGTTGTCAAAGGGAGAGATAAACAATATGAACCAATGAGAACACTGAAACATCTATCAAAGAGAGAGATCTCAGTATGTAACAGAGACAAAAGGGAGATATAAAACCAAAGAGATCTAAAAGTAAGGGAGAACATTGAAGATTAGTTACTGAGAATAGAAATAGGAATCTGAGAACTAAAAAGATCATATCTACAAAAGATAGTTTGTATTTGTAATGTTGTTGAGTAATGTAGTGATTGAACATATTAAGCTAGGGAGAGCTTGTACAACATTTTTTTACAGAGTTGTAGAATACATGTTTGGTATGTGTATGGTATATTTCATATTTATTGAGTTGCCATCAATGCCAACAGGAGAGATTGATGAACTACAACTTATTTAGAACCTAATTGAAGATTAGTAATTAGAGATCATCGAGTTGTTGATTAGATATGTAAGATGATTAAATCAGTAATATGTTGTCATTAATGTCAACTAGTTCGGCAACACTTATCTTGTAAGTTGCAATACCAAAACATTTGTATAAAGGAGAAAAAGAGATGAAGAACAAAAATATCTACATGAGAAAGATGTATATGACAGATGAGGATAAGGAATACATTAGGTAACTTATTGATGAGTTTATGACCTTATGTTATTGACTTGATTATGTTGCATTCATCTATGATGAGAAAAAGAGCTGAAAGACACAAGTGTAGTCAGTTGATGAAGCATCATATTATACACTGAGCAGTGTAGTGTATACTGAGCACGGTATAAACTGAGCTTGTGTTCACTGATGCATTTCTTTGTTAACTAAACAAGAACAAAGGAACTAAATGATTAGTTTAGCCAATAAGGATTGATGAGCTAGAAAGTACCTCATGATTAGAATGAAAAGATAAAGTTTGTTACAAATATCAATGACTAACAAAATTCAAGGAAGATCTAAAGGATGGAAACAAAACGTGTCACTGACACATCAGTCAAGGAAGGTTTAAGTAGAAAAATTTGATGGATGAGAAGAAAATGGTTTAATGTCTATTTAAGAGACTAGAGTTTCATTATGAAACTTATGCCAGAAGAAGGAAACTACAAAATTATTGCATGAACAAGCTTCATGCATGCCTGATCAAACTGGTTAACGAGAACTGAACTGCAGAGTTTACCGAGCATCAGAAAGCTATTACAGAGAGATAGTAAGTCATTGATTATTGTTGAAACAGAATTGATATATTGATTAGAGGATTTGAATGAGCATAATATAGATTTGAACATCTATAATAGAAGTTATATTGTAATCAGATCACCTATTGTTACAGTTTAACCATTGTAATCAGACAAATCTCTTAACTAAGTGGACTTGAAAGTATTGTAATGTCATTCATAGAATGTACATTTGTTATCCTATCAACCTCATAGTGAATGCAGGTTGGATGATAATTGTTGGTCTAAAATCCTCTAATAAGGTCACACCTTACAGTGTGTTTTGTAACCTTTAACAGGGTTGACTCTTCACCGAGCTCACTTCAAAAGAGTGAAAATATATTGGGTTACCGGTCCCAGGTGGTTTTTCCCTTTATAGGGTTTCCACATTAAATTTGTGTTATGTGTTTATTTTGTGATTGTTTGGCTATCATAATTTACATGTTGCATATTTATGAGTAATTAACTGGTAATCGGTAAAGGCACATATAGTTTAGTATTTATTGTTTACCGAGCTGCAGAATTAGCTGAATTTGTTTTAAGTGATACATTTTGGTAGTTGGGACCATGGATAACTGATTCACCCCCCTCTTAGTTATTCTAACATGTGGAGGAAAAGAATCATCCATATTGGACTCCCACATCACTAGGTGATTATCAAATTCTCTTTAGCACACTTGGAATGGCAAAAAATACATTTCACACCACCAGCTCCTAACCGGCCAGTTGATTTTTCCACCATGTCCCAGCCATGATCATGTGCCAAGTTTTTAGAAATAGATCATAGTTTTCCTACCCTTTTCTCATTTTCAGTTATCTCCATTTGCTGGAAAAATTGTTCACTCCTATGTGGAGTTAAGTTTTTACTTTGGTTCAAAAACTATTATCGTGGAGGCTATATACACTTTAAAGTTAGACTCTAAAAACATCCAAATTTTGAAATGGAAAACTGATACAGTTCTATTTTCATTTTTGATATATACTATTGTGTGTTTATTTTGTTGTACCTACTATCCTATAAATGCAACACTTCTATAACTCATTAGATCAATTTCTAGTACATATAAATCAATCAAAATCATAATAATTGAAACTAAATTATAGCTTCCTAGTCATAGAGATTATGATCTAGTTGTTAGTGCTATCATAATTATGCATAAGATCAGTAATATTACAAGTATGAAATGGAAGATTCAAATGAAATGTTTATCTCTAAGTCATGTTGTATATTAGTGTCCAACACTTAGTCATTATCAAGGCAATGTTGGTTGGTCATCACTATGACCTAGCCGTCCTATTAAAGCTGAGTTATGTATAGAATTGTATTTTGTATATGTATTGAGTAGTAGTTACTACCAAGCAAGTTAGAGGTCACTGAGTACTTCAGTAGTTACCAAGCAATATATGTTGAGTTGTAAAGAAGAGTCAGTGCTGAGCGCTAGTATATGGAGAATAACTTTGACTTAGCATCATAAGCTTTATATGCCGAGTGAACCAATTTTTGTATATGTCTTTGTAATGGCACAAACACCTAAGTAAACCATTTTGGATGACTTCTATGCATGATTTAATGATTTGTGAGAGAATCAAGAAGTTGATTACGCTTTGTGTTTTCAATCATTAATCCCTAGGCAAGCAATATAAATAATTAGGAAAAGGGAATGCTTAAGTGGCATAAGTAATGAATCTAGATCGTTGATCTTGATCAAGAAGCTTGATTAGTTGTTTATATAATGTGATATCAAAACCCTAAAACATAGTAAGAGCAGAAGATCTTATGTATGCGGATGGATGCAATGTGTTGACTGTTAGATGCAGAGATCAAATAGAGTGACCGAGCACTAGAGTAGTGAAGGACAAAATAGAGTAATATTTGATTTTGAGATCAGATAAGTATTGGAAAGAGGAGATATGTTATTAGCATTTGGAGTGAAAACTGAAGGATTAGGTACTGATACATTGCAGCAAGTGAATCAGGGAAAATATCTTAATAGAGTGGTCCTAACAAACCTTTGTAAATCTCTTAACCAAGTACTTACTTAGTTTTGAGTTTTAAATACTTTAATCAAGGTAGATTGTATAAGTCTATAAGCTCTTAATAGGGAAGACCCCTCATAGGGGAGATTACCAGAAGTGAATAAAACTTTATAGCCTTAACAAGAACACTTTATTGTTGCAGTAGTGAAGATTTGTGGGTGTCATCCCCACCCTAGTTTTACCTTTCAAGGGTTTCTAGGTTACCAAATATTTGTGTTATGAGTTATATTTTATGGATGCTATTAGAACGTTAGATTCATTTTAGTATTGAAATCTATGTTTATGGTATAAATGTTGAATTGGTTTTAAAGTGTAAATTTTTGTGGATAAGTGATTCAACCCCCCTCTCAGTATCTCACTTTACCATATAAGACTTCCAACAATTGGTATCATAGCACAATTCTCTTAAAAGAATTCTAACCACTTGAAAATTAAGATCTTCGAGATGGAGGCCTATAAGTTGGGAAAGATCATAGATAATTAGAAGATTGACATCCATCTTGCATTACACCAGCTTGAAGTAGCCATTAGAAGAATTGAAGTAATCCTTGAAGAGAAGGAAAGAACTAGAAATCCAATTGAATGACACTCAATATCAAGAAGAGGATACTAAAGGTATTTTAATAATGGAAAGTCCACTAAAAGTGATGCAGCTATATCAGTTCTATTAGAGAAAAAACAATTCTCTGAATGAAGATGTTTGAAGTCTAAAGAGGCAACTAGAAATCCAATCAGTAAGACTATGTGAAGTGATTGAACAGAAAAAGAAAGCTAAAGAAGACAAGACAATGGAAAAAGAAGATAAGAGACAAATGGCTAAAAGACTTAATGAAAGGACATGTGATATGCAGAAGCTGGAAAAAAATCATTTAGATATGGTAAACCAACTATTACTTGCAAATCAAGAGTTGAACAGGAAAGACATGAAAATTAAAAATTTGAGATCAGAGAAAAATCAACTGAAGAATGAGTTAAGATCTAAAAAGAAACTCAATGAGAGGATGAAAAAACCTAATGAAGCTATAAAATACTTTGAGGAATTGATGAGGTTGCCAAGAAGATCAAGTGACACCCTTGGAATATGACATAATGAGAACCTATCATCCACTAAAGAAGCACAATCATCAAAGAGTGGAGAATAGAGGAATGCTAAGCCAAAGAAAAACAAACCTACATGCCATCACTATGGGAAACCAGGACACACAACAAACATCTGCATAAGCAAAAATGGTAAGTCCAATCCTAAGCCAAAATTTAATGGATATTGTTTTAACTATAAGAAGTATGGACATCAGGCATATGAATGCAGGTTAAAGGTTAGAAATGTACCTATTGTACCTAGATTTCAAGGACATTGTTACAACTATCAGAAATATGGTCATAGAGCACAAGAATCAAAATCCAATGCAAAACCTAAATGGACATCTAAGAAACAAGGTAATGCACCTAGGAAAGGTACCACCTTCAATTGGGATTACAATACATGGTATAGTTGTCATTACTGTGGAGAGTATGCTCATATTGGAGAAAATTGCATAAGGACACATTTTAGAGGCAAATCCAAGAGTTGGATGAGTGGAAGTCTGGTCTATTACAAATGCCACAAGATTGGTCATATAAAAAGAGACTACAAAGCACAAGCACAGAGTAATGAATAATTCAAAGGTGGATAGACTGTTGAATAGATAAGGGACCAAATGAGCAAGACATGGAAAAAGAAAGAGGAAGCAAGAAGTAGTGGATCCAGTGAACCTGAGGTCACCAATCCAATGGATCAGATGATCACACTACTTCTAACTAAGAAAAGAAGGTAGGTGAGGAACTGAATTTTTAGATGTTATATTTTATACTAGTTCTTGACATTAGATATGTTAAAGTCCACATCTACATAAGTTAAGATGCATTAGGATAGATTTGAGAAAAAAATTATTTTACACAATTGATGCTGAGCATCAGTATTTATGTCTATAGTGATCAAGTCACTCAGTATGTGCTAAGATCCTATAATAACCTATATGTAACATCTATCAAGATAAAGTGAAAATGTTAGCATTGACCAAGTCATGGTTTTAACTGAGTATGGGTATGTGATAACTGAGCTATCATGTGAAGGCCGAGATAGTTTTATTTCACCTACTAGTGTACGGAGCATTTAATGAAGACCTAAAAGTGACCGTTTGAATCTATATAATGAAATTTAATCATTCATTCTCATTTACCCAATGATTTGAGAATTTACAAAGTGATTCAAAGGCGATTAGCAAGGAGTGATTTGTGTGAATTCAGTTTGTGAAGATTCTTATAGTGTTTCATCAATAAACATTGTGAAGAACTATTGAAACCAAGTATTACCGAGTTACTCTAAAATCATTTTACAAACCCTAGGTCAAAAAATGGCATCTAGCTCATCTACTACAGTTAGAAAGCAAGGAAAGGAGGTACTCAATGTTTAATTAGTGAGAAGTGATGTGTGTGAACCACCCAATTTATGGGTTGTACCTAAGAGTACAGTGAAGGGAGATATTTTGAGAGCCTTGTCATTGATTCTTCCCAAAGTGTTGATGATACATGATGTGCACGCATGCTACATGTGTAATATTGGTGAAATCAGAGACTATGAGAAGAGGGAGGCATACAATAGATTGTGTATAAATGAAGTGTTGAAGGAGAAGCATCAACATGTTGCCAAGAAAGGGTTAGTGTGTGCCCTAGACTTCCCTCAAAACTTGAAAATGGAATGGATCGAGATTGTCTTAAGTAGAGTAAACGACATGTAAGTGTGGTTGGAAAATGGGCTGGTAAAGATCACCAAGGAAATTATTCACCGAGTCACTAGTTACCCTACTCTTATAGGGAAGAAGACAACGAGATGCCAAAGAAAAGAAATAATTTAATAAAATACCATGGCCATTTGGAATAAGAGAGGAATGACTATTTACACCATCATAGATCCTGAGATTAATTTTGCAGTAAGGGTGATTGCTCACAAGTTTTATTAGTCAAGAAGGATGGACAGTTTTCTCTACATTGGAGTAGACCAGGCATGGAAGATTATGAAGAAAGATCATAATTATGATCTTGCTGAGCTATAGAAGGCACAAATTTTTGAGAACCCTACATCAATTAGGAAAGCTAAGAACTCAATGTCTAATTTGAGTTCCTTGATAGTCTATATATTCTTTTATGTGCAAAACACTTTTCCTTCTATAGGAGATGTAGTATGGAGTCAGGAAAAACCCATGACTCGATAGATTAATGAATTAATTCAACAATAAGGAGACAATTTTGACAGTGTGATGTAGAGTTACTTTGTAGAGTTTAAGAAGAAGATGAGAAAGAGAAGTACGATTCTTGTATCCGTAGTAGAGAAACTCTATGATGATATATAATTTCTAGTGGATGCTGATAACACATTTGTTCAAGCTGTTATGCCAAGGGTAGCATGGTTGAGAACATTTCCCTATGAAGTTAACATAGATGAGACATCAGCAGCAATAAATACTTTAATTGCTAAAGAGATTCATAATAAAGGCAAACCTTTTGGAAATTATGAAGAAGCTAAGTCTAAGATTAAAATGGGGTTAAAGTCTACAACCCTAGAGAGAAAAAGAAAGAAATTAGTCAAAAACCCTGAGAAAATGCTAGGTGAAGGAGAAGAGGAGAATGCACCTTAGGAAATCACACAAGACTAGGGAGAGGATCAAATAAGTGAGTTAGAAAAGAGTGAAGAGGAGGAATTAGAAACTCAAAAGAAGGGAAAAGAGATAATGGTTGTCGAGCCCAGCCAAAGGAAGAAGCAGAAAACAAATCCTACTCCTCCTGCAACATTAAGACCTATAACTATAACAACTTTAACTACCACAACTACCGAACACAAAAAGAAACAACTAGTAAAGAGCAATAAAGGGGAGAACTCAGAGAAAAGAAAATAAGCTCAAACTAAGGTTGTGCTGAGCAATCCCAAGAAGAGGCCAAGGAGGAAACTAGTGCTACAAAAGAATGATGATGATGAAATGACTGATATAGATGAAAGAAAAAAGATAAAGGTAGAGAAATATAGACATCCAACCAGTGTGGATGAAATCTGCCAGAACATTAAGAGAACATCAGGATTAGTAGGATTTAAGTATATAAAATTTGAAAGATTAAGAAAAGTCGATAAGGAAAAGATAGAAGTTGCTATGATAGAGATGCTATGTACATTCAAGATGACACCTATGGAAATAGGGAATCTGATCCCTAGTGAACTTTTTAGCCAAATTGATGCAAAATGGTAGTATGCCATTGTGACTGAGAGACAGATAAGAGAAGGCACTCTAGCACAACTTATGCCTAAATTGACACCAAAGCAAATAGGAAAGTTTATGGAGAAACATAGAAACATATTTATACCTAAGATGGGGACTTACTCTGATGAACTACAACTAATTTAAAACTTGAATGAAGAATCTATGATTAAAGATCACTAAGGAGTTGCTGATTAGATATGTAAGATGATTAAATCAGTATTATGTTGTCATTGATTTTAACTAGCTTTACATTACTTATCTTGTAAGTTACTATACCGAAACATCTGAAGAAAGGTGAATGAGATGAAGATGTTAGAAAGTAAAGACCACCAAGATAACTAAGAGGGGGGGTGAATCAGTTATCTAATAATTAAACCATTTATCAACATTAACTTCAATACCAACTTCAACAGATTTAAACCATATAATTAATGCAGTAACCAACCATAGAAAGATAATCATACACAATGACACAATAACACAAGATATGTTAATTAGGGAACCTCTTGATCAAAGAGTAAACCCTGGTGGGAATGATGCACTAATATGAAAGCTCCTTGTTAGAGGATGGGCCCTTTAAGGAGTCTTATGAAATACATTCAGTACATATGAATCTCTGTTAGGAGATTTTGAATCCTTGTTAAAAGATTCTAACCCTGTTAGGAGTTATAGAAGACAGAAGGACCCACTACCCAAACAGCTTCAAGGAAAGATCTCTGAACTCACTATCCAACAAATCTTAGGATTATTCAATAGAATAATATGAAATATGTTACCTCCTTCACACTATGCCAAAATTGCACTCTCTGCTACACAAGATCACAAATCTAGATCTTTGTACTTCGCAAGTCTTCCTTCATCACTAAATTAGCACTTTTCTTCACTTCATGCATACATTCGCATCACAACTTTCATAATTTCATATCACAACTATTAAAATCCACACATAACAAGGAAAAAATTCCTTCCTTTATACCACACTCAAATAATTACAAATGAGTGGCATGCAAATACAAAATAATAATTTCAACACGCTACATCAAAATTACATAAAACTTTCAGCTTCCAGATACAATAACTTCCCAATCGTGTGACCTCAAAGTTTTCACTATGAACCACATCACCACCAATGAGTCTCAAACTTCTCTTTAATTGCATAGAATCAGATTCCATCCCAATTAGGAGATATCCTCTGATTACCAAAAACCGCTACACAGGAATACTACAAGAATACTGCTTCCACCAAAATGCTTATAACTTTCATGAATAAATAAATTTCTTTTTGCACTCTTAACCATAGGCTAATAACACACCAAAGAACATATCATCAACTATGCATAACTCAATCTACAATATAACATGTGTGCAAAACAAAATTGTGCCTGCTTCTCTGGTAAACTCCAGAATAACACTATGTTGACATCAATGACAATCATAGTCATGAAAGCAACAACCACTGCTATAGAATTACTGCTAAAGGCTTCAGCATTCATTCCTAACAATCTCCCCCATTTCCATTGATGGCAACATAGATGAAAAACATCCAATGTTCCAAAAATCCAATCATTTTTGCTCAACTGCATTGCTACTCATCATCAATCAAATCTTGCTTCGTTATCCTATTCAATCTCTCCAACAAATGTAGTTCCTCAATGTTTTTCATGATTCTCTCCCCCATTGACATCAATGACAAAAATTCTATCACTATGTCAAACAATAGCTCAATGTCAAAAGACACTATTCAAAAAATACATTCACAAGAGTCCTCAATGACTCAGCTCAGATACACATACTCCCCCATAGAGGAAGTACCAACATCCTTTAGAAAATAGATAGGGCCATAAACCACTGGACGGATGCAACCAACTGAATCATTACTCAATAGTAGGTTGGGGCATAACCTCAAGCATACCTCTCAGATACTCAAATGTATCCTTAGGCAAAGGCTTAGTAAATATATTTGATATCTCCTCTTTTGTGCTTATGTACTCCAGTCTGACTTTTTTTTCTGCAACTTTCTCTCTTACAACATGATACTTGATCTCTATATGCTTTTTTTTAGAATGTAAAATAGGATTCTTAGACATACTAACTGTACTTGTATTGTCACAATATATGACAATAGGCTCATCAAACTTGATTGTAATGTCCATCAACATCTACTTCATCCAAATTATCTGATTACAATTGTTTGTTGCTGCTACATATTCTACTTCTATTGTACTTTGTGAGATACAATTCTTCTTTTTTCTCAACCAAGAAATTAGTCTTCCTCCAAGAAAAAAGGTTCCACCACTAGTGTGTTTCTTGTCATCAACGTTGCCTCCCCAATTAGCATCAATATATGCACATAGGGTAAAATCATCAAAATTTTCATACTACAGTCCATAGTCCATTGTGCCTCTAAGATATCTTAATATTCTTTTTACTGCTACATAATGTGACTCTCTAGGTTTAGCTTGAAATCTTGCTACCATTCCAACTGAATGTTGTATATCTGGTCTAGTGTGTGTCAAGTACTGCAATCCACTAATCATAGATCGATATTTCTTTTGCTCAACTTCTGGTGTCTCATCTTTACTAGATAGTTTATGTCCTATAACCATAGGTGTTCCAACTGGTTTACAATTCTCCATACCGAATCTTTTCAACAAATCATTCAAGTATTTTGTTTGACTTATAAAGATACCATCTTTGTTTTGTGTTATTTGTAATCCCAAAAAGTATTTCATTTCTCCAATCATACTCATTTCAAATTCTATCTTCATTTCATCAATAAATTTGTCACTAGCTTCATCTTCTCCTCCAAAAATAATGTCATCAACAAAAATAACCAAAACTAACAATCCATTCTCAATTTCTTTTGTGTATAAGTTACTATCAACTGTTCCTTTTTGTAAATCCCAATTTTAACAAATACTGATCTAATCTAGCATACCAAGTTCTAGGTGTTTGCTTTAGTCCATACAATGCTTTCTTTAGTTTACATACCATGTCTCCTTCTTGAATCAAAGGAAAACCTTCAAGCTGCTCAATGTAGACTTCTTCTAATTCACCATTTAAAAATGTTGACTTCACATCCATTTGATACACTTTGAATTTCTTAAATGCTGCATAAGCTAAAAGTATTCTTACCGCTTCAAGTCTTGCCACAGGGGCAAAATTCTCTTCATAGTCAATTCCTTTTTGTTGTGAGTATCCCTTACATACCAATCTTTCTTTGTTTCTAATTAGTTCTCCTTGTTCATTCATCTTGTTCCTGAATACCCATTTAGTTCCAATCACATTTTTGTCTTTAGGTCTAGGGACCAATTCCCATGTCTTGTTCTTTTCAATCTGATCCAATTCTTCTTTCATAGCTTTAATCCAATGTTCATCTTCACAAGCTTCATTAGTAGACTTAGGTTCAATTTGAGAAATCAAACATAAATGTACCTTCTTTCTAGTCATAACTCCTTTGTCCAAACTTCCAATAACTTGCTCAATAGGATGATGTCTTGATATATACCTATTAGGTGTCATAGTCACTGATCTTTCTTCAACTGTAGATTCTTCTCTAGATTCTTCTTTGTTTTCTTCAGCATGACTTTCATTCAACAATTCACTGTCAATCTCAAAAAAAATTTCAGTAGTTTCAATGTTAGGCTGAGGGTTAGTTCCTTCATTAGATTCATAATCAAGCATTCTTTCCTAAATTTTAAACTTCTCATCAACTTTTACATTTGCACTTTCAACAATAGTTTTAGTTCTCTTATTGTAACATCTATATGTTTTTCTTTTCAAAGAATATCCAAGAAAAATTCCTTCATCGCTTCTAGGATCAAACTTTCCTATATCATCATCTCTCTTAATATAATATTTGCTTCCAAAAATTCTAAAATACTTAACTGAGGGTGCATGTCCAAACCACAATTCAAAAGGTGTCTTGTCTATGTCTACTCTGATTTGTACTCTGTTCATTGTATATACTACTGTATTCACTACTTCTCTCCAAAATGTCTTTGCCAAATCACCTTTAAATAACATAGCTCTAGCTACTTCAGTCACTAATCTGTTCCTTCTTTCTGTAATACCATTTTTTTTAGGTGTTCTAGGGGTTGATAACTATCTCTTAATACCATTTACTTCACAAAAAGTGTTAAACTCTTTAGATGTAAATTCTCCACCTCTATCAGATCTCAAACATTTAATCCTCATTCCTGATTCATCCTCAACTTTATTCTTCATGACCTTAAACTTATCAAATGCTTCAAATTTTTCTTTCAAAAATGCAATCCACATCATTCTTGTAAAATCATCAACAAGAATCATAAAATACCTTTCTCCATAGAATCCTCCAGTCCTAGTAGGACCGCTTAATTCTGTATGAACAATCTCCAACTTTTCTGTAGATGTGAACTTCTTGTTAGGAAATAAACTCCTCTTCTGCTTAGCCATCACACATTCCTTGCAAATCATGTTAGTAGGCTTCATAATCTTAGGTAAGTCTCTTACTACAAATGTAGAACTTACTTTCACAATATTATCAAAGTTTATACGACAAAACCTTCTATGCCATAACCAACTATCATCAATCTTAGTCATCAAGCATGTCATCTTAGTAGGGTTCAACTAAAATACATTACCTCTAGTTCTAGGTCCAGTTCCAATTAGATTTCCATCTTTATTCTTAATGACACAAGTTTTCTTAGTAAACCAAACTTGATATCTTTTATCCACTAACTGTCCAACACTCAAAAGATTATGTTTTAATCCATCAACAAAGTAAACATCATCAGTATTAGTCTTTCCATCAAGAGTAATAGATCCTATAACTTTAATCAAACAAGGTGCATTGTTACCAACTCTAACAACTCCTCCATCATAATTGTTAAACTTTATGAATTTTCCTTTATCACCAGTCATATGATGTGAACAACCATTGTCTATAATCCAATCAGCTTTCTTTTCAACTTGGGAAACTAAGGCTTTTTCTTCTTTAATATCAGATTTAGAATTTTCTTCCTTAATTGCTACAAATCCTATGTCATCAAAGTTATCATTATCACTGTCACTCAAATGTCTTTCAATTCCTACTTCAATTTCTTCATCATTTGCATAATAACATTCTTTAGATCTTCTAGGCTTAAAATTATTTCTATACTTCTTAACTCTCTTAGGACACTTAGATGCAAAATGACCATATTCTTGACATGTCCAACATTTAAATATTTTCTTACCATTTGGTTCTCTTTTCACAAGCAAGGCAATACCTTCTTCAATCTTCTTATCTTCATCAGATTTGGATCTGTTACTACTGGCATAATCTCCATTCACACTTGTACTTCTAGACAAAGTAGGTCTGATGCTAAGAGCACTGAATGTTGTCTCCACTCTAGGTAATTCTCCTGATAATCTCAAATTCATCTCTGCTACTTCCAATCTTCCAAGAAGAGTCTCTCTTGAAAAGTTTGGTGTACAAGGTATCACTTGTTCCATCATTTGTGTAGTCTGCCTGAATATCGGTGTCAATGTTCTCAAAATCTTCCATATTACTTCATTCTCTATCTTTTCACCTCCATAAGACTTTATTCCTACAACAATTTCTGACATCCTACCAATATAGCTTCTAACAGATTCATCTTCCATCATTCTTATGTCTTCAAATGCACAAATCCAATTATGTAACCTAGCTTTCTTTGCATGTTCATCACCTTCAAAAGTAGAATGTAAAGCTTTCCAAATATCATGAGATTTACTTAACCCTTTTACCTGACTGTATTCATTCTCTGAAAGTGCTGATAAAAGTGCTTCTCTTGCAAGTATGTTACACATAAATAGATCTACCTCATCTTTAGATCTTGTTTCAAGATTATCTTCTTCAATTATAGTCCTTTCATTCTTTGTAATCAACCAATAACCTGGTCCTAAATAGAAGAGATGTGTCTTCATTTTTTCTTTTCAGCTATCAAAATTTACTCCATCAAACTTAGGGCTTTCTTTCCTAAAATTCACCATGGATCTCCTTAAGTTGTTAAACTTCTCTTTCAAGGACCTGCCGCTCTAATACCAATTGTTAGAAAGTAAAGACCACCAAAATAACTGAGAAGGGGGGGGTGAATCAGTTATCTGATAATTAAACCATTTATCAACATTAACTTCAATAGCTTTAAACCATATTATTAATGTAGTAACAAACCATAGAAAGATAATCATACACAATGACACAATAACAAAAGATATGTTAACTAGGGAACCTCTTGATCAAAGAGTAAACCCTGGTGGGAATGATGCCCAAAAAATGATGCACTAATATGAAAGTTCCTTGTTAGAGGATGGACCCTACTACATTCAGTACATATGAATATCTGTTAGGAGATTTTGAATCCCTGTTAAAAGATTCTTACCCTGTTAGGAGTTATGGAAGACAGAAGGACCCACTGCCCAAACAGCTTCAAGGCAAGATCTCTAAACTCACTGTCCAACAGATCTTAGGATTATTCAATAGAATAATATGAAATATGTTACCTCCTTCACACTATTCCAAAACCACACTCTCTGCTACACAAGATCACAAATCCAGATCTATGTACTTCACAAGTCTTCCTTCATCACTGAATTAGCTCTTTTCTTCACTTCATGCATACATTCGCATCAAAAATTTCATAATTTCATATCAAAACTATTACAATCCACACATAACAAGGAAAACATTCCTTCCTTTATACCACACTCAAATAATTACAAATGAGTTGGCATGCAAATACAAAATAATAATTTCAACACGCTACATCAAAATTACATAAAACTGTCAGCTTCCAGATACAATAACTTCCCAATCGTGTGACCTCAAAGTTTGCACTATGAACCACGTCACCACCAATGAGTCTCAAACTTCCCTTTAACTACATAGAATCTGATTCCATCCTGGTTAGGAGATATCCTCCGATTACTGAAAATTGCTACATAGGAATATTGCCAAAATACCGCTTCCACCAAAATGCTTATAACTTTCATGAATAAATGAATTTCTTTTTGCACTCTTAACCATAGGCTAATAACAATCCAAAGAACATATCATCAATTGGGCATAACTCAATCTACAATATAACATGTGTGCAAAACAAAATTGTACCTGCTTCTCTGCTAAACTCCAGAATAACACTGTGTTGACATCAATGACAATCATAGTCATGAATGCAACAACCACTGCTACAGAATGATTGCCAAAGGCTTCAGCATTCATTCCTAATAAAAGAACAAAAGTATCTACATGAGGAAGATGTATATGTCAAATGAGGATAAGGAATACACTGAGTAACTTGTTAATGAGTCTATGACTTGATGATATTGACTTTATTATGTTGCATTCATCTATGATGAAGAATAGAGCTGAAAGACATAAAACAATGTTGTCGGTAAATGAAGCATTCTAGTATACATCGACAGAGTGTAGTGTATACCAAGTGCAGTGTTAACTAAACTTATTCACCGATGCATTTCTTTGTTAATCGAGCATAACAAAAAGGAATTAAATGACTAGTTTAGCCGATAAATTGATGAGCTAGAAAGTGTATGAAATCGAGGTAACAAATAAGGTTTGTTATGATGATTGATGGCTAAGATAATTAAAGGAAGATCTAATGTAGCAGATTGAAATGTGTTATTGACACATCAGCTGAAGAAGGTTAGAGCAAAAAAATCAATGAATGAGATTAAGTGGAAAAATCTGATGGACAAAAAGAAAATGATTTACTCGTCTATATAAGAGACATTGGTTTCATTGTTGAGACAATGCTGAAAGAAGAAGATACTGTAAAATTATTGCATGAACAATTTTTCATGCATTCTGATCATACTGGTTAGTGAGAATCGAACTGCAGAACAATTACCAAGCTATAGAGAGTAATTACCGATAGACAGTAAGTTGATATAGTATTGAATCTGAAGTGATATATTGATCGAAAAGATTTGAATGAGTTGCACATTGATCTGTAAACTAAAATTGAAGTTGTTTCAAGGCAGATCATCTACTGTTACATATTTAACCATTGTACATAGTCAAATCTCTTAACCGAGAGGACTAAGAAAGTCTTTTTATGTTTCATTCATAGAGTGAACATTGTTATCCTGTCAACCCCAGAGTGACTTCTAGTTGAACGATAACTTCTGGTCTAAAATCCTCTAACAAGGTCACACCTAACAGTGTGTTTGTAACCTTTAATAGGGTTGGGTCTTCACCGACCTCACTTCAGAAGAGTGAACATTTTTGGGTTGCTGGTCCCAAGTAGTTTTTCCCCTCACAGGGTTTCCATGTTAAATCTCTTGTGTTATGTGTTGATTGTGATATTTGTTTGTTATCATACTTTGCATATTACATGTTAGATTTGATCGGTAACTACTATAAGTTTTAGACTGAAAATCGGTAAAAGCACAAATAGTAAAAGTATTTTATGTTTACCGACTAGCAGAAGTTGAAGAATTTTTTGGATTATATATTTTTTTTTAGGACACTGGATAACTGATTCACCCCCCTCTTAGTTATTCTAACAATTGGTATTAGAGCTATGGTTGCTTAGAATAGAGTTTTAAGGACTTTAGCATAAAGATCTCAAGATGTATAAGAGGGAAGTGCCAAATATGAATAAAGAGAACTTCGTAGTATGGCAAAGCCAGATGAAGTTTCACATATCTAGAATTGGGAATTCTACACTAGAACTGATGCAGAATGGCTACATTGAACCAACACCAGGTCCCCTGACACTTGATCAACTGAAAGACATGCATGAGCACAATATTACTATGTTGGAACTTGTTGCTGCCTATACCAATGTCAAATTTGAAGACATTAAGGGATGCAGTACTGCCAAAGCCATGTGGGATAAACTGACTCTAATATACAATGGAGATTTGAATGTTAAAAGATCCAGAGCATAAAGCCTAAGAGGTCATTTTGATGATATGAAGATGAAAGAAGGTGAGAACATTGTGCAATACAAAAATAGACTAAAAGAGGTAGTACATGCCATTAGAGCATCAAATGGAATTATTGAGGATGAAACAGTGATAAGCAAGATTCTCAAAACTTTATTGTCAGTTTATGCAATCATGATCTCTACAATTCATGAAACAAGAGCTACATCTAACCTTACTCTTCACACACTCATCAGTAAGCTTACAACCTTTGAATTTAATAACTTTGACAACAGTGTTGTACCTTCTATTGAATCTACTTTCATGACTTCTTTGAAGATTGGTAAATCTAGTAGTAGGAATAATAAAAATAATGATAGTGATAGTGGTACTGATGAAGAACTTGATGAGCTTGAAGCTCTTATGGCTAGAAGATTACCCAAAGGTAAAGGAAGGTATAGAGGTAAGCTACCTTTGGCATGCTTTAATTGTAAAGAAGTTGGCCACATCACTACTAGATGCTCGAATAAGAAAGATGATGATAGATCCAAAGACTGATCCGAAGGAAGCTATGGGAGAAGAGTCAACAAAGGCTACTAATACAATAATAGAGATAACCGAGATAGCTATGATAAAGGGAAAAAGGTATGTTACATAGCCGAAGAATTTGAATCTGAATCTGATACCAATGATGATGTAGTAGTAGTATTTGTTGCTATAAAAGATGACTCAGAGGAAGAAGAGAAACATGAAGAAACAACACTGATCTCTAAAGTAAGCAGAAATGATACATGGATCATAGACAGTGGTTGTACACATCATATGACTAGTGATATAGAGAAATTTGATCTACTTGATGAATATGATGGAGGATCTATTAGGATGGGAAATGATGCACCTTGTATGGTAAGAGGTAAAGGTTCATTGATGATTAATGGTAGAATAAAATGTGAAAATGCATAGTAGGTAGATGGACTGAACTATAATTTGTTAAGTGTGGCACAACTAAATAATTCAGGCCACCAACTTTCTTTTGAGAGCAGAAAGGTAAAAATCTATGATGATGGAGGAAGACTTGTTAGAACCGGTACACAATCCAGAGGTAATCTATTTTATCTTGATATTGATCAGTCTTCTTGTTTATTAATGAAGGATGAAGATGCATGGTTGTGGAATAAGAGGTTATGCCATGTGAACTTTGATAACATGATCAAGATTAGTAAGAAGAAAAGAGTTAGAGGGTTTCCTAACTTGTCAAAACTAGATCATGTTATGTGTCATGAATGTTAGAAAGGTAAGATGACTAAGTCTAGTTTTAAAAGCAAAGACTACTCAACAAAGAAGATACTTGAATTGGTTCATACTGACCTATGTGGTCCTATGAGAACTCAGAGTTATTATGGTGATAGATACTTTATTCTTTTTGTTGATGACTATACTAGACTGATGACAGTTATGTTCTTAAAAGAAAAATCTGAAGCATTTAAGATGTTTAAGTGGTATAAGGAAAAGGTAGAAAAAGAAACTGGAAAAGAATTAAAATGCTTAAGATCTGATAGAGTAGGTGAAGTTATCTCTGATGAATTTACTAATTTCTTTAATGAGCATGGTATCAAAAGACAGGTCTCTACATCGAGAACACCTTAGCAGAATGGGATTGCTGAAAGATAGAATAGGTCAATAATTGACTATGCAAGAACACTAATGTTGCAAAAGAATATTTCTCAGACATACTAGAGGGAAGCTATCAATACAGTTGTATATGTGCTTAACTAAGTACAACTAAAGAAGGATGCCAATCAGACACCCTATGAGCTATGGTTTGGACACAAACCTAATGTAAGTTATTTCAAAATTTTTGGAAGCAAATGTTTTATTTTGAAAGATGAGAGAAATGGAAAATTTGATTCAAAAGGTGATGAAGGAATATTCTTAGGATACTCTACTAAGAGTAAAGAATACAAATGTCTGAATAAGGTTACAAATAAGATAATTGAAAGTACTAATGTCTGTGTTGATGAGTTTGATGACAAGAACACAAAGGAAAGTAGAAAGGAATCAGAAGACTATGGTAGATTCACTTACATTGAACATCTACATTATCTACTGAAGTCGCAACCTATGATAACCGGTTAGTAGGAAAATACCCCCAAGGAATAGGAAAGGGAAACCAATGAACAAGATGGAGCTACCAAGAAAGCACATGAACCTGAATAGGATGAACAAGAAAGGAGAAACCAAGTACTGGCTATTTTTGTTAGAAGGCATCATCCTGAGACATAAATTATTGGAGACAGAAAAGCTGGCATGCAGACAAGAAGCAAAGCAAGACAAGGTACATGTCTAATTTGTGAATTTGAACCAAAAAATGTGAAAGTTGCATTAGAGAATGAAGAATGGGTTAATGCAATGAAAGAGGAAATAGAACAAATAGAGAAGAAAAAAACTTGGTCCTTAGTACCCCGACCTAAAGATAAGAATGTTATCGATACTAAGTGGATATTCAGGAAGAAACTGAATGAAAATGGTGAAGTGCAAAGAAATAAAGCTAGATTGGTATGCAAGGGATATGCACAGGAAGAAGGCATTGACTATGGTGAGACATTTGCACCTGTTGCTAGATTGGAAGGAGTTAGAATGCTACTTGCATATGCTACACACAAGAAATTTAAAGTTTATCAAATGGATGTGAAGTTAGCATTTTTGAATGGTATAATTGAAGAAGAGGTCTATATAGAAAAACCTGAAGGATTCGTTGATCTAGACAACAAAGACATGGTATGTAGATTACACAAAGCTTTATATGGTTTGAAGCAAGCACTGAGAGCCTAGTATGAAAGGCTGCATACTTACTTGTTAAGTATTGGATTTGTACATGAAAGGTGATACTAATGACACCATTCTTATTGCTGAGATATTTGCTAATGATATTATTTTTTGAGGTCAAGATCATGTATGTAAATCTTTTGCTGATGACATGAGGAATGGGTTTGAAATGTCTATGTTTGGAGAGATTAAATTATTTCTAGGATTACAAGTGATTCAGTAGAGTGATGGGATATTCATCACATAGTCTAAGTACATAAAGGAAGTCTTGAAGATATTTGGCATGGATGATGCTAAACTTCTGGGAACACCGATGGCTACTAGATGTAAACTAACAAAGGAAGATGAAACTACAAAGGTAAACTAGACACTTTACCAATCCATGATTGGTAAGCTAATGTATATAGTTCATAGTAGACCAGATTTAGCACATGTTGTGGGAATTGTTGCTAGATTTTCTGCTCACCCTAGAGAATCACACATGATTGCTACTAAAAGAATCTCAAGATACCTAAAAAAGATAAAGGATTATGGTTTATGGTATCCTAAGGAAGGTAAGTTTGAACTGAAGGTCTATACCGATGATGATTGGGCTAGAAATGTAGATGACAGAAAAAGCACCACCAAAGGAACATTCTTCTTTGGTGAAAGACTTGTAACCTAGACAAGTAAAAAGCAAGCTTGTATTTCTTAGTCTATAGCTGAAGCAGAGTATGTTGCTACTGCTACTAATTGCTCAAACATTGCATATATCAAGTAAGTGTTGGAAGGAATGAATGAGGTAATCACTGACCTGGTGATTATATACTATGACAACACAAGTGCTATCAATATTTCAAAGAATCTAGTGATGCACTCTAAGACAAAGCATATATCAATTAAGTATCACTACTTAAGAGAACAAGTGCAAGAGAAGCAAGTGAAGTTAAAATTTGTTACATCTAAAGAACAACTTTCAGATATCTTTACAAAGCCTCTACCGAAGGACACATTTGAATACTTGAGGACTAGATTTGGGATCTGTCCCCTGTCTACCGGTCACTAATGTGATCTAGATGTTGCATCAGCTTAAACTTATTAGAAGATCACACATGTTGATGCAGCATAGTTCACACTTTGGATAATGTTCAAGGTTGTGATTAAGTTTGAAGAACTGAAACATATTGGGATATCAGGATACAAAGATACAGAGATTGTATTGGATAATAGAGAGTTACTTAGCTACTATAAAGTGATTATTTATTTATTTCTTTGGCATTTTTGTCAAAGGGAGAGATAAATAATATAAAAGAAAATTTAAACATGCATCGATGAGAACTATCTAAGGGAGAGATAATCTGAAAGAAATAGGACATTGAAGATCAGTTACAAAGAATAGAAATAGAACCTAAGAGCTAAAAAGATCATATCTACAGAATGACAAAGCTGTATTTTATAATGTTGTTTAGTAACATAGTAATTAAACATATTAAGCTAGGGAGAGCTTGTACAACATTTGTTCACAGAGTTGTAGAATACATGTTTAGTATGTGTATGGTATACTTCATATTAATTGAGTTGCCATCAATGCCAAAGGGAGAGATTGATGAACTACAACTGATTTAGAACCTGAATGAAGAATCTGTGATTAAAGATCACTGAGGAGTTGCTGATTAACTATGTAAGATGATTAAATCAGTATTATGTTGTCATTGATGTCAACTAGCTTGACAGTACTTATCTTGTAAGTTACTATACTGAAACATCTGAGTTGATGAGTCTATGACTTGATGATATTGACTTTATTATGTTACATTCATCTATGATGAAGAATAGAGTTGAAAGACACAAAGTAGTGTTGTCGGTAAATGAAGCATTCCAATATACACCGACAGAGTGTAGTGTATACCAAGCACAGTGTTAACTAAACTTATTCACCGATGCATTTCTTTTTTAACAAAACAGAATAGAAAGGAATTAAATGACTAGTTTAGCCGATAAATTGATGAGCTAGAAAGTATATGAAATCAAGGTAACAGATAAGGTTTGTTATGAAGATTGATGACTAACATAATTCAAGGAAGATCTAATGGAGTAGATTGAAACATGTTACTAACACATTAGCCAAAGAAGGTTAGATCGGCAAAATTAATCAATGAGATTAAGCGGCAAAATCTAATGGACAAAAGGAAAATGATTTACTCATCTATATAAGAGACATTGGTTTCATTGTTGAGACAACTCTGAAAGAAGAAGATACTATAGAATTATCATGTGAACAAGTTTTCATGCATTCTGATCATACTGGTTAGTGAGAATCGAACTGCAGAACAATTACCAAGCTATAGAGAGTAATTACCGAGAGACAGTAAGTTGATATAGTATTGAATTTGAAGTGATATATTGATCGAAAAGATTTGAATGAGTTGCACATTGATCTGTAAACTACAATTGAAGTTGTTTCAAGGTAGATCATCTACTATTACATATTTCACCATTGTACATAGTCAAATCTCTTAACCAAGTGGACTAAGAAAGTCTTTTTATGTTTCATTCATAGAGTGAACATTGTTATCCTGTCAACCCCAGAGTGACTGCTGGTTGGATGATAACTTCTGGTCTAAAATCCTCTAACAAGGTCACACCTAATAGTGTGTTTGTAACCTTTAACAGGGTTGGGTCTTCACCGACCTCACTTAAGAAGAGTGAACATTTTTGGGTTGCCGGTCCAAGGTGGTTTTTCCCCTCACAGGGTTTCCATGTTAAATCTCTTGTGTTATGTGTTGATTGTGATATTTTTTTTGTTATCATACTTTTCATATTACATGTTAGATTTTATCGATAACTACTATAAGTTTTAGACTGACAATTGGTAAAAGCACAGACAGTAAAAGTATTTTATGTTTATCGAGTAGCAGAAGTTGAAGAATTTTTTGGATTATACATTTTGTTTTGGGACATTGGATAACTGATTCACCCCCTCTCAGTTATTCTAACATACTCCATTTTGAAAAATAATGTTGAAGAAATTTCCACATAGGGCACTCGGATGTGGAAAATAATCTTTGGATTAATAGTTGATAAGAGTACACAAAAAGGTGAAGGCACATCCAGACAAGCTGAATTAGAGAATAAAGAGGAAATAGATGAACCACATATCCTTGAGGAAGAAGAAAGGAAGAAGGTAGAATTGAGTGAATCACAGGATGTGATCACTATTGAGGATGTCCCTGAGGACACACAAGTAAATATTAATGTCTTGACCAAGGAAGAAATCAAAAGCCAAATTCTTACTGAGGTAGCCTCAGATCCCTTTCTATCATGGACCAATCTAGTTCTCATACAAGTTCATGATTATCAAAAGATTGTGGGTACACCAACTATATAATCAATACCTACAAGATCCTACATAGTCACAGTTGAAGAGAAAGTCACACAAAGTATAAGTGCTGAATAGGGTAGGCCAACAATAAAAATAGAGACTACACCCACCAAGTCAACTATTGAAGTCGATAAAGAAGGAGAGGAGAGCATAAAAGAACAAGAAGATAAGTCTACAATAGAATTTTTAGGACCACATGGTGAAGAAGAGAAGGAGACTAAGATTAAATAACTGAGGAGATTTAGGAGCCTAAGGAGAAAGAGAATATTCAAGCCTTAGTACAATTGCCAAGTAGCAGCACACCGAAGCCTAAGAAGAAGAAATTACAAAAGAGAAAGGATAAGTATCCCGATACACAAGTCACATTAGATGAAGTTATAGTGATTCCAAAGTGGGACACTAATAACTTAACCTATTAAAAAATGCAAATAATATTGTAAGATCTCTTGAAGAAGAAAAGAAAGCAAGAGGAACTAAGAAGAGAACATCAACACAAGCAGGCACTTCATGAAATTAAAGGTATATTTGTAGAAGATTTTGAGTTGGATGATGTGAATAAGACTTCACCTATTTTATAGAAATTTGTACATATTGTCAAAAAGGTGAATGGTGAAGATAGTGAAGCAAATGATAATATAATACAGTGGTCTGAAAGAAAGTTTGAGACCAAGGTACTTGAGAAGCTCTCCATAAAGATTGCAGTTGAGAAGGTCTCCATAAAGATTACAATGAAACAGGTAGAACTTTCTGACCTAGTGAATAACTTAGAAGAGGTTGTACAAAATGTCAATTCTTTGTACAAATAGTTATGTAATGTAGAGACATTCAATAAGGAAAATCAAGAGCTTATTGAGAAGCTACAATTGGACTAGAAGTCTACCAGACATTCATTGAGCATAGATGCAAGTTCCAAGTCCATTCAGTTCACAATATCACTTCATGCCAAAGGAAGATTAGCTGAGTTGATGGCTAATGATGGAAGGATAGGAGCCAAATTAATCTCAATTCAAATAATTTTGACACCTCATTTGGAGGTTATGCAAAGAGAATTGGCATTAGCAAAGGAGTTAGTACATAGAGATCCTCATCTCTCTATTGCCAAGAGTTTGGTCGATCTAGTTGTTCAGCTAGAGATCAAGATATAGGTTTTGGAGTCTATCAGATCTAGATGGGATAATGCACTAGCAATAACTATGTAGCCTCACAAACCATTTTTGGACAATTATTATCTAACCCCTACACCCCAACAACTCAAAGTGACAAAAACAAGGGGGGAATGAGTAACAAGGGGGAAAAAAGTAAAAAGGGGAAATGAGTCATGTACTCATGTATATACAGAGATCAAAGAAGGGATATAGAATAGAAAGGTATGACATACTTATAAATTTTAAATGTCAATATATACTCATTGTATGTCAGAGCCATGTATATATAGTATAGTCTTTATGAAGACCAAGTTACAGTCTTAGGGGGGGTACTAAGTACTAAGTACTATTTTGATTATGTAATGAAGAGTCATGAAAAACTATTTTTGCCACTAATGTTAAAGGGGTATATTGTTGATCTCTAATTCATGTTGTGTATTAGTGTCCAACACTTATTCATTATCAAGGCAATGTTGGTCGATCATCACTGTGACCGAGCCATCCTATTAAGGTTGATTTATGTATAGACTTGTATTTTGTATATGTATTGAGTAGTAGTTACTACTGAGAAAGTCAGAGATCGCCGAGTACTTCAGTAGTTACCGAGTAGTATATGCCGAGTTGTATAGAAGAGTCAGTGTTGAGCACCAGTATATGGAGAACAACTTTGACCGAGAATCAGAACCTTTATATGCCAAGTGAACTAGTTTTTGTATATGTATTTGTAATGGCACAAAAACCTAGGTAAACCATTTTGGCCGACTTCTATGCATGATTTAATGATTGTTGAGAGAATCAAGGAGTTGATTATACTTTGTGTTTTCAATCATTAATCCCTATGTAAGAAATGTAACCAATCAAAAAGAGGGAATGCTTAAGCGACATAAGTGATGAATCTAGATCGTTGATCTTGATTAGTTGTTTATATAAGGTGATATCAAAACCCCAAAATGTAGTAAGAGGAGAAGATCTTATGTATGCAGATGGATGCAATGTTTTGACTATTAAATGCAGAGATCAAGCAAAGTGACCGAGAAGAGTAGTGAAGGATAGAACAAAGCAATATTTAATTTTGAGATTAGATAAGTATTAGAAAGAGGAGATCTATTATTAGCATTTGGAGTGCAAACTAAAGGATTGGGTAATGATACATTCTAGAAAGTGAATAAGGGTAAATCTATGAACAAAGTGGTCCTAACAGACCTTTGTAAATCCCTTAACTGAGTACTTACTTAGTTGTGATTTTTAAATCCTTTAATCAAGGTAGATTGTATAAGTTTGTAAGCTCTTAATAGGGCAGACCCCTCATAGAGTAGATCACGAGAAGTGATCAAAACTTTGTAGCCTTAAAAGGCACACTTTATTGCTCTAGTAGTGAAGATTTGTGGGTGTCATCCCCACCCTAGTTTTACCTTTCAAGGGTTTCTAGGTTATCAAATCTTTGTGTTATGAACTATATTTTATGGATGTTATTAGAATGTTAGATTCATTTCAGTATTCAAATATATGTTTATGGTATAAATGTTAAATTGGTTTTTAAGTATAAAAGTTTGTGGATAACTGATTCACCCCCCCCCCTCAGTATCTCACTTTTCCATATAAGACTTCCAACATGAAATGCATCTAACATTAATACATGATACAAGAATTAATATAGAATGAGGAATTTGATGCAAAAAATATAAGTGATCTAGATTTTAGAATTCAAAATGACAAAGTTTCCTTATGCAAATGATCTAGATATGAAATGACTCGAATGACTTTGGTTATATAGATTTACTTTTGGAGGGAAAGATTAAATTCTAATTCAATGGTTGAGATTCATCCATGATGGATGCTTGATATTGATTCTCACTTGATCCATGTGAGTGATCCTTGTGATTGATTTTGATTGGTTGGAATTAACTTCTTTTTCTTTTTGTGATGAGATAAATAATAGGAAAATTAATAAATATCCTTACCCATGTGTATTATTTAGTTTGATTTAATTAAATGACTAGGATAATTAATTAAGGAATAATTCTTGATTCTTGATCATTGATGCTTTGATGATTGATGAATTATATAATTAAGTTGATCTAATTCAATTACACAATTATAATTGAGATTTGATGTGGTTTGATCACTTGATTTGGTATTTAGGGAAATTGGTTTAGCTAGACCATTTTGAGGTTATTAAATTTGCTCCTCTTTGAATCAATGTGTGAGAAGCATGTTGATTCAAATAATATCTAATGTTTGACATCGATATGATTCTGATTGAGAAAATAATTTGATATGATGTGATAAAACTATTCCTGATTAGAAATCAATTCTAAACTTGATTGAATGAAATATGATGGGAGATGTGAAGATATTAATTATGAACTTGATTGGATGAGAATTGATCATACCAAATTTGAGCTTGATTGAATGAAGGTTGATAGAAGATTTGGATAGATTAGATCAATAGACATAGACAATGAAATTGATATGGGTCTTGATGAAGTTAATTATCCAATAGTTCTAACTTGATTTAATGAAACTAACATGCCCCTGGTAGTATGATTCTATTCAATTTGATGGTTATATTTAATTCTCATCTTGATAGATGATTTTTCTAGGTTCAATTTGATGACAAAAATTTGATACATTAGATTTGCTTGACAAGATTTTTGATGATATAGATTAATAGTTCAAAGGATGTTGACTATGATATATGATGCCCTCTCAGAAGTGAGATTGAAATTTGGTAGAAAATATTGAATGATGTTGGATGATAGTTTAGAAGAATTTTTTATTTGATTTAGAAGATTGAATTGATGTAGCATTAAGAAGGAAGTTTGATTTAGAAGAAATTTTGATTGAGCTCTCAATAATGATATTGCAAAGATAGTGATCAATAATTAAAGAAAGGATCTTAACTTTGATACTCAACCATGTTGAAGATAGATTTCCCTCCTTGAGGTGATTTGATAAAGTTAGATGAATGCAAGAATGAAAGGATGAAAATGAATGCCCCTAGAATGAGATGCAGTCTTCCACAAGTGTCATTCTTTTGATCTTTTGGTTATGCTTTTTTTTTCATCATAGACCTTTTGTTAGTAGTAAGTACAAATATAGGTGACTTTCAAAGCCATTGATGAACCAAAGTACTTACTTATGTTAGTGCTAGCTACAAGAAAGAAATAAAACAAGTGTTCATTATGTTCTTGTGCAATGATTGTGTTGTCTGCAATGACCCATGCGTTCATATCCTTGGACTAACATTTTGATGTACCCACAATGACCCTTTATTATTCATATCCTTGGGCATATTTTACCAATTTTGCACAATACTAAGAAATTTTTTGATGAAAATAGATAAGGAAATAGTTATTGCAGATAGAAATGAAAGAAAACACCATGCCCCCTATCCTTGTTAATCCATAGACATCCTTCAATTACTCAGAAGACATGATCAATACAAGTCATGAAAAATTTGTCTATGATAGGTGGTATTGAGAAACACCTTTGATTGATTTTGTTTGTTTTAATTTTTCTTTATGATCATTGTTTGATTGTTGAGAAACACTATTGCTTGAGTGCATGAAGTGTTGAGAAACACTGTTATGTATTGGGTGAGTTTGGTTTCACTTTGCATCTTTGATCCTTTCTTTCTTGATGAGTGTTGATAAACACTAATATTTGAGTGTATGGGTGTTGAGAAATGCTTTTGTATGTTAATTAGGTGGCTGGTGTTGAGAAACACCATTGTTTAGTGATAGAAAACCTGATAGTTAATAGGAAACATGGCTGACTCCACTCTAGAAGATGGTTGGTGTTGACCAAAAATGACTCCAAGAATGACTGAGGAACATGACCCTAGATAGATACGATTGTCCAAAGGATGAGATGTGGACTAACTCCAAGCTATGACGCTAGGATACAAAATTGACCAATATATACGAGGATGCAAAAGCTGACTTATATGTACAAGAAATGAAGATAAAGGCCGATGCAAAGTTGATAAACAATTTATGGATTTTTTATTTTTTTATTTGTTTAGATTTTTAAAGATTTAATTTTTTTTTAATTTTTAAGATATTTAGATTTTTTTTGGATTTTTAAAACTTTTAAGATGTTTTTGGATTATTTTAGAAATACTTTTCACTTTTTAGATTTTTAGAGATCACTAGTTCTCAAGAAAGATCACATTGAACTGCTTCCAATGTCTAAAAATATATAGGACATTTGTAGCTAGATGAGTAAGATGATGAAGTAAAAGAGAATAGGTCATGATAGGTGAAGTGCATGAATGTAACCCTCAAGGATAGTCTCCTCAAGATTACCCAAGCTAGGGAAAAAGGATATAGCCATGTCAAGCATGTTTTGGAATAGTAATGAAATCCAATGATACGACACTAGATAACATATACGGTAATGACCTGGTGTCATGAAAGTAGGTAGCCCAAAAGAGTGGACATGTCAAGAATAGTTTTGAGAAACTATTTTTTATTTTATATTCTTGATTTTGATCAAGACCAAGGGATTAATTGAATAGGATATGGATAGGATAACATGATCAAGATAATGATGATTAAACCTTGTCAAGATCAAAGGTAAAAGAGGGAATATGGATGTATGTGAGATAGATGGATAATGAATACTATGGTGGATAAGATAGCATGGATGGAACTTTCATCCAAGGATAGGGTATCATAAGAAGGAATTACACAAGATGCTTGTTTGTTAGGTTTTCATCATGGTGTTTTACCAAGGCACCACAAGAAGTGGTTTTCACCATAGGACAAATTTATTTCTCTTTTTTTTTTGCTAACAAGACGCTTGTTTACCAATTTTTCACCAAGGCACTTTTTCTCTTTTTTTTCAATTTTTTTAAAAAAATTTCTAATTTTTGGAAGGGACTCAAGTCTCTTACTCTTTGGATAAAGCTCCTTTTAAGGATATGTTATGATGGGCCAAGGCCACTCAAAGGTATGCTCAAAGATGTTGATAGGGTAATGTATTGAATAAGAGGGATGGAAGGATAGTAGGTAAATGTTGGATATTGGATAGGGTATTGAAAGGTTTGCATAAGAATAAGTGGATTGGATGACAAGATCAACATTGACACACACCTTGAAGGGTGATGGAATGATAGAGGAAAAATGGATGGAATATCTTGAGGATTTGATGTAGAAGAAGATGGAAAGTGTTTGGAAGGAGATGGACGAAAAGTCTTTGGAAACTTGGATGCCAACTCTGATTTTTCTTTTGTATCTAAGTTTTTTAAAAGAGCCTTTGGAATCCATATCTTTATATTTTTTGTTGATTTTGGATGCTTCATGATTCATTTCTTCATCGATGGATTTAGGAACCCATATTTTATTTTCTTTCTTTCTTTCCTTGTTGGACCTTTGTGATCTTTTGAATAGCTCTTTTTGCTTTGTATTCAAATGTCGATTAGATTGGACATAATTATTTTCATATATAAGTGGATCCTTAGATTTATAATTTCTTTGTTTGACATCCAAATTGCTTCCAAAAGACATGGGAATTGTGGATGAATAGGGATGATATGGTGGATTCATATGGATGGGTTGATATGGAGGGCTCAAGGATGCATGCCTTTGTTGATCTTGAGGAGAGATAGGGTAAGTGGATAACAAGCCAAGAGTGATACACATAGTCGATGGAGGGATATAAGGATCCAATATAGATGGAAGGTTTGAAGGTTTCAACTTTGGAATATAGGGACCAAGGATAGATTTTGAGGATGGAAAAGGATGATGCTTATGTGTAAATGGAGGGATATTTGGTGTGGAAGGGATAACAATACCTTTAGAGTGAACTGCGTGGTCAAGACTTTTCTCTTTAGTATTCATATTTCTATCCATAGGTGCATGAGTATCTTTGATATGAGCAACTGAAGCTTGGGAATTTTTATTCTTATTCCAAGGATTAGGAAAAATGGGGGATTCTTGAGTTGAAGGTGATGACAAGAGGGTGATGAGATACTCTAATCTTGACAAGGATCTTTGGATAGCATAGGAATTTTTTTTGCTCTTGATCTTTCTTAGGAGGTAGATAGGATATGGGATATGGAGGAATATGTACCTCTTGAGGTGAAAGAATGTTTTCTTGGAAGAAGTGAAAGGGAATGACCGGTTCATCATGGAGTTCTTGGGATATGGAAATTGGGTCAACTTTTGGATGGGGAAGGATATCTTGATATTAATTAATATTCATTTCTTCACACTTTGGATTATCCTCTCTACATGGAGCCACTTCTAAGGGAAAGGTAGGAGTTTTGATCTACATGAGGGATTCTTGAAGAGATGATGAAGAGCTACTTGGAGTATTTATGCTAGGAATGGAAATGCATGAGGGTTTGGGATCTTTGATTTTGGAAGCATTGAAAACTTTTGTAGCCAAATGCAGATTAGCTTGGATTTATTTTAAAGGTAGCCCTTGAGGATATACATAATCAGTATGAAAAATTTCATTATTAGGCCCTTTCCTAGATTTGTTTCTTAAGGAGATGCATGAATATTGGAAGAAGTAGTTGTGGAATGAGAACCACTACTAGACATAGGTTCATGAGTTTGATCTTTCTTGAGATTAGTATCTTGTTCTTCATTAGATGATTCATTAGAATTTTCAACGTCAATGATGTTATCATCAATGAGATCTTGGATTTATGTTTCAACTCCATGCAATCTGAATTTTTATGCTCATTATGTCTATGATAGGCACAATAGTTTCTCAAGAATACAAAACCATATGAAGTGATTTGAGGCAGTGTGATGATATTGTTCTCAAGAAGTTCTTCCAACACTGATTCATAAGATTATCTCAAAGGAGTAAAGATTATTTATAAGGGGTGATTAGGTTCATCTTGATGTTCTTGCAAATAGAGAATACTCTCAAGTTAATATGATATATCTATTTCTTTATTGTCTTGATCAAAGATAGGATTATCACAAGATTGTGGCATAGCCTATTTATCGAAGATTGGATTGTCATTCATTGGTGTCTCCATGTTTGAAGGAGATGAAGACATGTGGATATCATTCTCAAAGAGAAAAGAATAGATTGATCATAAGGAATACTCATTTGATGAGGTCTCCTTTTATTTCTTCATTTCTTGGATTTCTAATTGTAAAGCTTGACAAAGCTCACTGAGGACGAAGATAGATTGATCATCCATGTTGTGATTATTTTGATTTACTTGATTAGATAATGGATGAGAAGATTTAAAACCTTTTTTCAATGTGTGATCATATTAAGAAGACTAGGGGGATGGAATAGAAGAAAAATTAAAATCTAATTTTTTAATATATTTTTTTCATTATTTTTCTAGGTTTTAGTAATTTAGATTTTTGAAGGTCTTTTGCTCATTTTTGAGAGGTGAAATTGTCATCAATCTCAAAAATTGGGCTTTCAAAGGCACACTATTTTTTATACTAAAATTAGATTTCTTGATTATCTTTTCGACGATGAAAACAGTTCACAATTTCAACCATTGAGTCAAAAGTTGTGGCTTCTAAAAGTTGGGGTAAATTTTTTTGGAATTTTTTAAAATTTATTAGAATTTTGGATGTTTTTCAGATTTGATTGGTATTGAAAATGATGAAATCTGGTCTAGATCATGAATATTTGATAACCAAGGATTGATATGATAACCAAGTAAGTATGTAGAGTATACTCTAGGTTGACTGACTGTAATGACTGAACTTGACAAAGGAGCCAAAATGGTATCTAAAACTAAAAAGATCAAGGTTATGACACGTGTAAGTGATCACTATCCCAAATGTGACACTCTAGATGAAAAACTTTACTATATGTGAGATAAAATTAACCATATATGACACTTCTCCCAAATATGACCCAGGATTAACTAGATACAACACTCTCCTAGATGCGACCCCGTATTAACCAAATACAAGCCTATTTTGACCAAATGCAATCCAGGATACCAAAAATGACTCTATTTTCTAAATGTGATCTTATTCTAATTGATTCAAGAAAGAACTTTGTCCAATGTCAGGGATTTTTTGTCAGATTCCAGTGGGTCTGAGTGTCTGAAAATATTTGTGATTCTGAATTGAGGGTTTCTATCTTTTGTTTTGAATTATAATAAATCAATAAAAGTTATTTAGACTTGCATACACACCTAATTTCCCTATGAACTTGGTAGAGATTGGAAATGATTTTTCTCTATCTTAGGAAAACAGTCAAAGACTCCTTAGAATATGACAGTCCAATAACACACAATGGATGTTGAAGGCTATATTAGCCAAGTAGTAACATCGATGAGGGCTCGGTATGGTGAATCTCTTGGGGAAATTACTATTTTCCTTGCACAAGCATTGCTAAACTTTTAGAGGTAATTCAAGTGGCTTCTAACATAGAGGAATTAATCAAGGCATCCATTCATAATTATCTCCCATAGTCTTGCAAGCAAGATTGAGGCATATAGCCCTATGAGTACTCAAACGTGTGTAGTCTCACAAGTGAGATTGAATCGGCTCCACTCTACACAAATCGAAGCATGTATAAGGAATGATCAAGTCAGGATTCCAAGGACAAAACCAAATAAGTCTTCCAAGATTTTCATCTCAAGGACGCGTCTTGATTATAGTGAGGTGGAAGGGTTGGCTTCTACCTATAGTCACTTGGGTCATTCTTGGGAGGTTTTTGCCTCAACTAACAAGCCCTCTAAAGATTAAAACAATAAAGAAAAGAGGATTGGTGACTTAGGAGTCTAGATTTTTTATTCTCCACTAGGAGGAAGAGCATACTCTCTTATCCATATCATTTTATCCTATCAAACACATCATGAAACTTGTAAGTTTTCCCCAAATTTGACCTCAAATTTTAATCTAATGTTTGAGTTTCTAATTTTCCCAAAGGGAAAAGAGCATAATCATCTGATTAGGTTGAAAATTGACCTCAAATTCTATTAAATTCCTATGAAATCAGCTAAGAAAGACATGATGTTTGGTTGAATTTGTGAAGGAAACCTACAAATCCACTCATTAGTAGTTTGAATTATTTATTTTGTTGGAACTCTTTGACAAGCATGTCTGTGTCAAAATGACCTATAGACAATAGTTAAACTAATAGATCAACTAAAAACACAAGAGTCACCCATTAGTCATTAGAAAATTGAATTATGCAAATAAAAACATTGAATGCAACTGTATTTTAAACCAAATATGAGCTTAAACTAAATACAATTCAATATTCCCTAAATGCAATCAAGGAATTCAAATGTGATTCAATTTTAACTAAATGCAACCTTTACCATATGTGATCTAGGAAATCTTGTATGCGACTCTATTTTGAATAAAGGTGACTATGTTTCTCGAATGTGACCCTGGTTCCTAAATATGATCCTACATCTACAAAATAGCATTAGAAAATGTTAAAAAAATTTAGAAATCTAGGGCTTGGCCCCACAGTGGACACTAGAAATATGTGTATTTTTTGTACCTACTATCCTGCAAACACAACACTTCTACAACTCATTAAATCAATTGTTAGTACATAGAAATCAATCAAAATCATAACAATTGAAACTGAATTATAGCTTCCTAGTCATAAAGAGTATGATCTAATTATTCATGCTCTCAAACGTATGCATAAGATTAGTGACATTACAACTATGAAATGGAAGATTCAAATGAAATGCATCTAGCATTAATACATAATAGATTAATTAAGCTAGACTGAGGAATTTGATGCAAGAAATAGAAGTGATCTAGATTTTAGAATTCAAAATGATAGAGTTTCCTTATGCAAATGATCTAGATATGAAATGAATTAAATGATCTTGGTTATATAGATTTCCTTTTGGAGGGAAAGATTAAATTTGAATTCAATGGTTGAGATTCATCCATGATGGATGGTTGATATTGATTCTCACTTGATCCATGTGTGATCCTTGTGATTGATTTTGATTGGTTGGAATTAACTTCTTTGTCCTTTTGCGATGAGATGAATAAATAGGACAATTAATTAATTCACATTAATTAATATCCTTAGCCATGTGTATTTTTTAGTTTGATTTAATTAAATGAATAGGATAATTAATTAAGGAATAATTCTTGATGCTTGATCATTGATGCTTTGATGATTGATGAATTATATAATTAAATTGATCTAATTAAATTACATAGTTATACTTAAGATTTGATGTGGTTTGATCACTTGATTTACGATTTAGGGAAATTGGTTTAGCTAGACCATTTTGAGGTGATTACAACTACATATATGTGTGTATGAGTGATAAGAAAGGAGAATTTTATCTATGAATGAAATAATAATTACTGTTATTACAAATCTGTGTGTTTGTAAATTGATGAATTAATCTTCGTCGAGATTGAATCTCCAATTACAATATTTTTTTTACTTCTTCCTTTTGATCTTGTGCATGCAAATGATGAAATGGATGTATGGAGTTTTCTATTGATCATTATCTGATTCCATGCGAAGTTTGTGAACTTTGTTAAAGTAATTATAATATGTTTGCATTTGTATCATGTTTATAGATGGATGTGGAATGCCTTTAGTACTTTTTGGTCAAAAGTATTCTCTTGAGTTAGTTATTAGTAAATTGATTCATTGAAGATCACATAGGTAGTTGCGCTTTTATACAAAGGTTGGACCATGATTGGTTCATCCAACTATTGGTTTGATTTGTTTCTTGCTAAAGAGGGCACTGGAGTTTATTTTCTATTGAGAATTCATCAAGGACAAATCTATCTACCAACATATTGGCTAAAAATTTTGTAAGCCGCTAAGACTACACCTTACAAAATTGTAACTTTCGACAATGGTATAGTGAGATAAATCTCTCCTCTCAACAATATGGGAGGTTCCTTTCTTACCATAGGTGGCTTCAACAAGAACTTAACTGAAATTACAAAAAGGGTAGTTCTCTTAATCAATTCTTCTTTTTTCAGGAATGATTTACATACAACTACAACTTTCCAACTTAACAGAAAGTGCCTTATTTCTATGATAATATTGGTGACCCTAGAATTGACGTCAGAACAATACTAAGGGCAATTAGTAGATCAACATATATGTGTGAATTGGATCTGTTATTTGCAAAGTGAGTTGTATGTTTTTTAGATCAAAAATTACTACTACTTTCTACCCATTGTATCAATCTAAATCCTTTAATCAAGGTTGACCTAACAGTCATTGTTTAAATCCTTTAATCAAGGTGGCATTCTAATGGAATGTACTTCAATCCTTTAACCAGGTCACTTTTGATAGAGTGTTTAAATCCTTTAATAGGGTCACACCTATCAGTGTGTTTGTAAACCTTTAACAAGGTTGGATTTTCACAGAGCTCACTTCAAAAGAGTGAAAATATCAGTAACATGTTACAAAGTGGTTTTTCCCAGGTTGGGTTTCCACTATAAATCTTGGTTTTATACTTGTGTGAATGTTTGTTATGAATGTTTCTATATTCTACAAGTTAATTACTGTTGGATAGTGGACTACATGTTATTTGTTTCTGGCATATATATTCTTTAGAGACCGAGTTGTGTTGGTGATTAGATTTGAGATTGTTGAAGTGTTTAAAAGTTCAATTGGTACATCTGGACCTGAGAACAATTGATTCACCCCCCCTCTCTATTGTTCTAAATAATATTAACAATTGGTATCAAAGCTGTTGGTGCTTACAAAGAAAAATTTTAAAGGTACTTGAAGCTAATGATCAAGATGTATAAAAAGGATGTACCGAAGTTGAACAAGGAGAACTTCCCTGCATGGAAGAGTTTGATGAAACTGCATCTAGCTGGTATTGGTGATTTGGAAAAATACTATGTTGAACATGACTATGTTATACCTGCTGTACCTTTGACTGACGAGGAGATGAAAGAAAAAAATGAACACAATCATGCAATGTTAGAGATTGCATCTACCTTAAGCTATCCTGAATTTGAAGATATCAAGGATAGCACTATTGCAAAGAAAATGTGGGATACTCTTGCAACCATCTATGGTGGTGATATAATTGTACTAAGGGAAAAAGCTGAAAGCTTGAGAGGTAAGTTTGATGAGATGAAAATGCAAGAAGGTGAGAATATTGCTCAGTATTGTGGTAGAATTAAGGAGGTAGTGAATTCTATTAGAGGAGATAATGGGATCATTGATGATGAGATTGTTATTAGTAAAATATTGAGAACTTTTATTCCTATCTATGCTATAAAAATTTCATCATTTCAAGAATCAAGATGTAACCTTGGTAATGTTCTAACTCTGGAAAGTTTTGATTGTAAGCTTACTGCTTTTGATTTATCTAACTATGATAACTATACTATTTATAATATTGAATCTGTATTCAAGTCACAAATGGTTTTGCATAAATCTAAGAGAGAAAAAGGAAAATGTGTGAAAAGTGAAAGTGATAGTGAAAGTGACACTTCTGATGAGGAACTAGATGATCTTGAGGTACTCATGGCTAGAAGATTGAAAAGAGGAAAAGGAAAATATAAAGGTAAACTTCCTATAATCTATTTTTCATGTAACAAAGTTGGTCATATTGCTGCAAGATGCCCTGATAGGAATGACAAGGATGAGTAAAGAGAAAGCAAGTACAAGGATAAGAGAGATCACAAAGATCACCAAAGGTACATAGATTACAAGGATAAAGGTAAGAAATCCTGCTATATTCCTGAAGAGGAAATTGATAGTGATGGTGATAATTTTGATATTGAAGTAGTTTATGTTGCTATGAAAGATGATTCTGATGAAGATGAGAAAAGTGCACTTATTTCTTATGTGAGTAAAGGTGATAAATGGATTATTGATAGTGGTTTCTCACATCACATGACTAGTGATAAAAGTAAATTTGAAACCCTAGATCATTACAAAAGTAGAAGTGTTAAGTTTGGTAATGATTCACCATGTCCTATGAGAGGTAAATGATCAATTAAGTTAATTGATAAGATCACATGTGAAAATGCATATTGGGTTCAAGGTCTTAACTATAATTTTTTGAGTGTTACACAACTTAATAGCACTGGTTACCGAGTGGAGTTCCATCAAAAAAAGGCTAAAATATTTGATGCTACTGGTGAACTAATTGGAAGTGGAGAACAGACTAGAGATAATTTGTTCTATCTAGATCTATATGAAGAGACATGTTTGTTTGCACAGTTTGATGATGTTTGGTTATGGTATAAGAGGCTATGTCATGTTAACTTTGACAATCTGGTAAGTATCAGTAAAAAGAATAAAGTTAGAAGTTTACTAAGATTGAAGAAACCTGATAATGTGATGTGTAAACAATGTCAGTTCAATAAAATGACAAAGCCTAGTTTCAAGAGAAAGACATTTACTTCTAAGAATATTTTGGATTTGGTTCATACTAACCTTTGTGGACCTATGGGTGTAAAAATTTATTGTGGTGCTAAGTAATTTATTCTGTTTGTTGATGACTACACTAGGATAATAACTGTAATATTTTTGAAAGAAAAATATGATGCATTTTAGTTGTTTAAGTAGTATTTGGCAAAGGTTGAAAAAGAAATAGGAAGAAGCCTAAAATGTCTAAGATCTGACCGAGGTGGAGAGTTTATATCAAATGAGTTCAATCTATTCTACAATGATAGAGGAATCAAGAGACAGATGTCTGCACCTAGAAAACCTCCACAAAATGGTATAGCTGAGAGGAGAAGCAAGTTAATTATGGATTGTGCAAGGACACTAATGATTGAAAAGAATGTTGCACAAAAATACTAGAGAGAAGCTATGAGTATAGCTATTTATACCTTAAATGAAGTACAAATAAAAATGTTACAAATGTTACACCTTATGAACTATGACATGGATATGCACCTAATATGAAATAATTTAGAATCTTTCAGAGTAAATGCTATATATTGAAAGATAATAGAAATGGAAAGTTTCATACAAAAAGTGACGAAGGCATATTCCTAGGTTATTCCACTAAGAGAAAATCTTATAAGTGTTTGAATTCTAACACTAACAAAATTATGGAAAGTGAAAATGTGAGAGTTGATGAATATGCAGAGAAAAATGAACAAGAAGGTAAACAAGAACCTAAAGACTATAGATATTTTGTCTCTATGGAAGAAGGTGAGGAAAGTAACACACCTACCCCAAATGCAGAGTCACAGGTAAGCAATACCGAGCAACAAGAGGATGTTGTCGAGCATCAGGAGGATGTTTATGAGCATCAGGAGGACATTGTTGAGAAATCAAAAGTAGATTCTGATAATTTTCATGATGAACCTGAAGACAAAGGAGAAAATAAATCAGAACCTACATTGGCACAATATGTGAGAAGACATCATAAGCTTGAGAAAATCATTGGAGATACGGAATCTAGAGTCTTGACCAGAAGTAAGTTGAAAGACCCTACATATTTATTATGTGAGTTTGAGCCTAAGACAATAAAAGATGCTTTAGAGAATGAAGATTGGAGTCAAGCTATGAATGAAGAAATAGCTCAAATAGAGAAGAATGATACCTGGACTCTAGTTTTGAGACCAGAAAACAAGAATGTTATTGGAACAAAATGGGTATTCAGAAACAAGCTTAATGAACATGGACAAGTCACAAGGAACAAGGAAAGACTGGTATGCAAGGCTTATGCACAAGAAGGAATAGAATATGGGGAAACATTTTCCCCTATAGCAAGATTAGAAGGAGTAAGAACTCTACTTGCATATGTTGCTTATAGAGATTTCAAGGTATATAAGATGGATGTCAAGTCTGCATTTCTAAATGGTATATTAGAAGAAGAAGTATACATTGAAAAACCTGAAGGATTTGTTGATCCAAACAAGAAAAATATGGTTTGCAAATTGAACAAGGTGATGTATGGATTGAAGTAAGCCCCCAGAACATGGTATGAGAGGCTGCACAATTATTTGATAAAAATTGGATTTACAAGGACAAATGACAATGACAATCTGTACATGAAAGCTGAAGAAGGTAAAGGGATTTTGTTAGCAAAAAATTTTGTATATGATATCATATTTGGAGAACAAGATGCCCTATGTCAGAAATTTTCAAATGAGATACAAACTGAGTTTGAGATGTCTATGTTTGGTGAGATAAAATTCTTTGTTGGTTTGCAAGTCCATCATATGGAGAAATGTATCTTTATCACACAATCTAAATATATCAAAGAGATACTTAAAACTTTTGGAATGGAGGATTCAAGACCTGTAAGTAATCCTATGGCTATTGGACAAAAACTATCTAAAACTGATTATACTACTGAAGTGAATCAAACCCTGTATAGACCCATTATTGGTAAGCTACAATATGTTGTCCACAATAGACCAGATATATCCGTAGTAGTTGGGATTGTGGCAAGATTCACTGCCAATCCTGAGGAAAATTATATGATGGTTGTGAAGAGAATACTAAGATATCTGAAAGGGACAAAAGATTATGGATTGTACTACAAGAAGAATGAGAAATTTGAACTGAGAGTCTACACTGATGCAGATTGGGTAGGAAATGTTGATGACGGGAAAAGTACAAGTGGTGGAGATTTCTTTATAGGACAAAGATTAGTCTCCTGGACAAGAAAGAAACAAAACTACATTTCCCAATCTACAACAAAAGCTGAGTATGTAGCAGCTGTAGTGAACTATTTGTAGACACCTAAAATTGTCCATTTGAATTCTAATATTAATTTTTATTAATATTTTCCCTTAACATTATAGTTGATTTTTATTAATTAACTATATTGTTATATTCCTGTATTTATTTAATTTAATTTAATTTAATTAAATAAATTCATTATCCTTTTGCATTCTAATATTAATTTTTATTAATATTTTCCCTTAACATTATAGTTGATTTTTATTAATTAACTATATTGTTATATTCCTCTATTTATTTAATTAAATTAGATTTCCTTTTGCATTCTAATATTAATTTTTATTAATATTCACCCTTAACATTATAGTTGATTTTAATTAATTAACTATATTGTTTTTTTTTGGTGAAATTTTTATATTTATATTAATAAAAAATGGTTCAAAAAGGGCTCCGGGAGAAAAGAATCAGTAAAAAAAAACTCCATTCGTTACCTGTAATACAAAAAGTAGAAGAATTTGCATATATTTCAAGGCTATCCTTGAAAAGGATCTGTAAATAAGTTCACCCTATCCCTACCCGCCAAGCCAACTAGAAGCTCTATACATTGAGATAGAAATATATAATAACCCCCAATTTCTACAAGAATTATAAGGTTGGATGTATGCAATAATCCAAACCTTATGTACAATAATACATAAGTGCAATATGCTGCCATGATACATGAAATGAAATTGAAGAAGAACAAAAACCTAAAGACTCCATAACCCTATGACCTCCAAGACATAATGAGTGTTGCTACTAATCAAAGAAAAGCCCAAAATTTCAGGTGCCCAAAAGTTTCATCCCTGTAGCCATACGAAGAAGGATGCAACCAAAGTTGAGGAGCATGAGCAAAAACCATGAGTAGTTAAGGAAGATACCAGAAGACAAAAAGAGCAGAGAGAAAGAAGTGAAGATTTTTCCATTCAGCTGAGGATCCTCTACACCAATTGAAAAAAAGAACAACGAGCTCCAAATCATGTCAACTTCTCTATGAATAAAAGAGTATGGTTCAGCAGGAGTACTTAAATGATGGGATGAAGATGGAACTGCTACAAAACAGTGTGAGGATTGCACCAAATCACCTGAAGAACTAGAAGCCGAATTAGTTTCACATCTATTCAACACAGAGGGAGCCAAACATGGGTTAATGTTTGCATTAACAATTGCATTATAATGATCTAAAAGACCAAGGATATAATAGGTTTTAGCGAATGTTTTCCCATGAAACACAACATCAACTAAATTTTTGTTAACCATAATGTCCAGAGGAAAAATGGAGGATGAAGCAATACAATCCTTTATTGCCCCCAACATTAAAGCATATTTATCTGATGACAAAAGAAGGTGGTGTGGAAAAATAACACCAAAAACTACCTCCCCTTGCCATAAATTATACTTCTATACTACAAGGATCAATTTGTTATTCTGAACAAACTTAGGCAGAAGAATCCAATTTGCTAAATGAAAAATTAAAGACCATGATTGCAAGAGATCAAGGAAAATAGAACAAAAGAACAAGACGATTTGGGAAGGGAAACAATTCATTTGAAGTGCGGTGAAAGGATGGCTTCCCCAATCAACCGACGAATACACCTTATGCATTTCGGACAGTGAACTATAAACATTGAATCAAGGAGTTCATCAGAAATTATACTCTGAAACGGAAGCTCCAAATCATCAGGAAGTAGAGACACTCTTAGATTAAGAGGCTTAAATTCATTAGCAAAATGAGAGCCAACTATATGTGAAGCCATTAGGAGAAAATGAACAAGGAAAGCTATGACAGGAACCCTAAAATGGAACAATAAAATCTCCATAAATAGCAGCTAATAAAAGGACATTTGTTCGAAATGAAGCAATCATGATAGATCTCATTATAAATAAAAATGGGAGTTAGCTAGCATAAATTAGACTATCGTACAAAATTCAAGTGAAGCTGAGATGAAAAATAAATGAAGGCTTCAAACCTGGCATCATATAATCTCCCACGATCTGAAAATAAATTATAATCATGTGAAACAATAAATCACCCTGCAAGATTAAAGATATGAATCGTAACAAAGTCCTTTACGATGGTGATGCCATGATACCATAATGAGTGACGAGCTGAAAATAAGTTAGAATCATGTGAGAAGTTAAATAAACCTGTAGAATTAAGAGATGTGAATGAAAGCAAAGTCCTTGACATCATGATCCCATAATGAGTGAAAAGACATAAACCAAATACAAAGGAATGAGGTTAATCATAAGCAAAGCCTCCATAGCTATGAGGACATGCATAATCATAAGCACGTGATAAATTCAACCCTCATGCTAAGAAAATAAATAAAGAAATAACAATAGGTACGAAAAACTTAATTGCAATCTTAGCCCAATTACCAAGAGAAATGAATGAACCTGCATGATTAGATAAATGAGATGAAAAATAAAACCTCCATGCAAATAATCTAAGTGACTGATTCAAGGGCAATGGGATTAAAAAGTGAAGGGTGTGAATCCGCAAAGACCATAGGAGATGGAAAATAAACATTGTGACCTTCCACCCCTGAATTAGCTAAATGATCAACTAGATTATTTCCTTCTCTAAAAGTATGAGAAATGCAACATTGAGGGAATTAATCCAAGAGAAACTAGATCTGTTGAAGAACATAATGAATATGCCAAGACATAGATCGCCTAGAGATACAAGAATTGATAATCACATAGGAGACACCTTCAATATGAAGATGCTTAATATTTAATATTTTAGCAGTAAATAATCCATGAAGTAGGGCATAAGCTTCAGCTAAGTTATTAGTCCCAAGAGGGATAGGAGAGGCCTCAAAATAAAGTGGAGAACCTAGATAATTTTGGATCACAAAACCAATACCTGAGATACCAAGATTACCCCTAGAAGAACCATCAAAGTTAAGCTTATCGAAACCTAGCTAAGGGGGTATCTATTTAACTTGAGATCTTAGTGATGATCTGTCTTGAGGGAAAAGCAGAAAAGGAAGAGAGGGGAACACCAATCCCACCCAATTCTTAAATACAATACAATCCCATGGTGAAAAGATACAGTTACCATTAAATTTAACTGAGTAGGCATTAGTGACTTCCATAATGGACTTTTCAAGAATGGATGTAATAGATTGAAAAGACGAGGGTTGATTTCTAAAAATTCTTTTATTCCTCTCCCACCAAATAGACCATAAAACTAATGAAGGGATACATATCTAGAGACATCAGAACATGGATTTATGAAAAATTATAAGCCATGACTGGAACAAATCCCAAACTAAGAGAGGAAGAGGCATTGACAAAGACAATTTCAGCATAACAAACTACCAAGATAGTTGTGCTAGTGGACAATTTAGAAAGAGATGGTCAATGGATTCTAATTCTTGATGATAAATAACACAAGGGAATGGAGCCACAATGTTTAGCTTGACTAACCTTTCACTAGTTAAGACTCTTTTTTTCAGCACTAACCAAGCAAAACAACCAGCTTTAGGAATAACAGCAGAATGCCAACAAAATTTATAAGCTCTTGATCAACCTACATTACCTTGGATGGATTGAGCCAAGTTATATCCAAGTTTAACATAATAACTACCATCTGCTGCAGGACCCCAAATGAGATGATCAGGAATCCTAGATAGAAACACTGTCCTATCCAAAAAGTATTGATTTATACTTGATACAATTAAAGAGTCAATTGGTAAATCATCAAAATCTTTCCACATAACTTTCCCTGAAGGAATATGCACAGCAGAGACATAATCCAACAACCTATCTACCCAGAGTGAAGATGCAATTTCCCACACATCATGGAACATGTGTAATGTGTTTAGAGGGGGAAGACTATTCCAAGAATCAAGCCAAAAATTGACAGATTCACCATTGTGAACCTCCCATGAGACAAAAGAAGTGACAATATGTCTAGAATTCATAATGAAATTCCAAATAGCAGAGCCTTTAGGAGGGTCAAGGGCTGCAATAATCTTAATTGGATCTGAGTTATCAAGATACTTTTGCTGCATCAATTGACAGCACTTAATAGAGGGCTGGGAATACATCTTCCAAACCAATTTTCCCCCAAATGCCAAATTTCTATTGGATATATTTTTTTATCTCCATTAAGCATTAAAGGTTGTCATTAGTATCAAAGGTTATCAAAGACATCAGCCAGTTACTTACATTATGCTATTCAGTTTACTCTTTACACCGAGCACACAATAGTTTTACCAAGCATCAGACACTGATATTGAGCAATAGCAAACACCAAGCACATAATATTTTTACCAAGCATCAGACACCGATATCGAGCAACAGTAAACACCGAGCATCAGAATAAACACCAAGTAGTTTATAAAGTGTTTACCAAGGATCATAGGAAATGGCATAGTAATCAAGAATAGCACATTCTTCTATGAAAACGGTTACAACATATCAAAAAATGTTTTACCAAGATCGAGAATAACTTATTGTTGAGATATTCATTAAATGTAATGAAGATCTTATGTAATAGTTTGATCTAGGTTATTTTTGTACACCGTAGATCTTAGGGTTTTGTCTAAGATTTGTAAACCTAATTTTGTAATCGACATAAAGCAGTATGCTATATAATTGTATGTTTGCATCATTTTTGGTGTGAACTGATGTATGAATGAAGATGCACTTGAAGCACTTTCGTAACTTCAAGATTATCAGTTGACAGAGAAGAATAGTATACAGAGGTAATCAGATTGAGTAGAATTAGAGCAGGCTTACCGAATAGTTTAGAGCAAAGATTCATCACAATAAAGGTGATATTTTATCAGTACTTTATTGATCTATATTAGACAATTAAGTTTTCATTAGAAGATAGTTACCTATTTCTTTCTAATCATTGTAATAGAGTTTTTAAAAATCTCTTAACAGAGTAGACTTGACAGTCTTTTGTAAATCTCTTAACTGAGTGCACACTCAAGTAGTGTTGCTAAAATCCTATCACTAGGTAGATCTAGCTGATCTAATATATCACTCCTAATAGGGTAAGATCACTAGAAGTGATAAAAACTTGTAGCCCTAACAAGAAAACCTTTTCTATCTATAGTAGTAAAGAATTTGTGGGTGTCATCCCCACCGCAGTTTTTACTTTCTAACAAGGGTTTCTACATTACCAAAATACTTGTGTTATGGGACTGTTACCTTGTTGATTTCATGTTGTTTAGTTTTACAAGTTGAATGGATGAATTATACATGCATTAGATACAAGTTATTTTTTAAGGTTACTACTGTTAGCAGTTATAGATCTGAAAGATTAAAGTGTTAAAGTTTTTGTGGGCTCTGATTCACCCCTCCCCTCTCAGTACCCTATCTCTCCTAATCCAACAATTGGTATCAGAGCACAGTTCTCTTATTTGAATAGTTTAACCACTGAAGGGTAAATATCTAAGTCATGGAGAGGTATAAGTTAGAAAAGACAATAAAGAATCATAAAATTCAGATGCAGATGTTTGTGGAATAGTATAAGAAAGCTAAGGATGAACTGAAGAAACTATTGGTTGAAAGGAAAAACCTAGCTATTCTACAAAATGATGTCGATTATCATGAAGAAGCTATTGATGATTTATTTGATCATATTGGATCTAGTTCTGGAAGTATTTTTGATGGATCTAAAAGCATGATCTCTGATTTACCTAAAAAGAATCAACATTTAACCAAATAAGTGAAAGCACTACAAATCAGTCAAGAATCTCAGATGGTGAGAATGGTTGAGATAATGAACAATGCTAGACAAGCTGAAAAAGAAAGAAATCTAGCTATTGACAACTGAAGACAAATAACTAAACAACTTCAAGAAAAATAAAGTGAGATATAGATACTCACCGATCGCCATTTTCAAACATCCAATCAAATGATGGTTGTGAATCAAGAAGTCAACCGAGTGAATGGAGAATTGTCAAGAAGACTTGAAGAAGTTGCAAGAATCGGAGAGGAGAATGAGAAGTTGAGAAATAAAGTGAAGACTCAACAACAACACAATGAAATGAAGAAATTAGCTAAGGACAATTCTAAGAAGATTGATGACTTTCTGATTAATCAAAGAAGATTTGGGAGTAAAGCTAGACTAGGCTATACCGGCGAAGGAGAATCATCACAACAAGCTAAATAGGTCAACACCAATCAAAATCAGAGACCTAAAGTGTTGACATGTTACCACTGTGGCAAACTAGGACACACTTCTAATGTTTGTAGAAGTAGAGCACAAGGTAAACCTCTTGTCACTCCTAAATTCAATGGATATTGTTATTACTATGGAAAGTATGGTCATCAAGCTTATGAGTGTAGAGCTAAACTAAATGATAATGCTAACAATACTACTATGGAGAAAATATGTTATACTTGTAATAAACATGGACACACTACACAAGAGTGTAAGGCTAAGATGAAACAAGTATGAACTCCTAAGTAGAAGACACAGTGCAAGCCTTATCAACGAAAGAGACAAGGTAACTCTTATGTTTGGGATTATAACACATGGGCTAACTGTATTGCATGTGGTAGATATGGGCACATTGCAGAAAATTGTAATAGGAAAAGATGGGCTGGATAATCAAGAAGCTAAACAAGCACTGGAATGGCATGTTTGCATTGCCATAAAGTTGGTCATTTAAGCAAGGATTGCAGAGACCAAGCACTAGAAGAAGGTCATGTTTTTGAGAGTGGAAACACTATTGCAGATATCATGAAGATCAGGAACACTATGTAGAGAAAGCCATCTAATGAGAATGTTGAGTCAAGTAATGTTGTCGATGAAACCTCATCCACTAGATTGGGTGATATCGGTACCTCCACTTAAGGTGATATAGGTATGTATGGGATTGACATTTCAAAATGATCACATTTTACATACAACTCCTTATATATGATGAGCATATAACAAATCTGCATGAATGAAGATGTATTGTGGTTTATATGTTTTGAGCTAACAAAGTTATACAGTCAGTAAAAGTTAGACTGAGCATTGATTATCCATCGGTAATCACTATTCAAGGTTAACCAAATATCAGTATCAACCGAGCAAGGAAATCTTGTGTTAACCGAGTTGATGAAAGTTCATAGTTGTTGTTGAGCTGATAGCTGTCATAAACTAGAAAGTAGGTTAGGCATTTATTGCATAAAGTTTTGAGTGGGAATATCAAAAATTCTATAAATACACAGATGCAAGAGTTCATTTTTCACATTGCAAATTTCAGACAGCTAAGATTTCACATTTAACCGAGAGTGTTTGAGCAAAAATCCTTCAAGCTAATTCAAGCAATTGCAGATCAAACCAAGCTTAATCTTTGATACATTTCAAGTAAGTTGAAAACCTACCAAGTATATTTTTCATAACTTACCAAAAACCTAGTTTATTGAAATGGCATCTACTGCACGTTCTTCTAAGGTTATGGAAGAAGAAGTTAATTTAATTGTGTCAACAAGATATAAGGAACCTCACTATAAGTTACACCTGGAAGTTGCAAGAAAAATGGATTTAGCAAGCACTTTTTCAAGCATCCCACCTAGAGTTTTGTTGATGGAAGACATAAGATCATATATTCACTATAAAATTGGCAAAATTGGAGATTTCTATATATATATCACATTCCAGGCACTTTGTGATGGAGAAACAAAATTGAAACCAGAGCACAAAATTATTGAAACACTTGGACTCGCCAATACCCTAAATTTCCTGAAGAATTTTAAGAATGAATGGATTAGGATTGCGTTGAGAAGATATCACGAAGGAAACTGAGGATACCCCACTTGACACCACATCTGAGGCTCCACTTCATACAACCAAAACATAGGTTACCAAGGAGCAGAAGAAGGAAGATAGTGTGTCAACTGGGTAGAACACTCTGAAGGCAAAAGAGAAAGCTATTGTTATAGTTGCCAAGAGTTCTCCACTCGCACTAGAGAAGAAGAAGATGAAGAAAGGAAAAGGGCTGGTCACTCTAGATGAAGTCATTGTGATACCTAAGTGTGACCCTAGGACCCTTAGCCCCAAGGAACTAAGCAAATATGGGGAGTTATGCAAAAGGAAAGTGGCACAAGAAAAGTTGAAACAAGAGAGTAAGAGAAAGGAGATATTGGAAAATGTAAGAGACATCTTACAACAGGTGGTACCTGAGATACATATAGATGAAGACACACCGATCATGGACCAACTTGCTACTCTTACCGAAGGAATTAATGCCCCAAATGTGGACACCAACAAAAGAATAGAACAACGGCCAAAGTCAAGGATTCAAGACAAACTTGTAGAAAGAATCAGCCAAGAAGTGGCAATAAACTAGGTCAAATTAGCTAAGGTAATCACAGAGATCAAATCAATAACTCAGTTAATTTTTCAATTCTTACTAAAGCTATGCACTGTGGAAACCTTCACTACTGAGATCAATGAAAAGATAAAAGGACTGGAAAATGAAATCAAGGCCAGTGAAAATGCAGCTATAACCGAGCCACAAGCTTTTTCAAAGCATATCATCGAAGTTCAAGAACTTAGGTGGTTGATAGCAGATCTTAAGAAACAAGAAGAGTGGATAATTGATCAGGTTATTGAGTTGCAAACTAAACTCCTACCATACGTGAAAATTTTTTATAAGCATATTGTCAAAGCGGAACAACTTGTTGCAACACTAGAGATTTTTGTGTTGGAGAACATCTTTGACATGCATGCACAAGTCGATCTTGAGCACATTTCTCTAACCAACTTGAAAGAGGAATGGGAAAACCTCTTGGAGTCACTGAAGAAAACCCATCAGCACATTTTTTTCAAGCTGTAAGTATACCATTTTTTGTATTTGGCATTATTATCAAAAAGGGGGAAATCAATGTATATGCCAAATATGTAACTTTTTGCCAAGTATAGTACACATTACTAGGAGCATGCACTGAGGGGGAGTATATAGAAAATATAGAAATTTTGAGATAAGTATATATGTGTATGGAGGAGATATAAGTTTTGATACATAAGGTCTATATACATTCAATTTCTGATACTAATGCCAAAGGGAGAGATTGTTATCTCTATTGAGCATTAAAGGTTTTCATTAGTATCAAAGGTTATCAAAGACATCGGTTGGTTACCTACATTATGCTAGTCGGTAAAAGCAAGCATCACAAGGTAGTCAATTTACTCTTTACACCAAGCACATAACAGTTTTACCAAGCATTAGACATCAATACCAAGTGACAATAAACACTGAGCATCAGAATAAACATCGAGTAGTTTATACAATGTTTACCGAGGATCTCAGGAAATGACATAGTAATCAGGAATGGCACATTCTTCTATGCAAATGGTTACAACAAATTAGAAAATATTTTACAGAGATCAAGAACAACTTATTGTTGATATATTCATTAAATGTAATGAAGATCTTATGTAATAGTTTGATCTAGGTTATTTTTGTACACCGTAGATCTTAGGGTTTTTTCTATGATTTGTAAACCTAATTTTGTAAGCATCATAAAGTAGTATGCTATATAATTGTATGTTTGCATCATTTTTGGTGTGAACTGATGTATGAATGAAGACGCACTTGAAGCACTTTCCTAACTTCAAGATTATCAGTTGACAGAGAAGAACAATATACAGAGGTAACTAGATTGGGTAGAATCAGAGCAGGCTTACCAAACAGTTTAGAGTAGAGATTCATCATAGTAAAGGTGATATTTTATCAGTACTTTATTGATCTATATCAGACAATTAAGTTTTCATTAGCATATAGTTACCTATTTCTTTCTAATCATTGTATTAGAGTTTTGTAAAATCTCTTAACAGAGTAGACTTGACAGTCTTTTGTAAATCTCTTAACCGAGTGCACACTCAAGTAGTGTTGCTAAAATCCTATCACTAGGTAGATCTAGTTGATCTAATATGTTACTCCTAATAGAGTAAGATCACCAAAAGTGATCAAAACTTATAGCCCTAACAGGAAAACCTTTTCTATCTGTAGTAGTAAAGAATTTGTGGGTGTCATCCTCACCATAGTTTTTACCTTCTAATAAGGGTTTCTGCGTTACCAAAATACTTATGTTATGGGACTATTACATTATTGATTTCATGTTGTTTACTTTTACAAGTTGAATGGATGAATGATACATGCATTAGATACAAGTTATTTTGCAAGGTTACTACTGTTAGCAGTTATAGATCTAAAATATTGAAGTGTTAAAGTTTTTGTGGGCAATGATTCACCCCTCCCCTCTCAGTACCCTATCTCTCCTAATCCAACATATTATGGAGGCCTACACCCCCTGCTAAAGGGGGATGAGTCATGTCTGCTAGAGAAATAAGAGGAATCTTCTTATGTCCGGACATGTTTGTTGTCCAGGGGAATTCCCTAATTAGTTTCTCAGTTTGAACAAGAATAGACTTCAGATCCTATAACATTGATATATAGTAATTGGGAATAGTTGATAAAATAAACTTAATAAGGATTATTCAACCAGACAAATATAGCCACCTAGTTTTCCATGCAGCCACTCGAGACTTAATACAATCAACAACCAACTACCAAAAGGACACCTTGTTATGCCCCATGAAGAAGGGGATACCCTAATATATAGATGGAAGTTCATCTAAAGAAAATCTTAAAACAAAAAAAATTCTACTTTGCACTTGAGAGGTAGTATTAAAGACATAAACTTTAGATTTGTGATCATTAATTTTTTCCCGTAAACTGATGTGTACAAGTCAAGAATTTTTTTAACTTGTATGGCTTCATGGATAGAGGCTTTACCAAATAGTAGTGTGTCATCAGCAAATAAGGAATGAGTCACTGAGATGGAAGTGTTTGTGATCTGCACACTAGACCAATGACCTGCAACATGAGCAGCATTAATACATCGACTCAAAGCTTCAACCATAAAGATAAAAAGACAAGGTGATAAGGGATCACCTAGTCTGACTCCTTGAGATGATGGAAAAAATTCCCACAGGAAGTCCATTAATTATAACCAAAAAATGAGCTCCCAAGATACATGCTTTAATCCACTTGCACCACTTTTTTGAGAAACCAAACTTGAGCAATACCTGAATAAGAAATGACCAATTGAGCCTATCATAGGCCTTCATCATATCTAATTTGACTACAAATGAAGGAATGGAATGTTGATTAATAGAATGAAGAGTTTCATGGCCCAGAATGGAACGATCCGTAGTTTCTCACCCTGGAACAAAGCCACCCTATTCAGAAGAAACAATCTTAGGAATAAGATGTTGAAGCCTCATATAGATAGATTTTATAATAATTTTATAGATAGTATTACAAAGTGAAATCGGTCTAAATTTAGCAAAGGTTTGCGGATCACTATTCTTAGGTATAAGCACTATGTTTGTAATATTGAAACATTTTAGCATAGATGTATTTTTCCTAGATTCTTCAAGGACAACCAAAAGATCAAAGCATATAACATCCTAGTGCTTCTGAAAGAACAAAGCATTAAAGCCATCTAGTCTAGGAGCCTTATCAGGTGCTAAAGAAAAAACCACTTTTCAAATATCTAATAAGGTAAATGGGTCCATTAAAGCATAGTTATCCTATGTGTAAATTAAGGATGGAATCCCACTAAGAAAATCATTAGTTTTATTTGGATCATCCAATGGAATGAGAGATGGGGATAGAAGATTTGAAAAAAACCTAACCCCTTCTTGACGAATCCCTTTTTCATCTGAGATGAGATTACCCATATCATCTTTAATAGAGAAAATAGCCCTCACTGCCTTCTTCTGTTTAGCTGATGCATGGAAGAACTTAGTATTTTGGTCACCAGACTGTAACCATAACTCACGATACTTTTTCCTCCTATACTCTTCCTCCCTGGCACACAACTCAACCCATTCTTCTTGCAGAGCTTTTTGTTTTAGAAATGTTTGGGGGTCAAGACCATTGGAGATAATAAGATGATTAATTTCAGACAATTCCTTCTCAATTGTGTTTTTTTAATCAAATATGTTCTTGAAGACATTAATGTTCCAAGCCCTAATTAATTTTTTCAAGAATTACAATTTTTTATAGAATTTAAACATGAAAGACCCTTCTTCAACAGGAGCAGCCACACACCATTGCTTTAATAGAGAATGAAAAGATGGATGCCTAAACTAGACAAATTCAAATTTGAAAGATGGCCTAAAGTTTTTAATGTCATCCTTACAATCCAAATCAATATTAAGCTAAATTGGAAAATGATCTGAATTTGAGAAGGGAAAAATGAACAAAGACATCAAAATACCATCCAATTTCCAGATTTGTGAACACAAGAATCTATCTAATCTGACCGCAATTTGTGAAAATTTACTTCTACGATTAGTCCAGGTGAATGATCCAGACTAGGGCAACACATCAAAAATATCATTATCCAAGATAAAATTGTTAAAATCAGAGACTGTGCAAGTAGGAGGTGAAATACCCCCCACTTTATTAGAAGAGGTCAAAATTGCATTAAAATCCCCAACTAGAATGAATTTACAATCAGGATAATGTTGAATAAAGATCGATAAAGTTTTCCACAAATGTAATTTATCTAAAGTGGAAGTAGGCCCATAGATATTGAAAAGAAAGAAGGAATGATTGAAAAACCTTACATTAACAAACTGCCAGTTGGGTCCATCCTGCAGGGAGTGCACACACACTTTTAACTTATTCCATAAAATAATAAAACCACCTGAAGCTCCCATTGTAGGAACACAAATACTTTTCCAAGAAGACCACTTAGTCACAGAGAGATTAAAATTATCAGTAGACAACTTAGTTTCTTGTAAGAGGACAATTTCACATTGCAAAGAATCAAGGACCAACTTGATCCTATGCCTTTTATTAGAGGCATTAATGCCTCTGACATTCCAGGATAGAATTTTCATTAAGGACAAGGAGAACCTTTAGTTCTCCTCATCGAACATCTCCTAGATGCTGAGAAATTGGCATCCAAAGTTGATTGAAGGCCATCTTGAATCTCTTCTAAAGCCTTAGTTGCCCTTGATTTTCTACCCCTAGTTTTAAGCATTTTAACAGTAGATTTTGGGGAAACTAAAGTCTAAAAAATTGAAGGTTTAGGAACAAAATCCACATGCTCTGTGGTATTATCAAATGGCAAATTCTATTGTTCTTGAGATGGAAAACCTAAATCTTCAATAACATCACAAGCAAGTTCCTTAATGAGCGATGATGAAGATGATTTGTTTAATGAATTTAAAAGACAGTCAAAATCTTCAAGACTTTTATCATTAGTGACCTAATCCATACATTGTGGTGCATTGGCAAATAAATTCAAATTATTCTGATAAATTAAGTCCTGAAAAGTAGAATCAGCAAAACCATCACCAAGATCATTAACATCCTGCAAATGAGAGGAAACTAGAGACATAACTTGTGTAGTCATGATTGCAACATGCTCTTTAGTAACTTTTTAAAGTTTAATAGGATTATCCAAAAACATAAGCGAGTTCACAATTGAGTCAAAACATTCATATTCAGAAATTTGAAGATTGACTTTTCCTCAGATATAACAGCCCAAGAAGTATCTATACCCCTTAAAAATGCTATAATAGGAGGAAGATAAATGTTTAACATACTAGCAAACGAGGCCATGAGAATTGGAGATAGTTTGAGAGGGAATAAAGGTACAGTTTGTAATGCAAAAAGATTAGTATTATCCTCTGAAGGGACATCGGGAAAATTCTAATGACAAAGCACCTTGGGTGGATTGATAAGATCATTTTGATTAGGCATTTTTTCTAATTTATCATTTTGTAAATCTGTGCCCGTGTTATCCTGACAAAAAACATTCAGCCCTTTATTATTCTCAGAGGAATTTGTTTTGGAACTTTTAGAAGCCAATGCCAAAGAACATTTAGATGGAAAAGAAGTCTGATCCTTACAAATAATCAAATTTGAACAATTAGGATCCTTACACTGATTTGTGAAATGACCTAGAAGATTAGCATAATATGAAGAAACCTGCACATCTTGGATAATAATTTTCTATTTCCAAGAACCCCATTTGGATTGTACAATAATAATATTAGGGAAATGTTGGAGAAGATCTAGTGCCATACAAATCCTAATAGAACAATGGAGCTCTTCATGCAAGGTTAAATCATGTCGGATAAACTTTCCAATTTTATTGGCAATGGCTTTGATAATATCCAAATCCCTATATTCTAAAGGTATTGCTGGAAGTTTAATCCAGAAGGGCATTGAAGTGCATGCAGATTCATGTAATTTGAAACTAGGGGTCCATTTCATTAAGCAAATACCAATACCATTGGAAAAATAATAATTAATACAAAGAACACCATTTCGTGCATTAGTAGAATCAAAAACTACCATGGAAAAATTTGAACTATGATCTAGGTAAAATAAGTCAAGAAGCCCTACCCAACTATCTTTAGCTCATGACTGAAAATTCATTAATAGGTAAAAAGGTCCAGATCTTACCAATGATCACTTTCTCCTGCAAATATGATACCTGTGATTCCATAATACCATCATCAATACAGAGCATGGGCACAGTCTTCTCCATGTTCAGTTGTGGAGCCGGTATTAGAGGACTTTTACCAAAACCACCCATCTTCAAATCCTTGTTAGGAGCCTATTGATTGAGATTTTCCCACAAACTCCTAAGAGTAATATTGTTCGGTGAAGTGACAAACCTAGGTTGCGAAGGATGGGAGTGAGGATTATAAAGAAAATGACCAGAAGAGTCTGAAGGTTTAGCTTTAGGATGATGGTGGAATGGCAGATTCTGAGGATTATAGTAGATAGGGACATTATTTGGTGGGGATAAAAATGTAGGAGTTTGCATTGCCAAAGAATTAGGCCAAGAAATGAAAGAAGGAGAATTAGGGTTAAAATTACCAATACGATCTCCATTCCTATCAAAAATGGGAGTTGGCCACAAAGAACCTTTACTGCTATCAAAGACTGGTGAGACGTGAGGCTGGCAGAAAAATGTAGGACTAGGCTTCCGACCACCAAATCTAGTTTGAGCTCCTACAAATTTGTACTGGGGATTGGAGTGATTAGCGCCCTAAGATCCCTTATTGAAATGAAAAGCAGGATAGGAGCCCAATTATTATATTCCTCTATTTATTTAATTAAATTAATTTTAATTAAATAAATTCATTTTCTCTTTGTATTTAAATTGTATTTAAATACTATAATATATTAAATTCAATTTAATATATTATCCCTCCATTTCCCTTTATAAAATAAATGTTATTTATTTTATTCCTCTACTAGCCTAAAATTTTTCTAAACCATAATTAAATTAAATTTCTTTTAATTTAGTTCATTTTCCCTTTTCCTATGCTTAGCTTTTTCTAATATTCTTCTAATCTTGATTTAAAAGGTGGATTACCTCTAAACATGTGCACAATCACCTTTTCCAAGGTGGCCACCTCTCCATCTTTTTTCTCCACCAATCATTTTCAAATCCTTTTTTCCCTCTCAAATGAACTTTGACTTTTGCCACTTCACCTTTTTCAAACCCTACCTAACATCTTTTTGCCTCTTAATCCTATCCACTCATTTCTATTTACCTATTCATCTTTTCCAAACCCTACCTAACCTTTAATCCTAACCACTTATTATTTTGTCTCTTAATCTCCACCATCCATTTCTTTTCATTTTCTATAAAAGAAGGCCTCTCTCTCATTTGTAGGCTACTAATAGTATTGTAAGCACAATCATTCTAAGCATTCTAGTAATCTAGCATTGTAGCATTTCAATTTCTTAGCATAGTTTATTTGCATTTTCATTCTTAGTTTAGATTTCAATTCTTGCATCATAGATTAACTTTGATTTCATAGCATAGTTTGAATCTTTTTTTCTTATTCATAGTTAGTTTGCATTTCATTCCTTATTCAAAAAAATAAAAATATATTGCATCAGTTTGCTTGTGCACTATCTTCTTCATAGATCTTGCACTTGCATATCATTGTGAGATTTGGGGCAAGTTTCTCATACTTGTCTCCAAACCCTCATCTTACATTTTATAGTTTTGCATTTAGATTGCATTTCATTTGTGTTGGGATAGTATACCCACAAATAATCTTGAAGAGAAAATCAAATAAGGTTATTGGGTGCCTTTGTTTTAGCTCATTGAGGTTGTAGTGAGAATTAGTTATTTTGTTGCATTTACTAACATCTAATGTGATTGTTTGGTGTTTTGGTGTTTTGTATTTGTAGCAAATAGGTGTATATTTTCATTGCATTTTGGCACACCCGGTGGGACCCACTTCCCTATTAGATCTACATTTTTAAAGATTTTTTATGCTAATGCTTGTGTGGGTTGAGTTGAAGACAAAAACTTAGGACTTTTTGAAAGATTTGATCATATCTTTCAAACAGTTGGGAGTTTGGGTCTGAATTTTTTTTGCAAGTGGGGGATCATCATAATATGTCTCAGTCCAAAGCTCAGATTTTTCAGATCATTTTTTCGTGAATTATAATTTTTTAATGATTTTCAATGAAAATTCATTTCTAGTCGCAAATCTCCATATTTTTTGGAAACTTTTACAGTTTCGAAAAGTTTTGAGAATTTTACACATGTCATGTTGTTTGCATTTTTTATTGTGATGCATAAATACGGCTCAAAAATTCAATCTTTGAAAACTGGTCTGTTTTGATAAATCAAGTCCCTAGGGCACAAATTAAGGAATTTTTCCAAAATTTTTACATTTTTTGAAAGCTCTCTATTTTTTAGCAGGGGTCTTTGTTTTGCATTTCTATTTTTGTGGCCAAAATCATATTGAAAAAATAAGAACTTGTTGACTAGGTCAAATGCAAAAAAAAAAAAATTGTGATGAGTTTGCACTTTATTTGCACATTGTTCAATGCATGGTTGAATTTTCTTATAATTTTTTGATATTTTCAATCTTCTAATAGTGGTTTTGCAAAATGGTTGACCAAGATTAAGACATTTTGAGACAACTAATCAATTTGTTTTGTAGGACGTTGTTTGAAGAGCTAAAAAAAATTTGAGACTACTAATTCATTGGTTTTGTAGGTTACCTTGGAGGTTCAAGCAAACATTGTGTCTACCTTAAGTTGATTTTTATAGGCACCTAGTTTAATTAGGAAGGTTCATTTCTTGTGATTTAATTAGGTAGTAGGAGAGTATGCTCTTTCCTCTTTAAGGGGAAATCAAAAATCAAGACCTACTTAATTTGGTCATTAGAAAGAAATCTTGGGTAAATGAACATGTGCTTGATGCACTTGGGAGAAACTATGGAGTAGGAGAGTATGCTCTTTTCCTTATGAAAAATCAGAAATCTTGACCTCCATTAGCTATCCATCTTACTTTTCTTCCATTTACCTTTAGAAGGCCTACCAAGAGAGCAATCTTTTGGGAATGACCCAACTGGGGAACAAGCGAACTCGGCTACTCCACCCCACTATAATCAAAATCTTGCTTCAATCCAAAGAGAGGGAAGACATGGCTATTTCTACTTCTAATGCTTCTTCATGTGTAGGGCCTAGTTGCCTAAATCTTGATAAGAAAGACTACACTTGATTTGGAGCTTGTTTACAAGGGAAGTACATTCAACTTGTGTAGGGCCGAGAGGTCTAAATCTTGCTTGCGAGACTATACATTTTGGGTTCTTGTAGGGATATAGGCCTAAATTCTTCTTGTAGAACTATAAGGGATAGTCATGATCGGAGGACCTTACTAGACACCTAAGGACTTAGAGGCCAACCATTTTAGCCCTGTGACTTCCTTTGTGCAAGGATTGATCCAAGTAGACTTACCCAGATCACCCCAAGATACTCACTATATGTGTTCCCTTGGATGCTAAATCTTGAATATGGCAATATGGAAAGACATGTGCCATGAGCATTGTTCTTTTCCAATTGATCCATAACTTTCATAGTCCTAGGAAAGGCCATTCAACGACTTAATTGTGGGGCTAAGAGCATCAAGTTGTGGGAAAAGGTTGGAACACCTCCCTTTTGACCTTAGGTAGAATGTGTTTGAAGTGTCTTTTATTGTACTAGACCCGTGAAAATATTCTGGACATACACATTGCGCCATTATTTCCTATCATTTGGACTTGTCAGAATTGCTTGTATCCCTCAAGATTGCTTTGTCCCTTGTGGGATTGTTTTCAGACTTTTTTTCCCTTGCTTGAGTATGAAAATTAGTTCTTTCCTTTGAACAAGTTGGTTAACCAAGTCATCACTTCTATAGGCTATGTCCCATATCTCCAAGAACAAGAAATCCAAGATCCCACTACCTTTGGCCTATAAAGAAAGGAAAGAAACCAATTGAAAAGCTAGGAAATATCAACACATTGTCAAATCTATTCAACAAGAGTTCCAAGATCAAGAGAAAGTTGACAAGATTGTCTTCAATAACAAGCTTTCTAACTACTTGCGTAAACCTGACATAAACTGAGAATTTGTCAACTTTGAGAGCTATGATTAAACCTTCCTCTTTCATACATCCTTCATCATCTTAATCTTTCATAAGCCATCCCCCCTCTTACTAGAACACAACATCATTTCCTTGGACCTATATCAATCCTTTTTCTTATTTATTCTTTGATCCATCTTCATCATTAAACCTAGGTGGAAAGATTTATCAAAGTGTTTTAGAGATCCTAATCTTTAATCAAAATCAAAATTTGTCACTTGAGAATATCAATTTATCTTAAGTGGCATAATCTAATCAATCCTATCCCCTTCTTTTCTTGTGATGATTAGTCTATCTACAAGTACAATGAAGGTTTTATCATTTATTTTCATTGGATCTCTTTTTCACTAAGGTTGTCCTAAACCTTTGAACCAAATTAAACCCTTGAGGCCCTACCCTCACCAATCAATCATCAATCCTTCATCAAATCAAATCAATCAAACCTTTGAGGCCCTGCCCTCACTATCAAAACAAGGTCCATACTGTGCTCCCTAACTCATCTCTCTTCATCCTTTTCTTTCTAATCGTATGGTTGTAACCCACTCACAAGCTAAGATGACAAGTCGACATTTTCTAGATAATGGGAATCCATTTTCCTCTGTACCTCTTGGAGGTTTTGGGATGCCATATATAACTAATCAAGTAGAAATTGAAAATGAATATGTTGAACAAGCTGAGCAATCTGAAATACTGCCAAATCCACAAGTTGGTGACTTTCTCAAAGATCGACATAATGTCAAAATGATAGAGAAAGTGATTTGAGCCAAGAAAACATAAATATTTATGAACCTTGTCCATGATGGGGTCATAGTTCCTAAGAATTTTGATGAATCACTATTGTATAATAATATTACTAAAGAAGGTGTCTCCACAACAACTACTGCAGTACTTCATACTACACCATCTCAAGACAAAGACAAGGTCGCTTCTAGTGGTCCTTCTACATCAATACCCATACCAACAACAAACCAAAATGTAAATTAACACCTAAACAAATCCAACAAATTATCAGTGCTATACCTAATACCACTTCACACACTAGCACTCATACAACAACAAATGCATCTATTCCTTTTGACTCTAGTGTCTTGAATGTGGGTCAAACATCATTTCTGAGAACATCAATTCCCCAACCTTCAGTTAACTATGTTTCATCATTCTTTGGTATTCATTTTAGGGTCCTAAAAACATCTACCTCGGCACCATCACAAGCTTATCATCATGTACCTCCTCCCACACTGGGACTTACATCAGTTGGGTTTTTGACATCACAATTTGGAGGAGGACAACTTTTTGGTTCACAACTTACAAATCACAATACTCCTGACTTGGTGAATCAAATCAGTTAACTTAAAAGCCTTATCCACAACATGCAAAGAGGAGGTAAAAAGGAATTCTCCTTTGAGGAAATATGTCCTTATCCATTTGATAAATCAATTAATATGATGCATTTCCCTACAAACTTTGAGATCCATAAATTTGATAAATATAAGGGAAAGACATGTCCTTTCCAACATCTCAAATAATTCTACGTTGCTTGTCAAGAGGTCTCCCATAATAAAGACTATCTTAAGAGACTGTTTACAAGGAGTCTTGGAGGCCCAACACTCGAATGGTTTATGAATCTACCTCCTAGATCTATATCCTCTTTCCCTGATCTTGCAGAGAAATTTGTTGCACAATAATCATATAATATCAAACATCAAGTATCCTTAAGTGACTTATGAAACACTAAGCAAAATAATGGGGAAACTTTTGCTAGCTTCCTACAAAGGTGGAGACACCTAGGTAATAGAATGCCTTGGAAAATGCTAGATAATCATCTTATTGAAATCTTTACTAGAAATATGGTACCTGAAATGTCCTAAATGAAAATGGTTTCTCCTGATACTTTTGAAATGCTTGTTAGGAAGGGAAAAATAATTGAAGATGGTCTCTTGCAAAAGGGAGCCATTAAACACTATACTTTGTCTCCTAAAAATGACAAACCAAAATTTTGGACTAAGAATAAAGGGGTAGTCAATGATGGAGTGACCAACACTAAACATGTTCAGAATGTTCAAGTATCTAACTGTAAAAGATAAAATAGTGTATGGGGTCCTAGGGCAATTGGCTTGCACACAAAAGAGACCCCAAAGCCAATATTTTACACTTACAGGAAATTGTATTGATATAGAAAGTAAATATAGATGACTAATATTGAAATGAAGAGATAAAGGTACTTACCTCCAAAAAAGAATTAGCTGAAAACCCTATCAAATGATCTCAAAAACTGTTGATTCTCGCAATCGTAAATCAAAACTGTGAGATCTACAAAACCCAAAAATCTTTTCTCCAAATTCACACAGGTCGACTTTGACCTTTTAAAAGGTCAAAGGCCACATTATTTATTTGAAGTCCGATTCTGATTCTATTCACAGATCCTAAAAGATTGTGAAAAAGGGTATCCAAATTCGCTCTTAGATCTGAGATTCCACACATGTACCTTGCTTGAGTTGAAACCCTTATGGAGGATTCGAATCCTTGAATCCACAAGAATGGATGAATGTAGAATCACATGTAGGATGTCTCCAATCAATTGTCTTTAGATCTTCAACACCAATCATGAATGGATCTTGAACTAGGAAGAGGCTTGAATGGAAATGGAGGAATCTTCAACAAGAGAGCTCCATAGACCTTGAATCCTTCAATGGCTACTAATGGATCTCCTTGATGAATTGGATGCTTGAGTGCCTGAAGTCTTGAATGACTGATCTTCTTGCTTGAGAGCTTGAGAGCTTGAGAAACTTGATGACTTGATGGAGAAAATGAGAGAGGAAGGCTCCCTTTTATAGTGATCTAGGGCACAAGAGGGGCCTTGTAGAAAACAATAATCAAGGGCCCATGGCACAAAACTCTAGAGAGGTGTACATGGAAAGGAAATTAAATTAAAGTCTTGACATAAAAATCTAGGAGGGGACCACCCTTAATAAATAAATAAAATAATTATTTAAGAGCCTTGTTACAAAATTCAAGGTAAGGCCAACCCCAAAGTTAATTTGAGTATTAGGCACAAAACTCGAGAAAGGATAATCTCCAATAATAAATTAGGAATCTTATACAAATATCAAGAAAGGTCTACCTCAAATATTAATCTGAGAATTTGATGCTTAATCTGAGAAATAGTGGCCCCGAAGAGGGAAAGTGCAAGATTTTGATGAGATCCCGAAACTGGAAGCCAACACTGAAGATCCCAAACACTAGGGTCAAGGTCGAGGTCAACCCTGACTAGGTTAGGGTCAAGGTCGACCTTGACCTAAAAAGGTTGACCTTGACCTTATGGTCAAGAATCTCAGGTTCACAATTCAGGATGGAAGAAAATGCTAGGAAGAAGTGGAAAATGGGGTAGAATAGGGGGAAAAGCCAAATCCAAGTCGAATATCCATTCAAGGCATTCGACATGACCCCAAACCACTTACTTGGAGGGCTAAACACTCTTACCATGAAAGTGCTTCCATTTTAAGATGATACACTAACCAAGGTAATTTTAATCAAGGAAATGGAAACAATCAAAATCATAATCAGAAAAATCAAAACACCTTTCAACAACAATCTCGTAATCAGGGCTATCTATTCCCTCGCAATAATAATAACAACAACAATAATTTTGCTTCACGTCCCCAATGATAATTCAATTCTCTTGCAGAACCCCTGGATGTTATTTTTTGAAATCTTGTTGATCAAAATATGATGATATATCCTAATACCCGACCATATGATGACAATCAACCCAAACCTGCTTGGTATAAGGATAATGAATATTGTGAATATCATCACATCAAAGGTCATGATATTAAGAAATGTATGAAATTCAAACACTATATCCAGGACCTTATTGATGATGGTAAAACTGAGGTTGAAGGTCATACACCTTCATCGTCCAATGCACAAATTAAGATCTACAATCAACCATTCCCTAATCATAATCAAAACAATGCCTCATCTTCCAAAAATGTTCCTTATGACTACACCACCAATAACATTCAAGGCTCTAAAATCTAGGATAATGATTGTTGTGGCTTTGAATCTCTTTGTGGCCGCATAGAAGAATTTGACAATCATGTGCATTCTCAATCTTAAAGCTGCTGACTGCAATGCTACTACTAGAAGAGGAAGAATTATTGTTTAGGTTGTTGATCCGCCCACTGCACCATCTACATCTACTAGGCCTGCTTCACACTATGACCTCCTGGCACAACTAGGGAAGACTCTTGCACAAATATCCATACTTGAGCTTCTTCATACATCGCCTATACATAAATAAGTCCTTGAAAAAGCCCTTACTAAATCTCAAGTCCCTAAAAACATCAATGCCTCCCAGTTCCAAGCTATGATTGGGAATCTAGCCGCACAATCACATCTTATTTTCACAGACAAAGACTTTTTTGGTTCTGACCCTTATCATAATAAGCCTCTTCACATTGAATTCATCATTCACTCCACCAAAATAAAAAGAGTCTTGATAGACAATGGATCTAGGTTGAATCTTTTCACTATGAGAATGATAAGAAACATAGAACTTTCAGAAGATTTCATTGATATAACAAAACACATTACTATAAAGTTTTATGATGATAGAGAAAGAGAATCCAAAGGATTGATCACACTTCCTTTATAGGTGGGCCCTGCTATAATTGAGACTTGTTTTCATGTTCTTGATCTAGATCTCCCTTACAATATACTTTTGGGAAGACCTTGGATACACGCTATTTCAGGTGTACCATCTACATACCATCAATGTTTGAAATTTCCACATCATGGATGTGAAATTACTATCCCTGGAGATCATGAACCATTTCAATATTGCAAGAATTTGGAAGAAAAGCAATCTTATTATTGTCCTCTGAATGAATTAAAGGCTTCCACTAAACCTCCTTCTAAAAAATCTCCCATTGAAGAAACAAATAAGGTATCTCATAAAGGAAAAGGTAAAGTCACTAAGGAGAAGATTGTTGAATCAAAAAAGAAAGTAAAATTTACAGATCAAGGAATGGGAGAGTATAAATTTGAGATTTCCTTATGCATTGGACAACTTCCATTATCCCCAAGGTCCTTTGGTAAACCTTAACAACTTTTTCCTAAAGGAAATAAGGAAACTATGACATGCAAAAAGACTACTTTTGAGCATTAGGGATCCCTTGCAAATGAGCACGTGGAGAATGAAGTATTATCTTGGCTTTTTAATGATGATGAAGAGAAACCAATGGACATTCCTAAGGAAAAATACCCAAATGTTACTACTATTATTGAAAGCATGGGATATCATGGAACTGGCCTGGGGGAAAACGAAAATGGGAGAAAGATAATTATTAAAGCAACTAGCTTTCCTCGAGGCCAAGGATTGGGCTCCCTAGAAACCAAGGTGTTTTTGGATGAGGACTTTTGTTCAACTGAAACTGACTCAGACAATGATAAAGAGTTCTATGAAGTCCCTTTCCAATATATCAAAGATGATCTCATTAACTCTAATCGTGTCCTAACCATCACTTCCATAGACCTTTCATCCCCTACCCTTCCCCTTAAACACCCTAAACTCATCAATTGGGACCAACAAGATTCACCACCAAATTTAGACATATGCAATTTGGATGAGGCAATACTCACACTATTCAGACTTAAGAATCTCCAAGATCATGAGAAAAACATAGTCTACAATAAGAAATCCTACTTCGGTAGCCAAGTGAATTCTCTTAGTCGCAAAAGTGAAAATGAAAATAAAAATAAAAAAGAAAATAAAACACCCTCTAGTGAAAACCTCCCTGAGGCATCTTTGGGTGAAGAAAGAGAGAAAATAAAGGACGCATCCTCTAGTGAAAACCTTTATGAGGTGCTAGAGGAGGGAGAATTTGACTTTCCATTCATGTCAGAAAAATCATCTATCCTAATTGAAGATACAATAGAGGTTAATCTTGGAACTACAGATAATCCTAAGATCACATACATAACAACATCACTCAATGAGAAAGAAAGGAAAGATATGACTAAGTTTCTTCACAAGACAAATAAATTTTTCATGGTCCTATAAAGCTATGCCCAGTTAGGATCCTAATCTTGTAGTGGATCCTATAATAAAGCCTATCAAGCAAAAATTAAGAAAGATGCATCCTCAAGTTGCCTTGCTTGTTAAAATAGAATTATAGAAAATGCTAGATGTTGAATTTATATGACCTATAGATTATCTAGATTGGGTCTCTAACATTTTACCAGTGGATAATCCTTCTGGGGGCATAGGAATTTGTACTGACTTTAGATATCTCAACTTGGCATGTCCTAAAGATGATTTTCCACTACCTAACATTGATATTATAGTGGATTTAACTGTCATACATGAGATGCTATCTCTTATGGATGGTTTCTTTGGATATAATCAAATCAGGATAGTAACTAAGGATCAACACAAGACAAATTTTGCTACACCATGGGGTACATTTTTCTATCAAGTAATGCCTTTTGGTCTTAAGAATGCAAGAGCTACCTATCAAAGAGCTATGACAACGATCTTTCATGATCTTTTTCATGTCATTATGGAAGATTATGTAGAATTTATGCTTGGGAAATCCAAAACATGAGAATCACATATAGCCATCCTTGCCACAATATTTGAAAGATTGGAAAAGTACAAGGTACAATTAAATCCTAAGAAATGTGTCTTTGGGGTTCAGTTGGGTAAATTGTTGGGGTACATCGCGTCTTAACGAGGGATTGAGGTAGATCCTAAGAAAGTGAAAGCCATCTTAGATATGCCACCCCCATGGACATTGAAGCAACTTCACAGTTTGCAAGGCCGACTTCAGTCTATTCGTAGATTCATCTCTCAGTTGGCAGATAAGGTGGATCATTTTTCACATCTCCTGCATAAAAATAATAAGTTCTTATGGGATTGTCTCTGTCAAAAGGCATTTGAGTAGTCAAAACAATATCTAGCTAACTCACCAGTGCTGATCCCACCTGTTCTAGGTCGACCTTTAATTATTTACATATCTGCTACATCAATTTCACTTGGTGCCCTTCTGGCACAACTAGATGATAATGGAAAAGAGTGTGTTATTTATTACCTTAGTAGAACACTTGTTGGTTATGAATTGAACTATACTGCTATTGAGCGATCATGTTTGGCTATGGTTTTTTGCACACAAAAACTACATCATTACATGCTTAATAATAAGACACAACTTATTGCTAAATTTGATCCTCTTAAGTATCTCTTGTCAAAAGCCGCTCTCACTAGACGTACTACAAAATGGGTTATGATCTTGAGTGATTTTGACATTGTTTATGTAGATCGAAAATCTATCAAAGGCCAAGTAATTGTCAATTAGTTAGCAGAAGCTCCTGTTCAAGGTGATCATCCTATTGTTACATATTTCCCAGATGAATCAATCATGACTGCCACCTCAAGCATACAATGGAAACTTTATTTTGATGGATCTTATACACAAAAAGGGTCGGGAGAAGGATTCTTGTTTGTGACACCACAAGGAGATTTCATTCCTAAGTCATATAAGCTTACATTTACTTGCACAAACAACATTGCAAAATATGAAGCTCTAGTAGTTGGACTTCATCAAGCTATTTGTTGGAAGATCTCTAACTTGCTTGTATTCGGTGATTCTCAGTTGGTCATCAAACAAGTTAATGATGAGTTTCAAACTAAGGATGAAAATCTCCTTCCTTATCATCATATGGTTGAGGATCTAAAGGCACACTTCACAAAAATCACTTTTCAACATATCCCAAGATCTAATAACAAATCAGTTGATGCAACATTGCCTCTCTGATAGATATGCTAGAAAATAGTCAAAGGTGTGAGTTTCTTGTTGAGAATCTTATGGTCCCTGCCTATGACCAGTCGGAGTCTGAGATGGTATGTGAAATTGTCAGTCCTGATTCCCCTTGGTACCAAGACATTTATTCCTACCTTCATGATGAGATCATCCCACTTACCCTTTCCACTAATCAATGCAAAACCTTCATTCATCGAACTTCCCATTACACTATCCTGGGTGACACCCATTTCTAGAAACACTTCAATGAAACTCATCTTAGATGTCTGAATACAGAGGAAGCACAAACAACCTTACAAGAAGTAAATCAAGGAATCTGTGGGGATCATTCCAGTGGACTCACTTTAGCTAAAAATTTGTTGCGTACTGGATACTATTGGCCAACTATGGAACAAGATGCATACCACTTTGTAAAAAAATGTGTTCCTTGTCAACAACATGGTGATTAGATACACACTCCTGCCTAAGAGCTCCATCCCACCATCACACCCTAGCCCTTTTCATGATGGAGTTTCAACCTTGTAGGATAAATATTAATTCTTCCAATGGCCACAAATATATCCTTGTTGCTACTGAATACTTCACTAAATGGGTTGAAGCCATACCCCTCACTTATACTATAGGAAAGAAGATTTCCATGTTCATCTTGAACTACATCATTTGTCACTATGGCATCCTGCAAGATATTTATACTAATAATGAAACCCCTTTCAAAAATTAGGATGTGACTAAGCTTTGTAGAAAATTTGGCATAAACCAACATTGTTCCAGCAAGTATTTCCCTCAAGGTAACAGTCAAGCAGAGGCTACTAACAAAACTATCCTAAACATCCTCAAAAAGATAGTCGATGATGTTGGTCGTGATTGGCACCTTTAGTTAAATCCTGCTCTTTGGGCCTACCATACCTCCATACATACCCCCACTAGCGCAACGCCATTTTCCCTTGTTTTTGGTTCCAAGGTTGTACTTCCCATATAAATTGAGCTCCCCTCCCTTAGAATCTCCCTAAAGAATTTGATAACTGATGAAGAGTATCGAGTTGCCCGCTTACAAGAATTCCAACTCCTAGATGAACAACACCTTAATGCCTTGAACCACCTTCGCATGTATCAAAATCACCTTCACTTGCAGTTCAATAAGAATATCAAGCTCCAGGAATTTGAAGTTGGTGATCTAGTCCTACAAAATAACATGATAAATCTCAAGAACCATGAGAAGAAAGGAAAATTTGAGCCAAACTGGTTAGGACCTTTTGTGGTTACAACCAAAATTTGGCTCGGGAGCATATCAGATAGCTACACCAAAGGGAGATCCACTCCTTGATCCTGTGAATATTATGCATTTGAAGAGGTTCTACACATGAGAATTAGCAGTACTTGTGTCCAACAATTTATGATCTTGAAAAAATCCTAAAAATTATAAAAAGTCCTGAAAAAATCATCATCTTGGTGAAAAGCTAGCAAACAAGCGCCTTGATGACCCAAAAAAAAAAGAGAGAAAAGAAAAGAAAAGAAATTTTTTTTAAAAAAGCAATAAATATTCTTCCAATGGTGAAAACCTGGCAACAAGCACCTTGGATAAGTACCATGGTGAAAACCACTTGTCGGCACCATGTGTAGTTCACCTAGATCCATCGTCTATCAGGATACTTTCCCTTGTCCATCCCTTCATTCCCCTCCTATGTCTGTGCGGGAGGCTAACCAAGTTCACCTTCCATCTCGCTCACTTTTCACAAACTCACCTATGTAGTTGACCCAATTCTCTTTTGCCCCATTGCGATCAGTAACACTCTTTCAAACTCACTGACCACATGTACCCTATCACAAACATATGGAGACTAATTACCCTTGTTGTCAGTTGATCTATTGGTTTTTCCTTGACACTTATAAACAACCTTGAATCAATCATCATTGGCTCTTCAAGATACATCTTTCCTAAGAAGACTCATCCAATCCTAAATCTAAGTATCAACTTTGTTCTAGGCAAGAACTATGGACCAAATGGTCGCTTGGTCATAAGGCTTTTTTTTAAAATCTTTTTAAGTTCAATCACACCTACTCTGGATGACCTAGATCTTCATATCTTGGTTTGCTTAGATAGGTTTTGGGTTTGATTCACAGTTGTTTGTGATATGATGTGTCTTTTTGTTTGAGTGTCTTGTCTACGCATCTCAATCATGTTATCCTTGTGTATCTAGCATGTGGTACATGATTCCTATGCAACATCAAAATAAGATATGCTCTCCCATGTTGACACAATGATAGTTTGCATTTAGGTTCATTTTGCATTGAAGGCTTTCTTTTATTCACTTCCTCTACCCTCACCCTTCCTTTCGAGAAAATTGTCAAAATTTATTTTTTGTTCAATTTTCTCAAGGGGGCATATCCTCTTCCCGTCATTTCTTAGGCGCAACTCTTGGGGCATCTTGTTTTCTTCTTCTTTGACGCAATGCCAATTTTGACACCGCGTCAAAGAGGGGCAAAATGTAGACACCTAAAATTGTCCATTCACATTCTAATATTAATTTTTATTAATATTTGCCCTTAACATTATAGTTGATTTTTATTAATTAACTATATTGTTATATTCCTGTATTTATTTAATTAAATTCAATTTAATGAAATAAATTCATTTTCCTTTTGCATTCTAATATTAATTTTTATTAACATTTTCTTTTAACATTATAGTTGATTTTTATTAATTAACTATATTGTTATATTCCTCTATTTATTTAATTAAATAAATTCATTTTCCTTTTGCATTCTAATATTAATTTTTATTAATATTCGCCCTTCACATTATAGTTGATTTTAATTAATTAACTATATTGTTATATTCCTCTATTTATTTAATTAAATTAATTTTAATTAAATTAATTTATTTTCTCTTTGTATTTAAATTTTATTTAAATGTTATAATATATTAAATTCAATTTAATATATATTCTCTCCATTTCCCTTTATAAAATAAATTTTATTTATTTTATTCCTCCACTAGCCTAAAATTTTTCTAAACCATGATTAAATTAAATTTATTTTAATTTAGTTCATTTTTCTTTTTCCTATGCTTACCTTTTTCTAATATTCTTCTAATCTTGATTTAAAAGGTGGATTACCTCTAAACATGTGCACAATCACCTTTTCCAAGGTGGCCACCTCTCCATCTTTTTTCTCCACCAATCATTTTCAAATTCATTTTTCCTTCTCAAATGAAGTTTGACTTTTGCTACTTCACCTTTTTCAAACCCTACCTAACATCTTTTTGCCTCTTAATCCTATCCACTCATTTCTTTTGCCTCTTAATCCTATCCACTCATTTCATTTTGCCTCTTCATCTTTTTCAAACCCTATCTAACCTTTAATCCTAGCCACTCATTCTTTTGCCTCTTAATCTCCACCATCCATTTCTTTTCATTTTCTATAAAAGAAGGTATATCTCTCATTTGTAGGCTACTAAGAGTATTGTAAGCATGATCATCTAAGCATTCTAGTAATCTAGCATTGTAGCATTTCAATTTCTTAGCATAGTTTATTTGTATTTTCATTCTTAGTTTAGATTTCAATTCTTACATCATAGATTAACTTTGATTTCATAGCATAGTTTGAATTTTTCTTTCTCATTCATAGTTAGTTTTCATTTCATTCCTTATTCAAAAAAATAAAAATATATTGCATCATTTTGCTTGTGCACTATCTTCTTCATAGATCTTGCACTTGCATATCATTGTGAGATTTGGGGCAAGTTTCTCATACTTATCTCCAAAACCCTCATCTTACATTTTATAGTTTTGTATTTAGATTGCATTTCATTTGTGTTGGGACAGTATACTCACAAATAATCTTAAAGAGAAAATCAAACAAGGTTATTGGGTGCCTTTGTTTTAGCTCATTGAGGTTGTAGTGAGAATTGATTATTTTGCTTCATTTACTAACATCTAATGTGATTGTTTGGTGCTTTGGTGTTTTGTATTTGCAGCAAATAGGTGTATATTTTCATTGCATACACTATTCAAATCTGGTATGGATCAAGAAATTGTTGAAAGGTATGAAAGAGGAGATCACTGAGCCGGTTGTTATATTATGTGATAACACAAGTGTTATCAACATATCAAAGAGTCATGTGATGTACACAAAGACCAAACATATTGCTATCAAGTATCATTACTTGAGGGAATTGGTACAAGATAAAGAAGTGAGAATGGAATATGTGAATACAAAGGAACAACTAGCAGACATATTCACAAAAGCTTTACCTAAGGATACTCATGAATATCTTAGAGGTAAATTAGGGGCTCTTCCCCTAATTGAGGCTACCTAGTCATCTAGGAGCATTGCATCAACTGTGCTACATAGAGTATTTGACAAATTGATGTAGGAAAGGTCATGCTTTAGGAGCTACCTAGAGTTGCGAAAAGAACAACAAAGATGATAATTAGTCATAAGCAAGATGATAGAGGGAGAAATACTTGATACTGAATGGACAAGAAGACATCTACATATGAAAGATGTAAGCTCTAGATACTACTTTGGTATTATTGTCAAAGAGGGAGAGATTCAAATGAAAACACAGATTCAGAGGTTTAGAGAATTAGAGGGAGAAAGATTCAGAGGGAGTAATTGTGTGAATGGTCAAGCAAGGCTAAGTTGTTGTGAATCAAAATGAAGCTAAGGATATTATAAATATTTCTGATGCAATGAAAAAGTTTTGGATTGGTTAGTAAATCATGTGTTATTCACGTGGTGTTTCTATTAATGCCAAAGAGGGAGACTGTTGGAAACTACAATTGAAACAATTATTGTATTGTCATTGATCTCAAACCTTAACTGGGAAGATAGTTGTTATCTAAGAAAGTACTATATCTATTGATTGATGAAAAGGATTAGGGCAAGGGAGATAACAAGAGAACCTAGGGAAAGGTTTAATTATTTGATACTTCAATGAGTACTTGATTATTTGGCACATTGATAAGATCATGTATTGTTTATCTAAGTAAGAATAAAGACTGAAGAAGTAGGCGTAACTGAGAAAAAGTGAAGAAATCTAGTTTAAGCCGAGTGATGTTAGTGTCGACCGAGTGCTAGTATATGCCGAGTAAATCTATTGTTGACCGAACATCAGTTTATACCGAGTGACATGAAATTGCCTAGCAAGACAGTGTTAGCCGAGGAAGACAGTTTGTAGAGATGACCGAGTTACGTAGTGATGACTGAGGAGATGACCACAATATTGACTGAGCGTTAGTAATTTACATTTGGAGGAAGAATTCAGATTCCCAACCAACATAGTTGAATTCTTGGGTTATGTAAATCGTGTTGACTTTATTAATTGATTGTATGGAGAATTTAATGCATGGTAAATCATTTTATTATGGATTCAATGAGGAGATTGAAGATGTATCTAAAAGGAAGGATGAAGCACTTAAATGTTGGAAGGATTTGATGAATCTGACCTAACCTAAGATTTATGGAGGAGATTAAGCAGCAAAAGATGGATCTACCTACTGAAGAGGTATAAAGGAAAACCTAAGTGTGAAGTTACAGAAGGGAAGCTAAAGTTGTTGATGTTATTGGCTAATAAGTCTAAGCAGAAGGCTAAAGTTGTTGATGTTATTGGCTAATAAGTCTAAGCAAAAAGTTGAAGGTGAAGGAGTTGATTAGAGTTGTGATTTCTTGAAGCGAATTCTGCGAAGATCAGAGATGGAGATGGAAATGGAACTCAGTCAATAAATTAGCATATATGTGCAAATTGGATTTGTTATTTGCAAAGTGAGTTGTATCTTTTTCAGATAAGAAATTACTACTACTTTCTAACCATTATATCAGTCTAAATCATTTAATCAAGGTTGACCTAACAGTCATTGTTTAAATCCTTTAATAAAGGTGGCATTCTAATGGAATGTACTTAAATCCTTTAACCAGGTCACTTTTGACAGAGTGTTTAAATCCTTTAACAGGGTCACACTTAGCAGTGTGTTTGTAAACCTTTAACAAGGTTGGCTTTTTACAGAGCTCACTTCAGAAGAGTGAAAATATCAGTAACATGTTACAAAGTGGTTTTTCCCAAGTTAGGTTTCCACTATAAATATTGGTGTTATAGTTGTGTGAATATTTGTTGTGAATGTTTCTATATTCTGCAAGTTAATTATTGTTGGATAGTGGACTACATGCTATATGTTTTTGGTATATATATTCTTTAGAGACCGAGTTGGGTTGGTGATTAGATTTGAGATTGTTGAAGTGTTTAAAAGTTCAATTGGTACATCTAGACCTAAGAAAAATTGATTCACCCCACTCTGTGTTTTTCTAAATAATATTAACAATACTATCACATGCAATTACATCTTGTTATTACATGTAATCTGTCAAATACAAATTACAAAGGCATGATGAAAATATTCTAAGTGCCTGACAAGTCATGACCCCTATTACATCATCCACTATTGGTCTTCATGCTGCTACAAGATGCTTAATGCTTAATATGGTCTAGTTTGGTGAAAGCATCTTGATTTGGCACATGAACCTACATCTTTGACTGTTATGTATAGATGACATCAACAATTTTTCTACTTGAAATAAGTCTTAAAAACTTTCTATGTCATCATTGTTTCAATTTGTAACTGTTTGCACTAGCATGGGAAGATTTATCTCTCGTAAATGGGGTTTTTAAATCCCATTACATGTCATTTTGAATGTACTTGTCACCCATAAATAGGGTCTAGAGGTCCATTTGAAGCTTTTGAAAAAGAAAGAAAATTGTATGTAAACTCTTGGATGTGGGATTTAGCTTGCATTTACATGATGGGGAAGAACCTTCTTCTTCTTGGGAGGAACTTGCATTGTTTTTGAAAACAATACAATCACAAATTTTTGAAGCCTAAAATCCTTCTTTGAATCTCCAACCATGTAGTATGTGACATGAAAATTTCTCAAGTTGAGAACATCTTCATGAGATGGATCCATTTCACACTTTTTCATGCACAAATATGAGTTTTGGGATTCTATGAACAAGGAAAATGGCTGGAAATTTTGGGACAATGAAATGGTAGATGGGTTTGAGCTCAAAATGGTCACTTATATGGTGAGAAAACCCAAAAATGGGGTTTTTGAAGGTGATTGCACATATGAAAAACATGCATTATAAATGGAAGAATGCATGAAAGATGTATGATATGGTGTTTACTTATAATGAGGATTTATATTTCTATTATAAGTGGTTTGACAAGAAACTACAATCATGAAGTTAAAGTTGTGGCAGTGGTAAGACAAGTGTGGATAAGGTGCATATAATGCATGAAAGTGGGTTTTTAAAATGGATTTACATGTGCATATCAATGAGCTTTCTTTCTTTGATAGTTTCTTTCAAGAATGAGATTTTTTAATCCCGACTACATATACAAGTAAGGTGAAGTAATTGCACATGCAACTTGGAGAATTTAGACAGAAGATAGAAGGAGCACATCATATATATCATGTAAATCTGAAAATGGAGATGAAGATATTTGCAACCAAAAATGAAAGAACACATATACAACTTTTCCCTATGAAATTTGCAATAAACCTTACCTCTTTTCCACAAAAAGAAAAGGAAGAAGTCTCTTCAAATCTCTATGCAAAATCTGAAATAAATCCAAGAAAATTTTCAAATTTAAGAAAGATTGCAGAAAAGAGGCTTATATAGACTTTGAATCTTGACTCAATCCTCTTGAAATGAATGTCATTTAGAGTCAAGATTCATTGCTTTCCAAGTATGGGAAGCAAGAGGATTAAAATGCATAAGAATAGCAACTGTATTGACTAAATCAAATGCAATGTAATGCATATCAAAAATAATGTCTAAGGCATCAAATATAACTTGAAGAGAATGATAAAAAAAGGTTGAAAATGATAAGTAATGCCAAAGAACCCACCTTCAATAGAAAACATTTGGATTTGATGAAAGAAAAGGGCCAAAAATGGGCCGTTTTTGGGCAAAAAAGCCCAAAAACGTGCCCTAAATGGGTTGTTTTGAGAGTAAAAAACTTTCTAAAATACAATTTTGATGATCCAAGAATGATCCTTGGAAATTTAGAGAAAAATAGACCCTATAAGTAGGAAAGACTATTCAATTATGACCATTTTTCATGTGTTTTCTTGCGTCAAAATCCCATTTTTTTCAAAAATGCCCCAAAAAGTGAGTTTTTAGAAGTCAAAAACATGTGTTTTCCTCTAAAAAATTGCCACTTCCCAAAACCAAATCCAAAGGGAAGTTAAAACACATTTTTAAGATGCAAATGCATGTTTAAAAAGACATGTAAATGCCTTCAAATTCGACGTCCATGTCTGCTTGGTTAAATATGTTGTTTTAAACATGTCTTTGCATATTCAAAAAGACATGCAAATACCTCCAGAATCGACGCCCAAGGGAAAATGCACTTTGGATGAGTTAAAACATGTAAAAGAAAGCATTTAAATGGCTTCAAAACCAATGTCCAAGTTTTGGGGGGTTTAAAAATGTTGTTTTAACATGTGATTAAACTTCCTTAACAAGAGATCTAGCTCTGATACTAATTGTTGGGATTATAGAAAGATAAGTACTAAGAGGGCAGTTGTAAATTAGTACCCTTAAAACTTTCAAGTAACTCAATTAACTGATTGAATCTATTGTTGGAAACATACATTCAAGTAACTGAAAATGTAAATTGCATGTAAACAAAATAATAAATCATTCATCAAAATTCATACTCATGACACATTTTTTGGTATCATAGAAACCCTTATAAGAAGGTAAAAATTATGGTGGGGATGACACCCACAAATCTTCACTACTACAGCAATAAAGTATGCCAGTTAAGGCTACAATTTTTTATCACTTATGATGATCTTACTCTGCTAGAAGTAACAATTAGATCGACTAGACCTACCTGGTTAGAAGATTTTAACAACACAATACATGTGTGTACTCGGTTAAGAGATTTAAACAAGTATTGTTAAGTCCACTCTATTAAGAGATTTTGAATCTGCTACAATGGTTAAAAGGTAATAGTAAATGTATCTATAAATAACAACTTAATCTTGTTTGATTCAGATATGTGAAATATCAAATAGATATCACCTCATAGTGATGTATGTGTCCTTCTATTATGCTCAGTAGCCTTGTATGTGTTCTGAGAAAATGAATCCTACTTTCATAAACTTTCTATCAAAAACCCTTTATTTGATCTCCTGATGTCCTTAGTATGGCTACTTCTTCATAATACTAGTTCATAATGACATCTTTACATATTTATATCAAACTGACTTGTCCTAATTAGGGTTTACAATATCTTAGAAAACCTAAGATCAATGGTGTAAGAAAATAACCTAGATATAACATTGCATAGAAATCATCACCAAATTAATTATTACATCTGTAATAAATTATGTCTTGATCTTGGTAAACCATTTTCTGATCAGTGTAAACTGTTTGCATAAATTTATGTGTCATTTCAGATTACTATGTCATTTCCTACTTTACTCAGTAATAACTGCATTCTCCATTTGGTAAATTATTGATGCTCGGTTCATATGAATGTGATGAAGGGTGCTCCCCTTAATACCACAAACACATAACAAAAATAGAGAATAACAACAATATGCAAGAACAAAAAATGGGCTTCTTATTATCTCCACAAATGTGGAATTACAAACTTCCAGAATTACAATATGCAAAGCCACATGGGCATTCCCATACAATATTCTGTAGGATTAAGCTTCGAATTAATACCCAGAACTATCCCAAACTACCCTCCACTACCTAAGACAACACTACAGGCCTTCCTTATATAGGCAATTTCCACCGCCTGAGAAGGTTCCAAAAATTTAGCCCTTAGGGCCGACCAAACTTAGAATTATTTTATTTTCAATTTATTACATCAAAGTTGGCTCAAAATAACTTTTGAAACCCGAACAGAAATTTTGAAGAAAAATTATTTTCCACCGTTTCAGGTGGCCCGACTTCTAGAGACCATAAGTCATCACCAGTTGACCCGATTGACTATTATAACCCCATTTTGGAAATGCCACAAAGCACTCTACAGGCTTGACTCACACAAGCGCTCATCACCCAAATTTTTGACCTCATCTGGGGCCTCTAAAGCCTTCAAAACTGAGTTCAAAGTTTCTGTACCCTGCTGCCAATATCGAAAATCTTCAATATCTTCAAAACTAGACCTAATCTGGCCATGAAACTTTGCTGGCAAGCCGATATGACTGAGATGAACCTCCACATGTAAAATTAGAACATTCTAAGATTTATGACCAACTTACTAAAAATAGCAAGTTCCCATAAATAGAAGCTTTGCACAAGATAGCCCTTATTGAATACAAAAACAAAAAATATTTTTGGGTGATGCAAGATTGCTCTTACACCCAGGATGCTCCTACATCAGAATGCTCGGTGATCACTAGCTCAATACTCAATAATTGTTCGATGCTTAGTGAGTATACTCAGTCAAACTTGTATTCGGTTAACTTAGAGTTCTGCCTTGTCACTTGCTCAGTGTGAAGGCTTTGTATGATTGACTGACTATCCTATTTGTTTCTTTTACCGACCTTTACCGACCTTTATCGACTGAATAACTGATTGATACTAATGATAATCCATTAATGCTCAAAATAGGAGTAGCATTGCATAAGCAGTTGCATATAAAAATAATGTATTTAATGCTTAAATGACTTAAATTCATAAAGTGGGTTTTAAAAAGTGTTTTGCATGTTGATGATATGTAATGAAGAACAAAAACCCCACTTTTGTGAACTTAAGTGATTTATTTTTTAATTAAATTTATTATATAACTATAGTATTAATAAAGTAACATGAAATTGGATCATATAAAAGCTAATTTCATGAAAATATTAAAAACTATAGCTAAATCAACTCGAAATGAATTGAAATTTAAAAATGGACATCAAAATCTATTTTATATATTAAATATAATTCAAACTCGTGCAATTGACCATGAAAAACCCACCTTTGAAGGATTTTCCATAGAACATGCAATCAACCTGAAAAACTCCACCTTTTGCATCATAACTTGAGTTATACAACTTTGTTTGATGTCTAAGATAGCTCGAAACGAGCATATTTCAAAGGGCTATTGACTTAAGGGAAAAACAAAACTACTAACAAGAAAGGGAAAAATGAAGAAAACAATTTGAATATTGCCAACAATCAAATGCTTGCAGTTACAGAAGAAAAACTCATCTTGGGAAGCGATAAGGTGATTAACTTAACATAAACCCTCAAAAAGGATGCATGAAGCATGCAAAATAAAGGACATTTTAGGGATGGTGAATTATCCTTATAACAAATTATCCAAAACATCAAAAACGTAGAGGATACACCTATGAATTTATAAGAAAATTACATAGGGTTGCCACAATTTTGTGATGTCAAAATTGAGGACAACACAACATCATTATAGAAAGGTTTCCTGATTTACTGACTGATGGTCTTGTCTCTTTCCCTTCATGTTGGAACACATTTTTTGTGCTTACAACCCAAAACTTAAATTATAATCAATTCTTGAACCCTTTGAAATGAACTCCATGAATAGAGAATGTCATTGCTCAAATATCCTAGAAACTATAATGATCAACCACCTTTCATTTAAATTTGTTAAATCAATTATCCTATAGTCCCAAACTCTCAGATGTACTTTTCAAAACTATTTCAACAATTTATGCAACTCGGTAAGATAAAATATCAATCTATCTCTTCATTCACTAAATACTAGTAATTATCCAAACTGTGATTACCGATTAAATCAACTATGCAGTATGTAAAGTATGATAGAAAAAATAATCATAAAAAATAAAACATAACATAATGATTTAATGTGGAAACCCTTCTAAGGGAAAAACCACCTGGGACCGGTAACCCAAAATATTTCACTTCTTTGAAGTGAGCTTGGTTAGGAGCCAACCCTATTAAATGTTACAATGCACGTTTTTAGGTGTGACCTGGTTAGAAGATTTATCACTAACACTTAACTCTTGACCAACATTCACTATGGGGTCAACAAGATAACAATTACCATTCATTGAATGTCATATGGAAATACAATAAGATTATTAAGTCCACTCAGTTAAGAGATTTTGTTGAATCAATGGTTAAACTAATACAGTTCTGATCTAACTCAATTGCAAATATTCAAATCTATGCTATGCTCATAAAACTCATTTGATCATTAATCAATTCACTTCCTCAATATTTCCCAACTTACTTCACTTTGTAAATAGTTCTCTTACACTCGGTAATATCTACAACTCAATTCTTTCTGTAACTAGTTTGATCAGGAATGCATGAATAAAGTCTTCACATAAAATATTTGCAGTCTCTATTTTTCTGGCATTTTTCAACAATGAAACTCATGTCTCTTATATAGAGAAGTAAATTGTTTTCATATCAGTCATTAGATTTTTCCTCTTAATCTCCTTCATCCATTTTTCCACTTAAACCTTCCTTGGCAGATGTGTCCATAACACATTTCAATCTCATCCTTCAGATCATCTCTAAATTATGTCATTCATGGATCTTGTAACTAACTTCATCCTTTACCTCAAAATCATAACAATTTCCAACTCATCAATTTTAGTCGGCTATTCTTAGCATTTAATGTTTTCATCCATACTTGGTTAATACTGAATGCATCAGTGATAACTAACTTGGTTATTATTGTCACTCAATATACACTACATGGGCACATTGTATACAAAAGTCTTCAATTACCGACCACATTAACGTGTTCAATTCAAATCTCTTCTTCATAATAGATTATTGTAACATGCTCAAGTCAACAATATAAAGCCATAGACTCATCAATAAGTTACCCAATGTATACCTTATCCTTATCTGTCATATCCATCTTTTCCTTATGTAGATATCTCATTTCTTCATCTTTTCTTCCTTCTACAGATGTTTAGATGTTTGTAACTATCATGATAAGTATAGTCAAAACTAGTTGACATCAATGAAAATATATTAACTGATTTAATCATCTTACATATCACTTTAGTATCTTGGTGATCTCTAAGCACTATTCTTTTAGTTCATCTAAATATTCAATCAGTTGTAGATCATCAATCTCTCCCTTTGGCATTGATGGCAACACAAATAATATGAAATATGTCATACACATACCAAACATGTATTCTACAACTATATAGGTAAATTTCGTAGCTCAGTAAGCTCTCCCTAGCTTGATATTTTATATGTTTAATAACTACAAAACAACAGTCCATGTAGACTCTCCCTGTGGATTTGATCTTTTTTAGCTCTCTGATTCTTTCTCCCATATATATTCTCAGCAACAGATATTTCATATGAAGTTCTTCTCCCTTTGACAATAATGCAAAAGAAAATAAACAGCTCTATAGTAGCCAAATTATTCTATGTTGTTCGGTCCAGATCAAGTACCTTCATGTATTGATATACAATTCTCTATTCCAGATTCTAAAATCTTTCACAACCTTAGAAAACCTAAAGTGTGAGCTATGTACATCTACATGAATGATTTTATGATAAAGTATAGGTTGATGCAACCTCCTGATCACCGTAGTGACTGATAGACTGGGGGCGAACCCCTAGTTTAGTCCTCAAATACTCAAAGGTGTCCTTCAGTAAGGGCTTGGTAAAAATATCAACAAGTTGTTCTTTAGATGTCACAAATTCTAGTTTCACCTGCTTCTCTTGAACTTGTTCCCTTAAGTAGTGATACTTAATAGATATGTGCTTTTTTTTGGAATGCATCATCGGATTCTTGGAAATATTTATAGCACCAGTATTGTCACAATATATAATCACTGGGTCTATGATTACCTCATTCATTCCTTCCAACACTTGTTTTATCCAAGCAATATTTGAACAATTTGTAGTAGAAACAACATACTCTACTTTAGCAGTAGATTGAGAAATGCATGCTTATTTCTTACTTACCCAAGTCACAAGCCTTTCTCCTAAAAATCTACATTTGTGTAAACTCAGAGTACAAATTTTCCTTCCTTTGTGTACCATAAACCATAGTTTTCTTCAAGTATCTCAAAATTATTTCCATATGTGAATCTTTACGATTGGTAGAAAATCTTGCCACAATCCCAACTGCATGTGCTATATCAGGCCTATTGTGTATCACATACATCAGTTTTCTAATCATTGATCTATACAGTATCTGATTTACCTCTATATATTCATCATCCTTTGTCAACTTACATCCTGTTACCATCAATTTTCCTACTAGTTTTGAACCTCCCATTCTAAAAGTCTTTAACACTTCTTTAATATATTTTGATTGAGTGATGAAAATCCCATCATTTTGTTGTATAATCTACAAACCTAGAAAGAATTTAATCTCTCCAAACATTGACATCTCAAATTCTTTTCTCACTTCATCAGCAAAAGATTTGCAAATCAAATCATGTCCACCAAAGATTATGTCATCAACAAAAATTTCAGCAATCAAAATATTATCATTAGATTCTCCTTTCATGTACAAATTATTGTTATCACTTGTTCTTACAAGGCCAATACTGATAAGATAAGCATGTAGTCTTTCATACTATGCTCTTAGTGCTTTGTTTAGTCCATACAAAGCTTTGTGTAGTCTACATTGTTAGGAATAGTCCCAAGAGATAATGAAGAGGGGGGATGAATTAGTTATCTACAAGATTCAATTATTTATCCAATTAAGTATAGAATAACATTAAACACATACACAATAATATAACACTTAACACAACACCACAATTTTGGTTATGGGGAAACCTAAATAGGTAAAAACCCCTGTGGGAATTAGCACCCACTTGAACTGCACTAGAGTATAATGATCCTTGTTAGAAGATCTTACAACCTTGTTAGGAGTTGATATTTACAATGCATGAAGTACAGTGACCCAGTCAAAGGTTGAACTCTGTTAGGAGTCTTTTACAAATAACCCTGCTAGGGGTGATGACTCATTGTTCAAGAGCTCACTACTCCAATGGTGAAGGCTGCAACCTTCTACACAATAGATACACACTATATCTTGGTGAACTACAAACTAGACATGTTATCTTGATCAGTTCCAATGAATAGCATATGCTCTCTTCTTTGTGAAATAGACCTTCTACTGATGGCTCAATACTTTGCACCTTCTACTCTGCTCTATTCTTTCAACTATATGCCATACTTAGCGATCAAAACTAACCGGCTATAAGTATCTTTCTCCAAATGATATAATCAATTCAGCTTGTTAGAACCTTCTTAAAATAATAATAGAGAAACAATAAAACTCTCAAATAACATCTCCAACAGCTAAACCAAGCACACAACACAAATAGGACCACACACCTTAATAGGAGTAGACGCGTGGCTTCACACTATCGGCTCCACCAAATTAATTGAAACTTTCTTCTAATGTTGAAATAAGTTATGTGCTCTTAACCAAACATTCTTAACTCATCACTAAATATGAAACCAAACACAAATATCAAAATGATAACCACAACTTCTAAAACAATATAAACACTGTCGGTTCCATCAGATAAACTCAAGAAACTGTGACTGTCAAATAGGAACATCATAACTCAACTTGTACTACACAACTAACTCTGCATCCATGAACATAGATTCACAAACATGTCTACAACACAAATATAAATGTACAAGTCTCCTTTATAACCATACTAAAAATCACATATAGAACTTTGTCTGTAACAATATCAGGAACACTACTAATGCAATCAATTACACAACTATCTGTACTCAGAATCAACCTTTGCGCTTATGATATCATGCTGATAACATATCTAGGCAACATATTCTCAAGGATTCATATATAAGACTTCCATGCACACTGCTTACAATATGTTGTCATCAATGACAAACATATAGTCAACACTAGCTTGTTAGAAAATCTCCAACAATCTCCCGCTTTGGCATTGATGGAAACATATGGAATGAAAAACACCACCAATCCAAAAGTATAATTATTTTATAACATTCTCCATTTCCTCAACAAAACTCCCCCAAGGATGAATCTTCCAACTACTGGATCTTCTTACTATATACTCCCCCTTACTTCATACTCCTCTTGCTTGTTTTCTTGTTTTCTATATACTCCCCCTTTTTGCTTGTTTTCTATTTTTTTCATGACTATATATTACTCCCCCTTTGACATCAAAGGAAAAGGGTGCCAAAACAAATAAGCATAGGTACTACTCCTGAAGTAGAGTAGTCAACCATTCATCAGTCACTGAGGACTAATGCATTACTGAAAACTCTAATCAGATCCAGGGAAGGGGATTACTCCCATCTTCTCCCTAAGATACTCAAATGTATCCTTCAGCAAAGGCTTTGTGAATATGTATGCTAATTGTTCTTTACTACTCACATAGTCCAATTTTACTTCTTTCTCTGCAACTTTCTCTCTTAAGAAGTGATATTTTATTTCAATGTGTTTTGTCTTTGCATGCATCACAGGTTTCTTTGACATATTGATAGTGCTAATGTTGTCACAATGAATAAAAAAAGGATAATCAATCTGGATTCCAAAATCTTTTATCATCTAGTTGATCCAAACAATTGTAGAGAAATTTAATGATGTTGCCACATACTCTGCTTCTATTGTGGATTGAGAAATACAATTCTTCTTCTTGCTTGTCCAAGTAACAAGTCTATCTCCAAGAAATACTGCTCCTCCTGATGTTCTCTTTTTATCATCAATGCAACCTGCCCAATCTGTATTTGTATACACATGAAGTTCTACATTCTCCGAGTCAGGATACCATAAACCATAGTATATAGTTCCTTTCAAATATCTGAATATCCTCTTTACTTCCATGAGATGACTTTGTTTATGTTCAGCTACAAATCTTCCAACAATACCAACTGCATTAGAAATATCTGGTCTAGATTGAGTAAGATAAATGAGTTTACCAATCGTAGACTTATACATAGTCTTGTCAACTACTGTGGAATCATCTTCTTTTGAAAGCTTGCTTCTTGTTATCATAGGGGTACTTACCGGCTTGCAATCATCCATCTTGAATTTCTTCAATATCTCTTTCACATACTTAGATTGATTAATGAAAATACCGTTGTCTTTCTGTTGCACATTCAATCCCAAAAAGTACTTGATAGGTCCAATCATGCTCATCTCAAATTTGCTATGCATCTCTTTAGAAAATTCTTCATTAAGCTTGTCATTACCTCCAAAAATAATGTCATAAAAAAAAATAGCAACTAACAATAATCCTTAAGGTGTCTCTCTTATGAATAAGTTACAGTCTATTGCTCCTTTCTTGAATCCAATCTTTGTCAAGTAACCATCTAGTCTTTCCCACCATTCTCTAGGGGCTTGCTTACGTCCATAGAGGGTTTTCTTCAGTTTGCATACTATGTCTGGTTTGTCTAATAAGCTAAATCCTTCAGGATGATCTATGTATACTTCTTCCTTCAACTCTCCATTCAAGAATTCTGACTTGACATCCATTTGATATACCTTAAAGTTTTTGAATGTAGCATAGGCTAAGAATAGCTTTATGGCTTCCAATCTTCTTATAGGGGAAAATGTATCAGAGTAATCAATTCCTTCTCTTTGTGCATATCCTTTACATACTAGTCTTGCTTTGTTTCTTACCACTGTATCATCTTCATTCATTTTATTTTTGAATATCCACTTGGTTCCGATCACATTCTTGTCACTAGGTCTAGGGACCAGTTCCCATGTATCATTCTTAACTATCTCATCTAGCTCTTCTTTCATTGCTTCATGCCAATCTGAATCATTACATGCATCTTCAACACTTAAGGGTTCAATTTGTGAAAGTAAACATACTACTTCATCAACTGTTGAACTATTTGCTTTTGATCTTGTCATGAATTTTCTGTTCTAATCTCCAATGATGTCTTCTTTTGAATGGTATCTGGATGTGAATTTTGGAACATTAGGTGTGACTCTCTCATCTGTCTTCTGTGTTTCCTCTTCACTTGTTTTAGGGTCATTGAATAATACATCAATGTTGTCAAACATTTCTTCAACAACTACTTCTCTACTGGTAGGTCTAGGTTCTTCTTCAATTATAGGTGCATAATCATGATATCTCTCTTGAATCATAAAATTTTCATTAATCTTTATGTGAGCACTTTCAATGATATTCTTCAATCTTAAGTTAAAACATTTATAAGCGTTTCTTTTACTAGAGTAACCAAGAAAAATACCTTCATCACTTCTTGCATCAAACTTGCCAATAGCTTCATCTCTCTTGATGTAGCACTTGCTTCCAAAGATTTTGAAGTATTTCACTGTAGGTACATTACCAAACCATAGCTCATAAGGTGTCTTGTCTGTGCCTTGCCTTAATTGAATTCTATTGATAGTATAGACTATTGTATTGACTACATCTCTCCAATAGGTGTGTGCAACTTTTCCTTCAATCATTATAGTGTGTGATGTGTCAAGTATGATCCTATTTCTCTTTTCTACAATTCCATTCTGCTGAGGGGTTCTAGAAGAACTTAGATGTCTCTTTATCCCATGTTCTTCACAATAATCATAAAATATGTTAGAGGTGAATTCTCCTCCTCTGTCTGATCTCAGACATTTTATCTTTTATCCACACTTATTTTCAACTTTAGCTTTCACTATTTTGAACTTCTAAAATGCTTTGGATTTGTCTCTTAAGAACACAACCCACATCATTCTAGAATAATCATCAACAAACAAAATAAAGTATCTTTCACTATAGTATGATCTCATTTGAGTTGGTCCACATAAGTCTGTATGCACTAGATCCAATTTGTTCTCTACCAAATTATGCTTGCTTCTGAATGAATTCCTCGCATGCTTTCCCATCACACATTCCTTTCATATTGTATCAACTGGTTGTACAATACTAGGGAGGTCTCTTGCTACCTTTACATTGCTTATCTTTACTATATTGTCAAAATTGATGTGACATAGTCTCTTGTGCCATAACCAACTGTCATCTACTTTAGCAACAAAACAACTTGCTTCTGAATTAAGCTGAAAGATATTACCTTTAGTCTTTGAACCTAATGCAATCATTTCTCCTTCTTTGTTATTAATGATGCACTTATTGTCTTTGAATTCCAACTGATATCCTTCATCAAGAAACTTTCCAACACTAAGTAAGTTATGCTGCAAACCATCAACATGTAGAACATCATCAGTGTTATTCTTTCCATCCAAAGTGATAGCTCATCTACCTATGATAGGTTTAGGAGTGTTGTCTCCAAATCTAACCATGTCGCCTCTATACTTGTCCAAATGAACAAATCTATCTTTGTCTCCTGTCATGTGATGTGAACAACCGTTTTCAATGATCCAATCTGTTTTGATGTCTGCTTGTGAAATCAAGGCTAGCTCTTGTGCTTTCCTCTCATCTTCCTTATCCATTTCATCAAACATTCTTTCCATCTCTTCAATAGCAACAAATCCAATTTCATCTTCTACTAAATCTTAATATGATACTCCATCTTCAACATAGTAACAATTTTTATCGTTAGGCTTGTAATTTTTGTACTTCTTGACTCTTTTAGGACACTTAGATGCAAAATGACCAATCTTGTTACATGAAAAACATTTGAATGGTAACTGACCTTCATATTTTCCTTTTCCTTTTCTTTCTTTCTTAGAAATCATAGCAATAAATTCATCTAATTCTTTATCATCATCTTCATCACCAAAATTACTAGAAGTGTTCATAGATTTCTTACCATGGACCGAGGCTTTGAATGTTGTTTCGCTTTTAGGCTCTGTCTTCAATCTTGATATCTCAAATGCTAAAATCTTGTTGATTAAGGTCTCTCTTTTGAAGTCTTTTGTGGACTGCATAGCTTCATCAAGGATGTTTATCTTGCTTTCATATTTTGGTGTCAAGGTAGTCATCAACTTATTCATTATGTCTTCTTCTGAAATCTCTCCTCCATTGTTTCTGATTCCTACAACTGCTTTATTAATCCTTTGATTGTAGGCTCTGATGTTCTCTTCAGGTAGCATCTCCAATGAATTTTATCTTTTCTTCCATGTCTTTCTGTGTGCATTCTTGGCTTGAATATCTCCTTCAAACATGTATCCTAGATACTTCCATATCTTGTAGGCTTTGTCTACTTTCTTGATCTCTGAAAACTCACTGTCAAACAAGGCACTGATAAAGGCTTCTTTGGCAATTGCATTTTGAGTGAACAATTCCTTTTTCTTCAAAGTTGCATCATCTTTTGCAAGATCTAATAAAGAAGGAATCTGAACTTCTCTAGTAGCTACTTCAAAATCCTCAAAAGCAATGCACTACAAATGTGTCATCATTTGTTCTTTCAGTCTAGATAATTCTCTCCATAGAACTTAGGACTTTCTTTTCTAAAGAATGCCATCTGATCAACCTCAAGTTGTTAAACTTCTCTCTGAGGCACTTGGCTCTGATACCAATTGTTAGGAATAGTTCCAATAGATAACTAAGGGGCGGGGGGGGGGTGAATCGATTATCTACAAGATTCAATTCTTTATCCAATTAAGTACAGAAGAACATTAATCAAATACATAATAATATAGCACTTAACACAACACCATAATTTTGGTTATAGGGAAAAACCCAAATAGGTAAAAACCCTAGTGGGAATTAACACCCAATAGAACTGCACTAGAGTATAATGATCATTGTTAGAAGATCTTACAACCCTGTTAGGATTTTATCTTTACAATGCATGAAGTACAGTGACCTGGTCAAACGTTGGACCTTGTTAGGAATCTTTTACAAATAACCCTGTTAGGGGTGAGGACTCATTGTCCAAGAGCTCACTAGTCCAATGGTGAAGGCTTCAACCTTCTACACAATAGATACACACTATATCTGGATCTTGGTGAACTAAAAATTAGACCTACTATCTTGATCAGTTCCAATGAATAGCATACACTCTCTTCTTTTCCACATAGACCTTCTACTAATGGCTCAATACTTCGCACCTTCTGGTCTACTTTATTCTTTCAACTATCTGCCATACTTAGCGATCACAACTGATTGGCTATAAGTATCTTTCTCCAAATGATATAATCAATTCAGACCATTAGAACCTTCTTGAAATCATAATAGAGAAACAATACAACTCTCCAATAACATCTCCAATGGCTAAACCAATCACGCAACACAAATAGGACCGCGCAACTCAATATGAGTAGACGCATTGCTTCACACTATTGGCTCCACCAAATTAATTGAAACTTTATTCTCATGCTAAAATATGTTATGCGCTCTTAACCAAACATTCTTAAGTCATCACTAAACAAAAAACCAAACACGCATATCAAAATAATAAGCGCAACTTCTGAAACAATATAAACATTGTTGGTTCCATCAGATAAACTCAGGAAACTGTGACTGTCAAATAGAAATAGCATAACTCAACTTGTACTACACAACTAACTATGCATCTATGAACATAGCTTCACAAACATGTCTACAACACAAATATAAATGTGCAATTGTCCATTATAACCATACTAAAAATCACATACAGAACTCTGTCTATAACACTGTCAGGAACACTATTGATACAATCAACTGCACAATTGTCTGTACTTAGAATCAACCTCTATGCTTATGATATTATGATGATAACATATCTAGGAAACATATGCTCAAGGATCCATACATAAGACTTCCATGCACGTTGCTTACCATATGTTGTCATCAATGACAAACATACAGTCAACACTAGCTTGTTGGCAAATCTCCAACAATACCATGTTATTCTGATTTGGATCAACAAAACCTTCTGGTTGTTCTATGTAGACATCCTCCTCAAGAATTCCATTCAGAAATGTTGATTTCACATCTATTTTATATACTTTGATACCCTTATGTGCAACATATGCAAGTAATATACAGACTCCTTCAAGTCTAGCCATTGGTGCAAAAGTTTCACCATAATCGATACCTTCTTCTTGTGCATATCCCTTGCATACAAGTCTTGCCTTATTCCTAGTGACCTCACCATTTTCATTTAACTTGTTTCTGAAAATCCAATTAGTACCAATTACATTTTTATCTTTCAGTCTGGGTACTAATGTCTATGTTTTATTCTTCTCAATCTGTTCAATTTCATCATTCATAGCCTTAATCCATTCCTCATTTTCAAGTGCATCCCTAACATTCTTAGGCTCAAATTCACAAAATAAGCATGTGTTTTGTCTTAACTTACTTTGGGTCATCATGATAGCTTTCTTGTCTCCAATGATTTGGTTTTGCGGATGGTGCCTTCTAAAAAAAATTTCCATCACTTGTTCTCTTCTTTTCTCATCATTCGATTCAGGTTCATTTTCTTGCTCGATAGCTTCTTCCTGGTTCTTGGTTTGCATTTGTTGATTCTTGATAGCATTTTCTTGATGCTTAGTAGACTCAGCATGTGGCTTTGATAGATAATCTGGATGCTCAACATATGTAAACCTACCGTAGTCTTCTGGTTCCTTCGTGCTTTCTTTATCATTCTTTTTAGCAAACTCATCAACTTTTATATTAGCACTTTCTACCATTTTATTAGTAGCCTTGTTCAAACATTTATAAGCTTTAATCTTAGTAGAATATCCTAAAAATATTTCTTCATCACCTTTAGAGTCAAATCTACCATTCCTATCATCTTTCAGAATATAACACCTACTTCCAAATATTCTAAAATAACTTACACTCGGTGTATAGCCAAACATAACTCATAAGGTGTCTTATTCGTGTCTTTCTTCAGTTGAACTCAGTTCAAGGTGTATACAACAATGCTAACTACTTCTCTCCAGTACATTTATGCAATATTTTTCTCAATCATCAGTATTCTTGCACAATCAATAATAGATCGGTTCCTCCTTTTAGCAATTCCATTCTGTTGCGATATCCTTAGTACAAAAACCTAGCTTTTGATTCTATGCTCATTACAAAAATTAGTGAATTCATCATAAATAAACTCACCTCCTCTATCAGATCTTAAGTATTTTAAGTCTTTCTCAATTTCTTTTTCAACTTTAGCCTTATACCACTTAAACAATTTGAATGCCTCAGATTTTTCTTTTAAGAACATGACTTTCATCATCCTAGAGTAGTCATCAACAAATAAAATAAAATATTTATCACCATAGTAGCTTTGAGTTCTCATAGGACCACATAATTTGGTATGTACCAACTCCAAAATACCTTTAGATGAATAGTCTTTACTTTTAAAACTAGATTTGGTCATCTTTCCTTTCTAACTTTGATTGCACATAACATGATCATGTCTAGTTAGACTCGGTAGACCTCTAACTCTTCTCTTTTTACTGATATTAATCATGTTATCAAATTTCACATGACATAGTCTCTTATGCCATAACCATACATCTTCATTCTTCACCAGTAAACAGGAAGTTTCAACATTATCAAGATAGAATAAATTACCTTTTGATTGTCCTCCAATACCAACAACCTTTCCATTTCCATCAAATATTTTAACCTTCTTCCTTTCAAATGCAACTCGGTGACCTAAGTTATTCAACTATGCTACACTCAACAAATTCTAGTTAAGTCCTTACCGAGTATGCATTATCACATCTAATCATATCATTCAATAAGATAGACCCTTTTCATTTCACTTGACAAGGTGTATCATTTCCCATTTTCACTGATCCTCCATTATAGTGCTCAAGATGTTCAAATTTATCTTCATCACTAGTCATGTGATGTGTACAACCACTATCAATGATCCAAGTATCATTCTTACTAACTTTAAAAATAAGGGTTGTCTCTACATACCTTTCCTCTTCTTCTGAATCATCTTTCATTGCAACAAATACCACTTCAATTTCATCATCGGTGTCAGTGTCAGTGTCATTCTCATTTTCTCCAAAAAGGTAACATGTCATCTTTCCTTTGTCTTTGTAATCTCAGTTGTCTCTGTTGTAGTGTCAATTTCCTCTATTATTTATTATGCCAAACTTTCCATCATCAGATCGGTCATTGTCTTTATCTTCTTCTTTCCTATTAGGACATCTAGCAGCAATATGACTAATCTCTTTATAATTAAAACAAACTAAAGGTAACTTTCCTTTATACCTTCCTTTACCTTTTTTAGGTCTCTTGGCCATAAGTGCTTCAAGCTCATCAAGCTCATCTTCGTTGTCACTGTCACTTTCATTCTTTATATTATGATTACTGCTAGATTTACCAATCTTTAGAGATGACATAAAAGCAGACTCAATACTTGGTACAACACTATTGCCATGATTATTCAGCTCAAAAGTAGTTAACTTTCCAATCAAACTATCTAGGGTAAGAGTTCTATTAGGTGCAAACCTCATTTCATGAATTGCATATATTCTAATTGCATAGATAGGCAACAAGGTTCTCAGTATCTTATTTACCAAAGTATCTTGAGAAATAATACCTCCTTCTCCTTAGATAGCATTGACTACCTCTTTGATTCAGTTAGAGTATTGTGTGATGTTCTCACCTTCCTTCATTTTCATGTCATCAAATTTGTCTCTTAAGCTTTCAGCTTTGGCTCTCATTACATTTACATCACCACCATAAACTAGTGCAAGTTTATCCCACATTTCCTTCACTGTAGTTCATGCTTTGACATCTTCAAACTCAACATCAGATAGAGCAACAACAATCTCTATCATAGTAATATTATGTTCATGTCTGTCTCTCAATTGATCAATTGTCAAAGGTCCAATAGTCGATTGTAAGTAGACATTATCTAGTAGATGTAGAGCAGATTCTCCAATTCTAGATATTTGAAGCCTCATCCTACTTTTCCATGTGGATAAGTTATTTTTGTTCAACTTAGGCACTTCCCTCTTATACATCTTGTGATCTTTTTCTTAAGTCCTTGAAAATTTCCTCCAAGAAACTAATGTGCTCTGATACCAATTGTTAGAATAACTGAGAGGGAAGGTGAATTGGCTAAATGAGTTATCCTACAGCCCCAAACTCTTAGATGTACTTTTCGAAACTATTTCAACAATTTATGCAACTCGGTAAGATAAAATATCAATATGTTTGCTCATTCACTGAATACCAGTAATTATCCAAACTGTGATTAACAATTAAATCAACTATACAGTATGTAAAGTATGATAGCAAAACAGTCATAACAAATAACACATAACTCAATGATTTAACATGGAAACCCTGCTAAGGGAAAAACAACCTAGGACCGATAATCCAAAATATTTCACTCTTCTAAAGTGAGCTCGGTTAGGAGCCAACCCTATTAAAGGTTATAATGCACACTATTAGGTGTGACCTAGTTAGAGGATTTATCACTAACAGTTAACTCCTAACCAACATTCACTATGGGGTCAACAAGATAACAATTAACATTCATTGAATGTCATATGGAAATACAATAAGATTGTTAAGTCCACTCAGTTAACAAATTTTACTGAACCAATGGTTAAACTGATACAGTTCTAATCTGATTCAAATACAACTCAATTGTAAATATTCAGATCTATGCTATGTTCATAAAACTCATTTGATCATTAATCAATTCACTTCCTTAATATTTCCCAACTTACTTCACTCAATAAATAGTTCTCTAACACTCAGTAATGTCTACAGCTTGATTCTTTCTATAACTAGTTTGATCAAGAATGCATGAATAAAGTCTTCACGCAAAATCTCTGCAGTCTCTATTTTTTTGACATGTTTCAACAATGAAACTCATGTCTCTTAAATAGACAAGTAAACCGTTTTCATATCAGCCATCAGATTTTGCCTCTTAATCTCCTTTGTCCATTTTTTCGCTTAAACCTTCCTTGGAAGATGTTTCCATAACACGTTTCAATCTCATCATTTAGATCATCTCTGAATTATGTCAATCGTGGATCTTATAACTAACTTCATCCTTTACCTTGAAATCATAACAATTTCTAGCTCATCAATTTCAATATGTTGTTCTTAGAATTTAATGTTCTCATCCATACTCAATTAATACCGAATGCGTCAGTGATATCTAACTTGGTTATTATTGTCACTCGGTATACACTGCATGGGCTTGGTGTATACAGAAGTCTTCAATTACCGACCACATTAACTTGTTCAATTCAAATCTCTTATTCATAATAGATTAATGTAACATGCTCAAGTCAACAATATAAAGCCATAGAATCATCAATAAGTTACCCAATGTATACCTTATCCTTATCTGTCATATCCATCTTTTCCTTATGTAGATATCTCATTTCTTCATCTTTTCTTCCTTCTATAGATGTTCAGATGTTTGTAACTATCATGATAAGTATAGTCTAAACTAGTTGACATCAATGACAACATATTGAGTGATTTAATCATCTTACATATCACTTTAGTAGCTTGGTGATCTCTAAGCATTGTTCCTTCAGTTCATCTAGATATTCAATCAGTTGTAGATCATCAAAGGAACACTTTCTCTTTCCAAGATATATGACAAGGTCACCTAGTTTAACACTCTTGATTTTTTTTAATCTGAAAATGACTAACCATTGGAGATGAATTGGACTTTCCATTAAGGATCTAATCTTTCAATCATTCCCTCTTTAGAATCTCTATATAGAAAGGAAATTTCCCAAAAAACTAAAAATCCTAAGGAGATTATCTCATGAGAGTGTATTTCTTCTTTTGATTCCCTTAAATGGTAGGATTTTCTCACCTCAATGGGAAATAGGCATTGAATTATTAGTTTGAACAAAGGAAAACTTCCTCCTTGTTACTAAGTAAGATCTATTTAGTTATATAAAATTTATACAATTTATCATGACATAATTCAACCAATAAAATTTGAATCATTTTAATGATTTAAAGCCTTGCAAAAAAATAATGTCAAAGTATGAGAAGTTAAAATTTAATTTAAAATTATTAGTCCATGCCTATATATAGGCAGGGAACTAATGTTTTCATTTGGCTATATCTATAAGTTTTCATAATGGAAATTAATGAAATTCTAAAGTTTGGAACAATATTTGAACTGTTTTATTTTTAAATTAATTTGTAGTCATTAATTCCTTTTTTTTTATTGGCTACCCCTAATTTTGCCAGGGGTTTTATTATTTTTTCAATTCAAAAAATAACAAAAATAATCTCGAGAAGTTTCCACAACTCAGACATGAATACAGAGAAAAATGAGGAAAATGGGGGAGAGAAGATGGATTCACAACAAAACGGTCATGTACATTTAGACCCAAGAATTTCTCTCAGAAAAGCTAAAAAATCCATCTTCAAATCATAAATTTTTGATTTCATTCTGACTCAAACTTGATACAACAACACCATGGATGTCAAGAACCTCAAGCTTACATTCAAACCCATTAAATCTTTTGGTATAAAAATGAGAAAATCTGGCCATTAGAGTACACAGGATTCACAGCAGAAGAGGAATGTACATTCAAACCCATGAATTAATTTTAGAAAAACTAAGAAATATATCTTCATATCATGAATTTATGATTTCAGTCCAACTCAAACTTGATATGACAATACCATGGACCTCAAGGACCCCAAGCTTACATTCAAAGCCAAGAAATCTTCTGACAAATAAAATGAAAATTCTGGCTACAAGCGCACATAGGATTCAAAACAGAAGGGACATGTACATGTACATTCAGACCCATGAATTTCTTTCAGAAAAACTAAAAAATATATCTTCATATCATCAATTTCTGATTTCATTCCAACTGAAACTTGATACAGCAGCACCATTGATGTCAAGGACCTCAAGCTTACATTCAAAACCATGAAATCTTTTGACAAAAAATTAAAAAATATGGCTATAAGCATACAAAGGATTCACAGCAGAGCATTTACATGTACATTCAAACCCAAAGTTTCTTTTTGAAAAACTTCAAAATCTATCTTCAAATCAGGGGCTACCTATACGCTTATTATATAAGATTCATGACCAATGGGGCAAGTCCTGCTATGGCACTGAGCCCACCTTCCAACACACTTTGCATGAAACATACTACCATAGCAACCCATTTTTGCCACTTCCTCCTCTTTCTCAAATTCACTAAGACAAATCACGCACTCATGCTTCTCTTCCTCTTCCCCTGGCCTGTAATTAATCACCGCCATTACAGCACTCCGAGGAGGCAGAGAAGCCACAGACTCCACAGGCATTTCCCTCTCCTGAATGAAGATCATATAAATGGCTCCCATCATCACAATCGCATACCCAATTATGAAATAGGGCTTGCGGAAAACACCCAGAAAAGTGTAGAGAAGTGGGAACAATAGAAATTATTCCGCTTCATACTGTAGAAAATCTTATACTGTGAAAGCTAGGGATTGAATGGGCATTAGAAAATAGATTGCAATGCAGGCTTTGAGCCTTTGTCTTTACAACACCATGTCGACATTCTGTTTTGGCAGGGGCTACGTAAGCGCCCATTTTTTCACTGCGATGGCTAAGGAATTGGGTTTTGGGATTCGCAAGGAAAATTAAACGGAGAGAACGGCGTTAGGCACAAGGAGTTTTGTTGCAATGTCGACATATTTCAAGAGTCGATTCTCCTTTCCCTATCAAAAAGATGTGGTCACGGTTTGTTAAACGGGGGATTCCTTGTAGCTCAGCTAAACGTGAACTTTTTTGACTCTTCAAACAAATAGGTATATCGACCACCTCAATGTTTTTTTGACTTTTCTAGTCACTAATGTTTTCATTTGGCTATATGTATTAGTTTTCATAATAGAAATTAATGAAATTCTAAAGTTTAAAACAATATTTGAACTGTCATGAGAATGAATGGAACACTTAGCACTCATTAGATCAGGTGATCCAATGAGTGCTAAGTGTTCCATTCATTCTCATGAGAGATGGGTTCGTGCGAACCACTACTCACGAATCATGGGTCAATGAGTTTGACTCAAAAAACTACACAGTTCAATCTTGATAGCAATATCACAATTTGACTTGCTATGGAAAAATATCTCCTACTTATCAATATTTGAACTATTTTTAAAAAAATTAATTTCTAGTCATTAATTCCTTTTTTTTATTGGCTACCCCTAATTTTGCCAAGGGTTTTATTATTTTTTCAATTCAAAAAATATCAAAAATATAGGGGAGAGGAGACGGATTCTTCCGAGGACAGTGTAGAGGAGTCCTCTGAGGAGAGTGAAGAGGAGAATCCCCTTTAGCACATTTCTAATGGCAAAGCAAATGGAAGCGTCTGCACAGCTATTCAAAACCTGTGTTTTCATCAGTTTACAAATCAAATTTTGAATATAGCAGTGAAGAAAGTTCTAAGTTCTTCAAACACTGCGAGATACATTAACCTTGACTTGTCAATGAGATCTCCCTTTGAAAGGGATCTGCTAGCGCTGAGTGTCGAAGACGTTGAAATGCTTGATCGGAAGTGGCAAGCACATCACATAGTTCATAGTTCCATACATAGGACTCTAAGAGTTTAGTTTACCTAAGTTTTGAAGTACCAATTTGACAACTTCCTTGGATTTGTTTTGTAGAATATGCATCCCTTTCCAAGAACATATTACACTATAATGCAAGATCCCAATCTTAGTCACTTTATGAGAGAATTCAATGTTTGTCATAACCACCAAATTTTCCTATTGTCTATTTGCACATTTGACCTATTTATTAATTAATTGAAAGTCAAAACACAATAGATTTTTAAGTCCCTGCCTATAGTATTATTAGTCCCTATTTTTATGTAGTAAATTATAGTATTATTAGTCCCTACCTTATACATATTGTTAGATACTAAAAGATAAAAGATATTATTATACCTAAAAATTTGAAGAAATTCTCAAGAGATAAATCATTTTTCTCTATTGGAAAACCACATAGTTGACAAAATTGAGTTCTACTAATTATTACCAACTCTAGATTCGCATGCACCCTCCGCTTCTTGGACCAAGCTTAATTAACAAGGTGTTGAGCCACATAATACCCTAAATCAATATTAGACTCATAGCTTTTGATCAAGTACCAACCACATTTCTTATTCTGTCCTTCACCTCGTGCAAGTCCAATAATACAAAAATGAATATAGAAGATAAATCTATATTCATTTTTATAGCCATAAACTCTTCTCTTGACACTCGCATAGTATAACATAAAGTAATATACATGCCACATTTCATCTCTTCTCCAAAATATTCCTTAGGAAAGACATTATATGTGATTCCCACAAGCCTCACTATTGTACCCAAAATTTTCCTAGTTTGCCTCCATTTCATTTTCTCTCTTGCGTGTTTCACTAGCATGAACCATTCATTCAATTTCTACCTCGTGCTTAATTATTGGGACAAAACAAACTTTATAAAAATACAAATTACTTTCCTCTATTCACACATCGTTCAAAGCCAAAGGGCCTATTTGTTCAACCACAACCTTTGGTTTAATAATAACATTAAACATAAAATCAACATTTGATGCTTAAAGTTGTGATATTTCCCTTTATGCTTTTTCCTATTCAGTAACTATAATTTAACCATCGAACAAATCTATCTTTCATTTTTTGACAAAAGGCAAGGACTCAAGCTCCATCAGAGCTCTTGTTTTGAAATGATTTTAAAACATTGGAAGTGGCTTATTAAGAATTGAGTGGGCCCCTTTCTCAATTCCAGGGGAACAATTCTGAATCGCCATAGATAAAAAGAGGAAACTCTAAAAGTGTTATGGAGATGCGATGGGGAAATATTAAAATGGAAAAATCAAAGAAAATGTCAAAAGTATGCTTGAGGAATCAAATGTGGTTGGCCTATGCAAGTGAAAGGGAAGAAGAAGGAAAAAGTTTAAAATAAAACATTTCAAAGGTGTAAGCCACACATCACATGCAAGAACAAGGGAATATTCCCTGTAAAGGTTGAAATGGTGCAAGTGAATTTTTGGGTTAAAATATGTAATTTCACCTGCCACGTGTCTCTTCCATCACATCATCATAAAACTAAAAGTAAATATTAGGGATAACACGTGATCATGTAGTAGAAGCATATTCTATTAATATAAAAACTTTTACTAATGCTTGAAGAGGCAAATAAATTTAGTGAGCCCATCCCCATGTGGCTTCTTCTTGCACCATCACAAGCCTAAAATAAAATGTTCAAGAAAACTTGCGATGGTGTGCTTAGCATCAAATATAACCGCAAAACATTTGAAGTTATTTTGGGTGAGTAAAAAGAAGTCATTATTGCTAGACAATGAAGGGATTTTGCTATTGTGATACAGAGACGAGATGCACATCCTTGTGCAATGTTAAATGTTTGTTCTGCAAGCAATTAAAGTGGAATATGGGTATGATGTTTTAGTTTGGGACTACGATGGTTGTAATGAATTTTATTGCCAGATTTGAATCCACGATGTCGTCTTTCTTGGAAAGTATCATTAGTAGCCATCAATGCAAGATGTGGAATCATTGAACCAAATTTTTATGATCTTTGAACCCAAATGCATTGGCTATGAAGATGAGTGTGATTGATCCTTCACATGGAACTCATGTTGTTTCATATTTAAACCTTTGCGGTAGGATTAAATAAAGGGATACACCGTGTTTCCTAAGGAAAAGGCCAAGTCCAAAGACATAAATTTGTGTTTGAGTAGCTCTGATCTGGTTCTACCAATACAAGGATGCATAGATAAGGAAAAAAATGACAAAATGCAGATTTTGTTTGTATTTTAAATGCATTTACAAAAAAATGCATTTAAATGGATTGGAGTTGTATATACTGCAAACATGTATTTATTTGAAGGTCTGTGGTGTGAAGATGAAATGGGATTACGCAATACATGAAGAGAAAAACCAGTATCGAGTTGTTTCCCAAACAAAATGCATGCATTGAGACCATGAAAGTGACTCTTTAAAAGAAGGTGCACAACAAAGGAATGGTAGCCTCATTTTCTTTACAATGAATTAACGTTGTTGCACAACATATACTTGCGCATTACTATTGGTTACATGCTATTCATTCAAATTGCGTTAGGGAGAGCCTTTGCATAGAAAATGTTGTTTTATATCCCCTTGGAAGGATTCACAGTGATGTAGAATACTTACCCGCGGACTACATCTACTAGTGTTTATTTGTTTCTAGACTAATCCAATGAAGAATGTAGATTCAGAATAAGAATGTGGACATGCAATTGTGGATTATGAGTTTGCAAAGTGATGGATATGAATCAGAGTGAGAAATACAAACCTTCATATGAGGAAAGAATATGCACATGGTAACATCAATGGTGAAAATATTTAAAATTTAATTATGTTGAATTGAATATTTTATTTCACATAAAAAATAGGGTAAAATGAGGATGAATGTTCAATAGACTGAGATACAATGTAATTGAAGAAATATTTTTGATGTTAATCAATAATTGAAACAAGGGGGTTGACCCATACACAACCACAAACCAAAGGTTGTCAAGAGATCAAACAACACATTACAAAAGGTGATGGTTGTTACATGTCAAGGTCACAAAGGGCACATAGTAAGTAGATTTACCCACCTTCCTTAAAAATGTCTTTTAAAGAACAAAGGGCCACTACTAGCCACTTACAACATAGAGGCCAGAAAAGGCCATTAACGATAAACAACCAACACCCTAACAAGTGGGACAAAATAATAGAGGAATTTTGAAAGACTCCCCAAGCCTTCACAATGGATAACAAAATGGTATCAAAAATCACCTTGTAGTAAAGAACAAAACCCCTCTAACCAAAAAACCACCCCTCATCTACAAAACTATTTTCCATAATAACAAACAAGGAGCCCACTTTAATAGTAGTAGAAAAATAAGAGATTAATAGACCGGAGAGCGAACCACAAATTCATCCCACACCTAAGCAGTGATAGAAAGGAGACGACCTCCTGAAGTTACTGACCTCCTCCTTCACAAAATGTCCCCACCTCCATAGGGGACTCTTTCACCTCCATAGGAATTGTGAAAGAGGAAGAAACAAATTGAGTGCACCGAGTCCTTACCATGGCCAACAAAATACATCCCACCTCAATAGAAATTAACATATCCCCCAAGACAACTATAAACTTCAACCAAAAGAACCAAATACTTGAATGATCCATTAAAACCTATTAGCAATCAACTAGCCACTAGAAGAAACAAGAGCACTACCCATAGTAGCTAAAATTGGATAGTCCAAACAAAAAAAAAACAAAAAAATTGATAGTGGTACAACAACATCCATCACAACCCAACTACAAGGGGCAAAAAAATTCAACCCCAAAGACTGGGATAGGCACCATCTTTAAGCTCACAAAAAGTAGAAGAAAAGAAGACTTGTAAACATCTCCAAGCCCCTCCAAGAGATGGAGCAACACCTTTCCATCAACCAACACATAGTCTACCACACCTCCAATCACCACTGAACACCCACAATTGGAAATAGAAAAGAAAACTTCAAGGAAACCACTAGACCACCAAAGCTTATAAATCCCTACACAACCAAAAACAAAAGCACCATCACCACTAGCAATCCCTAAGGCTCAACCAAGGAAAGGTCCACTCCAAGGAAGAAATCTAGAAAGCAACCAACCACCACAAACTTGATGGGTCAAGAAACCCTTGGTAAGAGGAAAGAGCCTCTTCTCCAAACAAGAGAGAGCCCACACCCAAAAGCCTTGACCGCCATTAAGGAGAAACCTTGAAAACCAAGCAACCACCACAAGAAATACGGCCAAATGTGCAAAGTGTAAGACCCATCCAAAATCTCAACCTTCACTAGTACCAAAACCTAGAGGCTATTTTGTTCCAAAGGATGCCTCCTAGGGGTGGAATTGGTTGTTGAAATGCCCATTGAGATGACCATGAGAAGGAACACCATGAGGAAGAGCATCATGAGGAAGAACGTCAGGAGGAAGAGCAACATCAGGACCACCATGAGGACCAAAGAGAGGGTCATAGTAGTAATGAGGGGAATCCCTAGTTTGTTCATCTGTTACAAGAACTTATTACTAGGTTGGGACCTCGTCAAGAGGAGTCTCACCATGGGGAGTCTTAGTTATTTGACCGTGGAGAGCGCGAGGAAAGGAGAGAGTGTGAGTGTTCTTGTTCTCCACCTAGTTCTAAAGAGTTGAGCATAGTAGAGACATGGTGCAAGAGCACCTATCCAAACACCTAAGGACATCTTGGGATATCATGAAGCCTGTGGATCTATAGAGTCCCTAAAGGTTAATTGGGATCTCTTAAAGCCTATTATGGCAATTTGTAACAAACAATATGATTTAAGTGGAAAATGTCCTAGAAGTCCTGATAAAGGACATAGGACCAAAATGATGTTGTTACAAGTAGCGATTGTCGTTGCTCCAAAAGATTGACTTGTTAATGCCCGATACAACCACTAGACTTATAGTAGACACAGGAGGCGGCTAAGCCATGTCATGAATCCCGAGGGGAGCGCTGACCATTTTACCAATAATCTCCGCCTCAGCATTACCTGAGGGGATTCGAACCTATGACCAAGCTCTGATACCACTTGTTACAAGTAGTGGTTGTCGTTGCACCAAAAGATCGACTTGTTAATGCCCGATACAACCACTAGACTTATAGAAGACACATGAGGCGGTTAAGCCGTGTCACGAATCCCGAGGGGAGCGCTGACCATTTTTCCAACAGATGTAACTTGGGCCAATAGTACCCCAAAGGTTAAATTAGGGTCTAGGTTTTCTTGAGCAAGGTTAAATAGGTCCTAGGGATTGAATCATCAAAGTTTTAATAAGTTTGATGTAATAAAACACCAAATAACACAAGTTAGCAATTCAAATTTTTGAATGTTAATGGCTAGTTGTGTTTTGGTGGGAAATTCTAATTAGAAGGTTTAAACAATTCTAACTCCTTCCCAACTACTTGGGGTCAGTTGTGGAAGTTGAGAACTATTTTATAAACATCCTTAGATGTTTGAGAGATAGAGGAGTACGGACTGGTGAAGCAAATGTATGGACTGTACACATAAATTTAATAAAATCCAAGATTTCTTGCATGTTTTGAGTTCTTCTTTGATTAGTTTCCATTGCTTGATCATTGAAATGTGTTGAGGGATGTTTCTAACATTGTTTTGATCCATTATCAAAGGATTTCATTTTGTAAAATCAATTACATTTACAAATAGGTTGTAACAGTCAGATTTATCATTATTTTCATTAAGCAAAATGATGTAACCATCCCCATATTGTTGTAACTTTGGCTTGGGGATGGATTATTAACTTGTACAATATGTATTTGTGCCTAACATTGCAAGATCAAGTTGGTAAATGTAGGTGATCAATCAATTGATCAAGTTGATGTGTTTGGAGGCATGAAATGGGCTTAAAATGTGTGGCTATGGATAAACAATAGGAGATCCGTCCATTGGAGGACCCCATTTTCTTCCTAAAGTTGTTTTAGGACACCTAAGTGATGGTCTAACAACTCTCAAAAGTTGGAGGAAGCATTGGGAAGTGTGACATTGCACCAGCCCTAGTTTATAGGGGTTTTTGGGTCACATTTGGGGTTTTTATGCTTGCAAAGGCCCAAGATCCAAATTGATTGGATATTTGGTCAATTTGAGTCATTTCCTTAGACTGATGAAGGTTCCATGGTCACTAAGTATGTTTGGAATATACTTCCTTTGTTAATTGCATGCTTTTAACCCTTAAAAATAGGGCACAGTCAGGTTTTGGGTTGTTTGGTCCAAAGTACCTCACTGCAAGCTTTTGGTATGTTAAAGTATGGTAAAAATGGTATTCAGAAATGCAATGTGTCGGTTTAGTCTTTTGGAGAGTTTCAAACTTATGTTTATGTTTGTATCGTTGGTGACCTACAAGGAGGACAATTAGGCCTAGTAGCCAGTTTGAACAAATTGATTGTTGGGAGTTGCTTGAAAGCCTAAAACTATTTGAAAGTCACTAAATCCACCTTTTTTAACCCTTGAGCATTCACTTTGGGCATTTGGAAGGTTCTTGAGTTTTTTGGAGAGTATTGGCTATTTGGGGTGCCTTGGAGGCTAGTAGGCCAGGCTTGAAGTGCCTAAACCACTCAAATCAATCCATTCTTGGGAACCCTGTCCACCACCTTGCTACACACCTTGCATTAGGTGGTATCAAAGCCTAGAAGTATCGTAGGTGAGAATATCTTTTGGTGTCTTTGGAGTACTTGATCCTTTGTTGAGGCCTTGGAGTGTCCATTTCCTCCTTGAGTGTTCTAGAGTTGATCTATTCCTCAGAGATGTCAGAAGGAGAAGAGGATGGGATCCCTCAGAAGGTCACAAATGCAAAGCTTGATAAGTTGGTAAGAGGAAAAATGGAAGATAATAGAAGGCTAAGAGACGAAGTTGAGAGGTTGACAAACCTTGTGAACAAACAAGGACATGGAGAAGACCATGAAGATGAAGAAGAACTTGCAGCAATGAGAGAGGAACCAGTTGATCTTGAGGATGCAAGATTAGAAAGAATCTTGAAGGTTGTGAAGCTTGAAGACTCAAAGGTAAAAGTTGAACTTCCTATGTATGATGGAAGGATGGATGATGAACTTTTATTGGATTGGTTCAGTGCTCTTGAAAATTGCTTTGATTGTGATGATGTTGCAAATAGAATGAAGGTAAACATTGCTAAGTCTAGATTGAAAGGACATGCATTATTATGGCGGGATAACTTGCAAGCTGATAGGATGAAGAAGGGTTGGTCTAAGATCTCATCATGGACAAGAATGATGGAGAAGATGAAGGATAAGTTCCTTCCTGAAGACTATAAAGTCCAATTGTACAAGAGGATGCAAGGAATGAAACAAAAGGACATGGACGTCCCTAAGAATACAAAGGAATTCCACAATCTTGACATTAGGGCATCTCATGATGAAGATGTGGAAGAGAAGGTGGCTAGGTATGTTGGAGGGTTAAGGTACAATATCCAAGATGAGATGAGCATGGCTACACCTAGAACCTTGGAAGAATGCTTCAAGTTGGCTATGAAGGTTGAGGATAAGCTTAGGAGATGACAAGAGAGGCAAGGTAATTCAAAAGGACAAACAAGAAAAGACAAAGGAGTGAACCCAAGCCTAGAGAAAAGTGAGAAAGGCAAGGAGAAGATCTTAGATAAAAGAGGAGAACAAAAGAGTGGTAGAGGAAAGAATTTTCCTAGGAAATGCTACAAATGTGGTGAAGATGGACATCCATTCTACAAGTGTCCACAAAGAAAAGCTAGGAAGATTGATAGAAGAGTCACTCTAACTCATGGAGAGGAAGAGACTAGTGACAATCCAACTAGCATTATTTTGGAGCCAATTACAAAGGGATATTTTCTCATGGTGAGAAGAGGAACAAGAATGCAACATCAAAAGAAATCAGAGGTATCAATTTTTAGAACAAATTAAAATAGATATGGCAAGGTTTGCAAGATGATTGTTGATTCTAATTCTTTTGATAATTTTGTGTCTTGTGAAATGGTGAGTAAATTGAATTTGCATACATTTCCAATTGATGGACCATATAGAGCATCATGGGTCAGTAGTGATCAAAATACTGTGATCAAGGAACAGGCTTATGTTGATTTCTCTATTGGATCGTATAGTAATAGGGTCTTGTGTGATGTGGTTCCCATGACTTGTTGTCACATAATCTTGGGAAAACCATGGCAGGCCTCAAGACAAACCATTCATTATGGATTGGAAAATACTTATGTTGTGCATAAAGATAGAAAAACATATACCCTCACACCCCTACCTAACCAAGTTGTTGAAGAAGGTAGGACTATCATTGTGTTTGGTGCAAAAACATATGTTGATTTGCAGAAGAAAATGGATCAGAGATCTGTGGCATCGGGTCCAAAACAAAAGACAACCTTGTTGGTGATGAAATCTGGACTGTGTGACAATCATGATGGGCTGACTATGAAGCAGCAAATTGAGAAGCCAAATGGGATCATGGTTGGTAGTGTATGGTGTCCTATGGTATCACAGAGGAAGGGTGATAGTGCCATAGCCATGGATGATAAGAGCAAGGGTCTATTTGATCCTAAGGTGAAGATAAAGGAGCAGTTTGTAAAGGCACAAGATGATTGTTCCCAATCAACAAAACACAATATCATCGTTGATGATAATGAAGATAAAGTTTTGTTTTGTGTTTCTAACACTTTGAATGTCGGTACTAAACTGATGAAGGATGATAAGTTGCAAATGAAGAGTTCTAGACATCCATCTAGAAGAATGGGTGGCAACAAAACCAAATTCTTGCACTCTTGGGACAAGAGTCATTTTGAAGGTGGGGTGTATGGTGCAGGACACCTATCCAAACACTTAAGGACACCTTGGGATATCATGAAGCTTTTGGATCTACATAGTCCCTAAAGGTTAATTGGGATCTCTTGAAGCCTATTATGGAAATTTGTAACAAACAATATGATTTAAATGGCAAATGTCCTAGAAGTCTTGATAAAGGACTTAGGACCAAAATGTTGTAACTTAGGTCAATAGTACCCCAAAGGTTCAATTAGGGTCTAGCTTTTCTTGAGAAAGATTAAATAGGTCCTAGGGATTGAATCATCAAAGTTTTAATAAGTTTGATGTAATAAAACACCAAAGAACACAAGTTAACAATTCAAATTTTTGAATGTTAACGACTAGTTGTGTTTTGGTGGGAAATCCTAATTAGAAGGTTTAAACAAGTCTAACTCTTTCCCAACCACTTGGGGTCAGTTGTGGAAGTTGAGAACTATTTTATAAACATCCTTAGATGTTTGAGAGATAGAGGAGTACGAACTAGTGAAGCAAATGTACAGATTGTACAAATAAATTTTAATAAAATCCATGATTTCTTGCATGTTTTGAGTTCTTCTTTGATTAGTTTCCATTTATTGATCATTGAAATGTGTTGAGGTATGTTTCTAACATTGTTTTGATCCATTATAAAAGGATTTCATTTTGTAAAATCAATTACATTTACAAAGAGGCTATAACATTCAAATTTCTCATTAAATTCATTAAGCAAAATGATGTAACCATCCCCATACTATAGTAACTGTGGCTTGGGCATGGATTATTGACTTGTACAATATGTATTTGTACCTAACATTGTAGGATCAAGTTGGTAAATGCAAGTGATCAGTCAATTGATCAAGTTGATGTGTTTGGCAACATGAAATGGGCTTAAAATGTGTGGCTATGGAGCAACAGTAGGAGATCCGTCCATTAGAGGACCCCATTTTCTTCTTGAAGTTGTTTGGGGACACCTAGGTGATGTTTTAACAACTGTTAGAAGTTGGAGGAAGCATTGGGAAGTGTGAAATTGCACCAGCCCTAGTTTATAGGGGTTTTTGGGTCACATTTGGGGCTTTTGTGCTTGCAAAGGTCCAAGATCCTAATTGATTCAATATTTGGTGGATTTGAGTCATTTCCTTAGACTGTTGAAGGTTTCATGGTCACTAAGTATGTTTGGAATATACTTCCTTTGTTAATTGCACACTTTTAACCCTTAAAAAGAAGGCACAATCAGGTTTTGGGTTGTTTGGTCCAAATTACCTCACTACAAGCTTTTGGTATGTTAAAGTATGGTAAAAAGGGTATTCATAAATGCAATTTTTTGGTTTAGTCTTTTGGAGAGTTTCAAAGTTATGTTTATATTTGTATCGTTGGTGACCTATTAGGAGGGCAATTAGGCATAGTAACCAGTTTGAACAAATTGATTGTTGGGAGTTGCTTGAAAGCCTAAAACTATTTGAAAGTCACTAAATCAACTTGTTCAACCCTTGAGCATTCACTTTGGGAATTTGGAAGGCTCTTGAGTTGTTTGGAGAGTATTGGCTATTTAGGGTGCCTTGGAGGCTAGTAGGCTTGAAGTGCCTAAACCACTCAAATCAATCCATTCTTAGGAACATTGTCCACCACCCTTCTACACACCCATATGGTAAAAAGGGTATTCAGAAATGTAATGTATTGGTTTAGTCTTTTGGAGAGTTTTAACATTATGTTCATGTTTGTATTGTTGGTGACCTACTAGGAGGGCAATTAGGCCTGGTAGCCAATTTGAACAAATTGATTGTTGGGAGTTTCTTGAAAGCCTAAAACTATTTGAAACTCGCTAAATCCACCTTTTTTAACCCTTGAGAATTCACTTTGGGAATTTGGAAGGTTCTTGAGTTGTTTGGAGAGTATTGTCTATTTGGGGTGCCTTGGAGGCTAGTAGGCTTGAAGTGCCTAAACCTCTCAAATCAATATGTTCTTGGAAACCTTGTCCACCACCCTAGTACACACTTTGCATCAAGACAAGGCAATGGTGGATGAGGATTCTATTCATGCAAGTCACATGAGAAATCTTATGAGGTCTCATCCACCTACTAAATGACGGTTCTTGTAGTGACCTACTAAGGTTGAGACTTGGCTTTTAGATCTTGGACATTGCTTCGCTATGCACCCTTATGCAAGAAACACTAGAGCTTGGTGTTCAATTATGCACCTTAGGATTTTTGTGTCTACTTGGTGGCACATAGAGGAGGAGAAGCTCTAGTTGGACATCACAATTGTTTCATGGGAGATATTTGAGGAGTGATTTCGTGAGCATTTTTTTCTGATCAGTACTAAGAGGTACGTGTTGATGACTTCCAAAATCTCTAATAGGGGACTATTACAATGGACTCACTATGAGCATAGGTTCTTTGAGCTGAGGTAGTATTCTAGCTATGTCTTTGACAAGCCTATGTTAGTGCAACATTTTATTCGATGCCTTAATAGTCGTATTGTGGGAGATGTTTGTATGCACTAGCCTAAGACACTTTCTCTTACCGCCAAGAAAGTGAGATTGGATTAGAGTAACAGTGCTAGGGGTTTTGGTAGTAGTACAAGAGCATAGGTTCATGGTGCTTAACCTTCTAGATGCAGTGCATAGAGTACAAAAGTACAACATGTAGGTTCATTCCATATATATTCAGCACCACCTAGGATAGGTCATCAACAATAATGTAGGAAAAGGCCCTCTAGGAGTCGATCATCTGGGCATAGTATGGGTACCCCAGTAGCTAGAGACCATAGTTGGACTTGTAGTAAGCAGTTGCAACATAGTCAGTTGTCTTAGAGTGGGTAGCTAAAATCTAGTTTAGGTGGTTTTCTTCATATGAGTGCATCTTTTGTAGGTTGTAGTGTGAGTAGAGGGGATTGTTTCTCTTGTGGTCAATAGGGTCATATTGATATACATTGTCCTCATAGGTCAATTGTAGGACCGATTCGGATGGTTGTTGTTTGTGAGCCTACCATTGGAGATTTAGGTAGATCTCGCAGAGTATTTGTGGCAGTTGATAACCATCAAGATGAGCACTAGGGCACCATTATTGAGACTACAAGTGTGTTACATGGTATATCTACGTCTATTTTGTTTTGTTTTGGCACTTCATATTCCTTTATTTCCCCTTTGTTGAGTGATGTGAGCTAGTGGCAGCACGACAGGTTGATAGTTGGCAAGTTGAGTTAGCCATGGGTTACAGAGTGATCGTGGACTCCCTTGTTTGTGGTTGTGTGTTGGATTTGAGCACCTTTACCACTACCATAGATCTTCATAACCTTTCCTTGGGTTTGTACAACATTGTTTCGGGTATGGATTGGTTGGCTTCTCACCAAGCTTGCATAGATTGTTGACGCAAATTGATGCAGTGTGTGGATGACATAGGTGGACATCTTGAGCTTGTAGGGGTCAAAATACCTATTTCACTTCACATGATCTCAGCTACGCAACTGAAGCGGGGTATGTTACAAGGTTGTTAATTGTTTGAAGTCTATGTTAGTGACCTTGATGGGATGGAGAATTGAGAGGTGTCTCTTGATGATCACCCATTTCTTCATGAGTTTTCAGATGTAATTCTAAGTGAGATTACAAGTATTCCACCTCAGTGCGACATATATTTTTGTATTGATCTCATTCCCGGAGCTGAGCCTATCTCTTGATCACCTTATTGTATGACCACTCATGAGTTGAGTGAGCTCCAATTGCAGTTAGAGGAGTTGTTGGCTAAAGGCCATATTCATCCTAGTGTTTCCCCTTGGGGAGCACCAGTCATCCTTGTGATGAAGGATAGATCCTTGCATTTGTGCATTGATTACTAACAGTTGAATAAGGTGAAAGTGAAGAACCAATATCCATTGTCGAGGATTGAAAATTTGTTCGATCAGATGAAAGGAGCGAGAGTGTTCTTGAAGATAAATAATAAGTCAGGATACCATCACCTTTGTATCCATGAGGCTGACATTCATCATACATATTTTCACACTTGATGTGGGCACTATGAGTTTACACTTGTACCCTTTGGGTTGACCAATGTTCTACCAGTGTTAATGAGCTTGTTGAATGGTGTGTTTCACACCTATCTTGATCATTTTTCCCTCGTATCTCTAGATGATATCCTAGTGTATTTGAGGACTGTGGAGGAGCATGAGGGCCATTTGCATTAGTTTTTAGAGTGTCGATGTGACCACTAGTTGTTTGGAAGCCTGGAAAAATGTGATTTCTTTCAAACTGAGGTGAATTATTTGGGCCATATCATCTATAGAGAGGGTATTTCTATGGATCCTTCAAAGATCCAGACCATCATGGATTGACCAGCACTGCCTAGTGATCCTAAGGTTCATAGATTCATGTATTTGGTGGGTTAGTAATGCCAATTCATGAAGGACCTTTCTTGATTGGACCATGTCACTTCTCTTCAGAGAAAAGGGAAGAAGTTTGTATGGTCCACGCAGTGTGAGCCAGTATTTCAGGCTTGTAAGGAGCATTTGACTAGTGCACCTATCTTAGCAGTGCTAAATCTTGTAGATGAGTCTATGGTATGCACTGATGCATCATTGGAGGGTGTGAGGGAATTTCTTATGCAGGAGGGAAGAGTGGTTGCATATGAGTCCTAGAAGCTCAAGGATCATCAGTTAAACTACCCCAATGACAATTTGGAGTTAGTGGTAGGTGTGCATGTGCTAGTGCATTGGAGACATTTCCTTTTGGGTCACAAGTTTGAGTTACATAGTCATCATCATAGCTTGTAGCACATATTTTCTTAACTGAACCTAAATGCACAACAATGTCATTAGATGAAGTTCCTTTGTGAGAACAATATTGATGTTTGTTACATCAAGGGGAAATAGAACATTGTTGCAGATGCCTTGATTATGAGAAGGCATAAGATCTTTGTTTTGTCACTTGGTGTAGATTTGTGTAGCCATATTCTTGAGGCCTTACTTGATAGAACTTGGTATTAGAAAGTTAGAGTAAAGATTTATTTCGGACCTACACTTGTGAGTCAATTTTCAAGTTACTCTTTAGAGGTGGATGGACTTTTACAACACCTTGGGTACATTTATATGTTGGTGTCAGGTGATATTTGTTCATTGGTTTTGTCTGAGGTACATCATGCATTGTATTTAGAAATCGTAGCATCAAGAAGATGTATGCTAATCTTAGACAATTGTACTTTTGGGCAAAAATGAGGGTGATGTCGATTTCGTGGCTAGATGACTTTAGTGTGAGAGAGTGAAGACAAAGCATCAACATCTGACAGATCTTTTGCAACCACATTTCATTCCTAAATGGAAGTGGGACACTATATCTATCGATTTCATTACTGGGCTACCTATGTCTTTGTGTCGTCATGATGCTATTATGGTTATTGTTGACAAGGTGTCTAAGGTGGGTCACTTTTCCCCCATGAGAGCTTCTTATTCTACTTCTTCAGTAGCACATGTGTTCATAGAGGATATAGTTTAGTTGCATGGGATACCTCAGAAGATTATTTCAGAAAGAGATCTAATGTTTAATTCCACATTGTGGACATCTCTCGAGCATGCTTTGGACACACAACTCAATTTTAGTTCAGCGTATCACCTTGAGACCAAAGGTCAAATGGGGCGAGTGAATTAGGTCCTTAAGGACATGCTTTGCATGTATGTGATGGATCAATAGTCAAGGTAGGTAGAGTAATTGTTGTCACTAAGGATTGCACCAAATTTGCTAAGTACTAAAACCCAACAATCCTGTGAAACATGGGACTATTCTCAGGCTGTGGGTAACCTATCCGAGAATAGACCTTCGGATTAAGGGTCGGCTTCCCTTTGGATCACTAAAAAAAATTGACTAACTTTTAGGAGGAAAGGGAGAGAGTGCATAAAATAAACAACTAAAATTGATTGAAAACAAAGGTGATCCACCGAATTCGAAAGAAGATCCACAATTGAAATAAGTCTATTGCAACAGCAAAACAAAAACTGAACTCACAACTTGATTCTGGTTCCTTAAACTCCTTATGAAATAAGGTACTTGAAACACAGAGAAGGGAGAAATCTCCACAATTCTGATCTTTTCAATTACACACAAATTTATACTACTGAGCTAAGATAAATTTTTGAAAAACCCACTTGGATCAACATGCAGATTACGGATACAAGGACATCACAGTAATCCTGCATGATATTCAAAAGAACAAATCCAAAATTGTAGGGAAACAAGAAGGATCAATTTTATTGCTGAAAAGAAACTAAGTACAATTGTGTCTCTCAGAGCTACAACACGCATATCAAAGAGAAAGAATGAAGAGCTAATCTTCATCACGAAAAGTGAGAGGTATATAACTAAAACTTAGGAATCTGCATTCAAACTCCACCACCTCCTGAGAATAGAAAAAGATCAAAAATAGACCCATGAGGTTGCATCATAACTCGGATGCCAGATTCCTGAGTATTTAGGAGGGTGGAGAAAGTGGGAGCCTAAAAAAGATAGTCAAAAAAAGACCATTCTACCCACTAGGTCATGCATTAAACAGATTCTAACGATAGTTTATAAAAACACCATCGCCAGAATTTACATTAATAAGCCATGCAATGAGTAACATTAAAAACCCATCCCACTAAGGCACAAAAATGGATTTAATGTATATTCTAAAATGGTCTCAACCCAAAATAGGGAAACACATTTTAAAAGTAATAACATTAAACAATAAAACCCATTTGTGTCCTAGAACAAACTATGGATTAACATATGTATTTCAAATATCCTCAACCCAAAAATGGGGAGAATATACATAAAATATATACATCACATAAATCCAAAGTCTAAAGAATTCATGGTAAAAGAAAACCTCAACCCTTAAAATAAGGGGAAAATAAATAATGCATACATTATTATCAAAAAACCCTTCTTCGAAAATGGAGACTGCTGGTAAACAAACCCTCAACTCGGCAACTAACAACTTCTATTCTCACTAGCAATTGGATATGGAAACATATGGTGCCACTGCGACTGGTTTGGGAAAAATTCGGCCTCTAGCTTCATGTTGTCGAGGTAGGAATTTGAACTGGCATCCATCTTTTCATTTCATGTTTGATTTCAATGGCACTAGCATTATGAACTCTGCATTAGTATTCGAGGGTTTTGTGTATTCACTGTTTTCCTCCATTCCTATTTCCACTGGCATCATTCTGTTATTTTTCATTTATGTTTGTCTCCTTCGAGGGCATTGTGTTTTAATGGAACTGTATGCTTTGTGATGGCTATTTTATATCCAATGTTGCTTATCTCGAATCATCTATTTGGATTCAGTCTACTGTTGTAAAAGGCACGTTGATCTATTTCCAGGGCATCACATTTGAAATGTATGCTATCTGCTAGTATGTGTAATAGCTAGGCCACAATTATTTCTTACCCCTTGTATTTTAGGGCATTGTTTATGCACTTGTATCTTCATGGCATGTATTCAGTTCCTCTAAACTTTTGAGGGCATGGCTCATTCTTTGAGGCATCACGACGATTTACCATACCGGTGTGCTCACGACCCGTGAGGCATGAGCCTGTTTGCATTATCAATGCCTTTGGTGCCACTCAAATGTGGAGATGCTCACTGTTTTATACCCGTGCTAGCTAGGGTACTGTGTTTTAATGTTTGTGTTCCTCTATTCCATGTATTCCTTCTAGATTGGGGCCGAGAGCCAATGCTATTAAACATTTGGATGTCATTTTCTTACTGTCTTCCATGCTCATTGGTTTTACCTACACTGTCATGGGATATACTGGTAACGTCGTGCCCATTCTCCTTACTGTTACCGCAATCTGCATAACCCTATGCTCGTCGTCTAACCTCTAAAGCCCGTGAGCTAGGGCACGGCTCACTGATGGTGTTGTTGACTATTGTTGATGCATTGTCCCCCCAAAGCACTGGCATTTGAGTTCCTTGACCACTGTGGAATGCTCGATACATTGTATCTTTTGTTTAGAAAGATTGCTATGGTTCGTGAGCTAGGTGTTACTTTGACTATTACTCTTGTGGATGCCAACCCGCGGGGTGTCCATTATATTGTGCGATAGAGGGCTGTGGGGAATTCTATATATTTGAATTGGCACGGCCCCCTCGCTGCTTGCATTTGTGCCAATTTGTCTGCTCGGCATGGTATTTGAAGAACCGAACTTGTTGCGTTCATTGTTTGGATATATGTCATGCCTTCCTTACGCATAGCCCGTGATCTATCATATATGCTCTTTGATTATTGTCTGGAGATTGTGCTAGCCCGAGAGCTATGAGCTTCATTTTACACTTGAATTCATTGTTAAAACTGACTGCTCGGCCTTCCGCATGGTCACAGTTTGCATGCATTATGAGCTTGGTGTTTTATTAGTGTTTGTTCATTTCACTAAACTGTCGCCTCTTGCATCTTCCATTGAACTAAGGCCTCGTTTTAATTGTCTTGAGAGCCCATGAAATACAAAGATCTAGCATTATGTTGATTGTCTTGGTTACCCATAGTATGTGAAGGTTCATCTGTGGTATAACCTGTGGATTCTAAGCACTATGAAGCTGATGACTCACGGTCGGGGTATTATTCTTTTTTGCTCTCTATCTCTAACTGTTTGATGATATTATTTGACCATGTGCTGCCCTGATGTTTATAGCTCATTCACTTATCTTATAATGAAGATTTGGACATGCTTCATGTTATGGTGTATCCTTGAATTAGTTGCAGATTTGAAGTACAATTTACTCCTTAGTTTTGATGATGATTCATTGTGCCCTATTTCATATTTACTATACTGCAACTGCTCATTGTGCCCTGTTTCTTATGAGATATGCCACACCATGTCACTGATCTAGCAATTGCACCCTTTGCATTTGGTTTATCATACAGATTTTCATTATGTTCATGCCATAGCATTAATGAATTAATCTGCAACATTGAAGTACACTCTATTTATCTGTTTTGAATGTCTCTTGAATCTGTTAATGCCCCATTGATGCTACATCATCTGGATGTTTCTTTGTTGACCATGGGTGTTCTTGGCCCTTGATGCAGTCACTGACAGGAAACTTGAGGTTCTCTTATCATGATCTGCATCAAGGGTCAAGGTCATTCATTGGATTTATTGTTGGATCAGCTCAAACTATATATGCATATGAAACAAACATGTCAGTAAAAACATGGTACCTTTTTATTTCTGGAGCCTTTTATGCACATGCCCTGAGCACAGCCTTTCCCAGAGGTGTATGGCTGAGTGTATGTATGCATTCTGCAAATACTATGATACCAGTCATTGCTTAGATCCATTGGATCTAACCCATATCTTCTCTCTTCTTCTTGCAGGTTCTGGACCACAAAAGCTATTTGGACAGGATTGGATCTGGGCACCACTACCAGGCAATGTCTGGTACCGCTATATTTAATTGATTACTTTATGTATATCTACACTCATTCATCCAATTCTAGTAACGGCTATGCTCACGGCCTGTGTGAGCTCAAATAAATGCTTTATTTTCAGTTCTTTCCCTTTCGTACAACATACACATCATTGATACATGCACATGTAATCTTAGATGCAGTTCATTTCCTTTCTCTTTCATGTACTTTGCAATGAAATGAACACAAATTTTAAGCAAGACCACTAATAATTTCAAACTAGGGTGCAGTAGTCTAACTTAGTAACTAGGCCCCTTCAAATGAGTAAAACACTGATAACAGTAATCTTTAAGAAACCCCCCTCTTAAAAAAGATATAAAACATTGGTGAATCTTTCATTTTCTTGGAAAAAAAAATTAATGTCTATTGGTGAATCTCTAAATTTTTTTTAAAAAAAAGTATTCTTATTGGCGATTATTTTTTTTAATAACAATTTTTTTTAGAAAATATTGGTGAATCTCAAACAATAAAAAGAAATTAATTAATCACCATGGTGAATACTTCTATTTAAAAAAATAGAATTCTTATAGAAAATTATTAGGCTTAATGTGGAAATCTTTGATGGGTTTACGGAATAGACTCTGTAATAATTACTTGCTACCATTTATTTAAAATATAATCTAATAACCTCATTGTATTGTGTGAGAAAAATGTATTGATATTTTTAAATATTAATGGGGCCCAAAATTTCTTCAAGATCATTGATTTATATTGAGATCAACAATCCGAAAGAAATTTTAGCTCCCATAAGCATTACAAACCAAATAGTAACATTTTTACCTTGAGAATATAACGAGGGTCACTAGATTATACTTTAAGTCAGTAAGGGAAACTAAAATTTGGTGATAGATCCCTACAATAACTAATAATCATGATATATTATTGGAGAATTAATTTAAATTTCTACAATAACTTATAAAATTTTGGCGAATCAAATCTAATCATGTATCGAATATGGTGGCAAATTTTCGAGTTCAAGTTTTTTATAAAATAAATTATTTTGTGATTTAAATATTTCTAAATCAAAATTTTGTAAAAATATGGCGATTTAGGTTGCCTTAAATCTTGAATTATTAGCCAAATTTGGATTCTCAAATTTCCAAAATTAGCCAATTGGCGAATATTAGCCACTAAAAATTACTATGGAGGTTGGAAGAATAGTTGTACTTGGTTAAGTTTGCATATAATAATGAGTACCATAGTTCTCTTGGAATGTCTCCTTTTCGAGCCTTGTATGAGACCATGTTGTATACCTCTGAGTTGGGATTGTTTGGACCTCTGTGTAGTTTTGGGTCTTGAGATGCTTCAAGATATTAAACAATAGGTGGTTTGTATTAGAGAGCATTTGGTTTCTACTCAAGATTGGCAGAAGAAGTATGTCGATGCCCATAGATTTGATCATCACTTCTCAATTGGTGACTATGTTTTTTTGCAAGTTTGGTCGTGGAAGATGTTATAAAATCTAGATCGTCCTATAGAAAATACATATGAGGCTGTACTGAAATAGATTACCATTGTGATTGATCTTTTCACCAACCATCAATATGCATTTATATCCTTTGAATAGTCATGTCTTGAAGAGCTATGACCATACATGGCTTATGCTACGTAGGGTCATGACCCTTCATAACCGATTGGTAATATTAACTATATTGTAACATATACAAATATCAAATTCTCTTTATATATATATATATATATATATATATATATATATATATATATATATATATATATATATATATATATATATATATATATATGATGAAGGGTGCTCCCCTTAATACCACAACCACATAAGAGAAATAGAGAAACAACAACAACAATATGCAAGAACAGAAAATTGGCTTCTTATTATCTCCACAAATGTGGAATTACAAACTTTCAGAATTACAATATGCAAAGCCACATGGGCATTCCCTTACAATATTCTGTAGGACAAAGCCTCGAATCAATACCCAGATCTACTACCCAAAACTATTCTGAACTGCCTAAGACAATAATACAGCCTTCCTTATATAGGCAATTTTCCACCGCCTGGGAAGGTTCCAGAATTTTAGCCAATAAGGCTGACCAAACTTAGAATTATTTTATTTTACATTTCATTACATCATAGTCGGCTCAAGATAACCTTTGAAACCCGAACAGAAATTTTGAAGAAAATTATTTTTCGCCATTTCAGGTGGCCCAACTTCCGAACACCATAAGTCATCACCAGTTGACCCGATCGGCTATTATAACCCCATTTCAGAAACGCCACAAAGCGCTCTACAGACTTGACCCGCGCAAGCGCCCGTCACCCAAATTTTTGACCTCATCCGGGGCCTCTAAAGCCTTCAAAACTGAGTTCAAAGTTTCTGTACCCTGCTGCCAATACCGAAAATCTTCAATATCTTCCAATATACACTTGATCTGGCAATGAAACTTTACTGGCAGACTTATATGACCAAAATGAACCTCCAAGAAAGAAATCAGATCATTCTGAGCACATACGAAAATTACCAAAAATAGTAACTTTCCATAAATAGTAGCTCTACACAAAATAACCCTTATTGAATATAAAAATAGAAATATTTTTGGGTGATGCAAGATTGCTCTTACACCCAGGATGCTCCTGCATCAGACACCCGGGGTAATTTAAGAAGTGACCCTGTCACGACTCGGTGTGCAGAGGAAAACCAAGACGGTTAACCTCCTCCTTTGTTAGACATGATGAATCTTCAATAGGTCGTCCTTTCCATTTGACCAGATACTCTTCATATGTCATGTTCCTTGTGCTTCTGCCAACACGACTGTCCAGTATATCTTCGATCTCCTTAGTGTCTAAACTAGTTGCTGGAATACTCCACTGTGCTACTGTGATCTCATCTTCAACACCTCCTTCATGATACTCTGTCAGATCTGAAATGTTAAACACTGGTGAAATATTTAGCTCAGTAGGCAATTCTACCTCATATGCGTTTCCTGAATCATGTTTCTTCAGTATCCTACATGGTCCAAACTTCTTCATTTTCAGCTTGTTATATGTACCAACTGGAAACCGCTCCTTCCGCAAATGAACCATGACTTCATCACCAACCTGAAATTCCTTATACCTCCTTTTCTCATCTGCCTTAGCCTTATACTGTGCGTTCATCTTGGTAATATGCTTCCTCACCTCTTCATGGATGTTCTTCAAGTGTTCTGCAAAATCTTCAGCTTCAACACTACTTATTTCTCCTTTATCTATCTTCCTCAATTCAGATGCATTTCTTGGACTACTTCCATATACAATCTGGAATGGTGATTTACCAGTGCTCCTGTTGACAGAATTATTGTATGCAAATTCCGCCTGTGGTAAAATCAAATCCCATCTTGTTGGCTTATCTCCAACCAAACATCTCAGCAAATTTCTCAAACTCCTATTCACCACCTCTGTCTATCCATCAGTCTGTGGATGATGTGATGAACTGAACTTCAAATCTGTCTTCAACTTCTTCCACAATGTACGCCAGAAATATCCAACAAACTTAGTGTCCCGATCTGAAACTATGGTCCTTGGCAAACCATAAAGTCTCACTACTTCTCTCAAAAACAATTCTGCTACATGAACAGCATCATTAGTCTTCTTGCAGAGAATGAAATGTGCCATCTTCGAAAATCTGTCAACTACTACAAAAATTGAATCATGTCCCCGCTGTGTCCTCGGTAAACCAAGAACAAAGTCCATGCTGATATCCTCCCAAGGCTTCTCTGGTATAGGTAATGGTTGATACAACCCTGTATTTTGCTTCACTCCTTTTGCCATCTGACACACTCTGCAACTCTGTACAAACTTCTTCACATCTTGCTGCAACTGTGGCCAATAATAATTCTCACTAACCAAACCAAGGGTTTTATCACGACCAAAATGTCCAGCCAATCCACCACTATGCTTCTCCTTGATGAGATTCTCCCTCATAGAACTTCGTGGAATGCACAACTGACTCCCTCTGAATAGCATATCATCCTGGATGATGAAATCCAACCATTTTGTCCTGTCTAGAGTAACAGGTTCTGTACAAGTTTTCCAAGCTTCACCAAAATCAGGATCCTCTGGATACAAATTCTTGAGTTCCTTGAACCCAACCACTTCAATCTGCATTTCTGTCAGCAATAGTTGCCTTCTGCTAAGAGCATCTGCAACCCTATTAGACTTTCCACTCCTGTGTTTCAAAACAAATGTATAACTCTGCAAAAACTCAACCCATTTCAAATGCCTTTGATTCAACTTTCCTTGACTATTCAAATATTGCAAAGCTTGATGATCAGTATACAAAACAAACTCCTTAGGAAGTAGATAATGTCTCCACTTCTTTAATGCCTGAACTATAGCATAAAATTCTTGATCATAAACAGAATATTTCCTCTTGGCATCATTTAACTTCTCACTGAAATAAGCAACAGGTTTACCTTCTTGGCTCATAACAGCTCCTATTGCAGTACCACTAGCATCACAATCTACTTGAAACACCTTATTAAAATCTGAAAGTGCTAAAACAGGTTGTTCTGTAACTTTTTGTTTCAACAATTGAAAACTCTTTTCTGCCCCATTAGTCCACTTAAACTCTTTTCTATCCCCTCTCATTGTTTCAGTCAAGGGTCCACAAATACTGCTAAAATTTTTGATAAACTTTCTGTAAAAGCTAGCTAGACCATGAAAAGATCTTACCTCAGTAGCACTCCTTGGAGTAGGCCATTCAAGGATAGCCTGTACCTTCTCTGGTCCGAATCTGATGATATCCACTTTTCAGATCTATCTTTGAGAAATACACAGCTCCACTCAAACAGTCCATAATATCATCCATTCGTGGCAATGGAAACCTGTACTTGATTGTGATCTTGTTTATTGCCCTAGAATCTGTACACATCCTCCATTCTCCATTCTTCTTTGGTGCTAATACCGCTGGTACAGCATAGGGACTCAGACTCTCACGGATCAATCCTTTCTGTAACAACTCGTGTACTTGTCTGTTCAACTCTTCACTTTCTGCTGGTGTCATTCTGTGTGCTGCCTTGTTTGGCAAACTGGCTCCTGGAATCAAATCCATCTGATGACTGATCTTCCTTACCGGTGGTAATCCATCAGGTACATTATCAGATACAATATCCTGAAACTCATTCAATAAATCTGCAACCTCTACAGGTACATCCTCTGCTTCTTCTTTACCAACTTTTGGAATTAAAGCAAAACACACATGCTCGTGCCTCATACCATCTAGGAAATTTCTTCCATCAACAAAAGTTATCATTGCATTACCACATACCTTTTCTTCAGTCTCCTTCAATGGCTTTAGCTTATGTCGCACTCCATCCTTTGTTAGGGAATAGGTATTCGCAAGACCATCGTGTAAAGCACATCTGTCAAACTGCCATGGTCTACCTAACAACATATGACATGCATCCATAGATATGATATCACACAATACCTCATCTTGGTATCCGCCAATCTTGAACTTCACCAGGCATTGTTCATTGACCATGACCTTGTGGTCATCCTGTACCCAGGCAATCCGATATGGATGTGGGTGTTTCTGTCTCTTGAGCTTCAACTTTGTCACCATCTCTTCTGACACCAAATTGTCAGTGCTTCCACTATCAATAATCACATCACAACATTTACCTTCACACTTGCACCTGGTGCGAAACAGGCTCCTCCTTTGCTCAGGTTCATTCTCACCACTCAACAAGACTCTTCTGTTAATCAACGTTTCTCCTCTTTCAGCATCTTCAGAATTTGATGATCTGGCATCTTCATCTACATGTGCAACTCTGGCCTGGCCTTCATTTCTCCTGTCCGTTCTGCCTTGGCGCTGAGGACATTCAAATGCCCTATGACCTTCTTCTCCACAGTGAAAACATGTTCCACGGAAGCCACCTCTTGCAGATCCTTGTCCTCTTCCTCTTCCTCTCTGATCTCTATTATTCTGATCCTGCAAGTGATTGGAATTATTTCCTCGCTGATTTTGACTGCTACTGGCCTCATCCTTCTTTTTTGAATCTTCATTTCGGCCACCATATGACCGTCCACCAGATCGTCCACCGCGACCTCTTCCATTTTGTTTGCTCTCGAACTTCTTGTTCAGCTTTTCCTCTACTTTTAGGGCAAATTGATATGCCTCCTCAATACTGTTCATTCGAACCAGATTCAACTCCTCCTGAATGCTTGGCCTTAACCCATTAAGGTATCGGGCAACTTTCTCCTTATCAGCTTCTACATGGCCTGTTCTGATGAGAAGTCGATAGAACTCATCTGTATACTCCTGAACAGATCTTCCTGCTTGCTTCAAACTCTGCATTTTCTTCAGTAGGTCAAGCTCATAATCAACAAGAATGAACTGTCGCTTCAATTTATCCACCATCCGATCTCATCTCGTGATTTTCTCCTTTCCCCTTCTATTTCGCTCCAACTGAATCTCTTGCCACCATATCTTCGCATGACCTTTCAGTCTGGCTTTCGCAAATTTGACCCTATCAGGATCCTCAACATCTTCATACTCAAAATATTCCTCACATTCGTTGATCCAGTCGATCAATTCTTCTGGGTTAAGATTTCCAGAAAATGTAGGAACCTCAATCTTAGGTCTTTTCCCAATCTTAGAAATGGCCCGAAAAAGTCTTTCTTCCTCCTAGTTCACAATTTCAACTTCTCCTTCTTGATATTATTCTTCGGCTTCATCCTCGCTTTCATCTCTGACATTAAGATTCATTCCTCTGCGAATCTCTTCTTGCAATGCTCGCACTTGTCTCTGCAGCTCTCTAACCTCAGGTGTTACAACACCAGCTCTTCCGCCACGTTCCCTTCGTGGAGGCATTTTCGCGATACGCGCTGAAACCCTAGCCACGGTCCTGGTGCAAACTGCCTCACAGTCGGCGATCTGTTTACACACTCAAGAAAACCTGGCTCTGATACCACTTGATGAAGGGTGCTCCCCTTAATACCACAACCACATAAGAGAAATAGAGAAACAACAACAACAATATGCAAGAACAGAAAATTGGCTTCTTATTATCTCCACAAATGTGGAATTACAAACTTTCAGAATTACAATATGCAAAGCCACATGGGCATTCCCTTACAATATTCTGTAGGACAAAGCCTCGAATCAATACCCAGATCTACTACCCAGAACTATTCTGAACTGCCTAAGACAATAATACAGCCTTCCTTATATAGGCAATTTTCCACTGCCTGGGAAGGTTCCAGAATTTTAGCCAATAAGGCCAACCAAACTTAGAATTATTTTATTTTACATTTCATTACATCATAGTCGGCTCAAGATAACCTTTGAAACCCGAACAGAAATTTTGAAGAAAATTATTTTTCGCCATTTCAGGTGGCCCAACTTCGAACACCATAAGTCATCACCAATTGACCCGATCGGCTATTATAACCCCATTTCAGAAACGCCACGAAGCGCTCTACAGGCTTGACCCACGCAAGCGCCCGTCACCCAAATTTTCGACCTCATCCGAGGCCTCTAAAGCCTTCAAAACTGAGTTCAAAGTTTCTGTACCCTGCTGCCAATACCGAAAATCTTCAATATCTTCCAATATACACTTGATCTGGCAATGAAACTTTACTGGCAGACTTATATGACCAAAATGAACCTCCAAGAAAGAAATCAGATCATTCTGAGCATATACGAAAATTACCAAAAATAGTAACTTTCCATAAATAGCAGCTCTACACAAAATAACCCTTATTGAATATAAAAATAGAAATATTTTTGGGTGATGCAAGATTGCTCTTACACCCAGGATACTCCTGCATCAATATATATATATATATATATATATATATATATATATATATATATATATATATATATATATATATATATATATATATATATATATATATATATATATATATATATATATATATAATTGACTATTAGATTAATATAATTATATCAATCAATTCGATGCTATATTTCAATACTCCCTCTTAGCGAGAGGAGATTGATATTCACAAGAAGTGAGTGTTATTAAAATCCCCGACTTAGTTTGGAACTATATTTCTTTTAAATAACACATAACCACTTTGAATCTAGATTTTCGGCATAATCCGGAACATAACTCAACCTGGTAATAAATTTATCAAAATCCCTGGCCAATTTAGAACTAGATTTAATGATAAATACAGGTGTCAAGATATCCAACGCAATCCAGATCAAAACTTGAACCATTCGTTATCATGATCCCCGACTAAATTCAAAACTGGATTAGATGATAACTTACACACAACTTCATATCAAGATATCTGACATAGCTCGGGACATCATCATGATGTACTCATCCTGATAGAAGAGTTATCGCAATCCCCAACCAATTCGAAACTAGATTTAGCGATAAGAATCAAGATATTCGACACAATCCGAATCAAAACTTGATTTACATGTTGTTATAATCCCCGACCAATTCGGAACTAGATTTAACAACTCAAAAATTTAGTGTCAGGAATAGTGACTACAATACGTAGTCATACCTAACACTAAGCTATTGTCTAAGTCATCACCTAGCAATAGTAACCCAACACATGTGAAAGATCGTCACCTTTCATAATATAACACAAAATGAATGAGCCCATAAAGTCACACATATGACATCTACCTGGACTCTTCTCAGAGGGTGGATCCACCATGGATCATCCTAGAGAGTGGAAACCAAGGTTTCCACCTTAGACTTGTTTATCAAGGACAAGAATCATTTACAATACAAAATGATGGATCACTGAAGCTGAAAAAACTTCTTTTCAGCTAATGCTTTATTCCTCAACATACCAAGGTTATCTGAAAGTACACAGCCTTATTTCTAGCAAGAGTTTGGTAAGAATATCGGTCATTTATTCTTTAGTGAGGATGTACCTCCACTGAATTGCATTTGTTTGCACTATCTCATAATCTTGGTGAATTCTGAGCTTACAAAGTATACACCATCTTGACATGGTACACTCCCTTTGAATTTGTATGACCAAGATCATGGGTTGCCAGCTTAATTTGATCTTCTAGCTTCTCCCTCTGACATATAGCCTTCTCTCATGATAATAATCATAATTCTCTGCTAAAATTTCTTGATTACTAGAGAACCAACAAAACATGGTTTATTCCCTCTGAATCAAGATCCTCAGATGTCCATTGATGCAGATCCTTTAGCTTCTTCTTCTGTCATGGAGGCATACCCTTTTTATATACTTAGCTCGGTGTCACTGCAGAATGTGACTTCATACCTTTCTTCCTGAGAGAATCAATATCTCATATACAAATAATCTGAATAGTCATACAGCTACTGGCTCACATCGACTAGCATAGGATGTATTTTGATCTTTTTCAAGGCCACAACATTAACACTCCCTCTTGGACTTGAGGGAAGATAATAAAGACCTCTAGTATGATGTTTATCTCAATGAGTTGTAGTCTCATGATGTACGGAATGCCTTAATCAAAGATTCTATCCACATCTTTTACCTTCAATAGTAAACTCCCTCTCAATCAATATGATCGAGTTTGTCCAAGTTGACTGAATCATTTGTTTCCTTAGAGGCTAAATTCGCCAAATTCTTGACCTTTCTGAAGATGTTAGAGATAGATTACGAATAGTTCATAAAGTTAAACTATCCCGAACATAAAAGTTATAGAAGCATACAAAAAAATTTAATCAATGAATTACAAACTACAAATTCATATGGATTAATAAAACATGAGATACTTATCTTTTCAAATATTTTCAAAAACATCCCCATGGCTAGGGACATAATTAATTCACTTGATAATTCTCAATTCGTGCTAGGATTGCACTTTCCCCATATTCCACGAGTTCCTTATTTTATATATTCATTTATCTTACATACCATTCCATATCATTCCATGCTCCATATTTTACATTTCTTTCTCAGCTTCCCTGAATGATTATGTTTGGTTTCCCTCTTATATTGTTATTTTCTATAAGAGACCTTCCTTTAGGTAGTAATATATCCCCTACTGAGGTTGACCATATAATGGTTCTTTAATCCATGACAGAGTTCAAATATAATATTCTGTAACTATATTCTACTCATAGATGTTTGCTAGCAATATATATTCTTTGATTCTTTCTTATAATAATCTCCTATCAATCACTATAAATGATAATTCTTAATCAACCTTTATTTGGTCCAACTTATAATATAACTCACTAATTCTCATCCTTTGATGAATACTTATAGCCAACAATTTAAACTTGTATGCTTCAATTCGAATGAAGCTATTTCTCAACACATGCCCATATATAATATAAACTTAAAGTCCTCTGATTATCTATGTCTATCCATCCCTCTGATTATCTATGTCTATCCATCTTTTATATATATATATATATATATATATATATATATATATATATATATATATATATATATATATATATATATATATATATATATATATATATATATATATATATATATATATATATATATATATATATATATATATATATATATATATATATATATATATATATATATATATATATATATATAGGTCTGCTTTCATTTCTATTGTCATAGATGTATATATAATCTATATAATTCTTATGTAACTCAAAAATATCTTTTATATTTTAGATATTCTATTATGTAACTTGGAAATACCTTTTATATTTTAGATATTCTATTATATAACTCAGAAATACCTTTTAGGTACTCTATTATCTAGATAGTTTATATATATGTGATTCAATAATATATATAAAATATCTATGTGTATATTCCTCATCCATTATTATTTATAAAAAATACTCTATATATGATTTCCTATTCCTGTGTACCTTTCCTATTCGATGGAATAGAATTTTAAGGGAACATTATCTCATAATCTGAGATATATATATTCAAAGTTGCTAGAAAGGAAGTCTACGTTACATACATGTCTGGTCTTTCCCAAACTGCTGGTAGTCTTAATGTCTTTTCCCTTATTTAAATCCGTATGTTGGATGCTTATTATTCTCTATTTTCTATTTTCCTCCTTGAAGTTATACCTTCCACTCATGACCTAATAACATTTTTAGTGATTGCTGATAATTATAGTTAAGATTTAATAATCTTTTAAAGCCTTCTAACTTGTACCTTATATCATTAGAAACGATGATATCTGCTAATTATAATTAGTGTCCAATCAACTCTTGCGGTTACAGTTAAGAGATGTTGATAATTTATTTCCTTAATCGCTTTTCTTGCGTTAATTAGTTGTCTCACGGTTACTGTACCTCAATCACTGATGTTCAGCCATAGCCGGAATTATATAATTGTTGTCACCTGTTAACCGGGAGTAATGAGTCCTTTCGGATAGTCACCCCTTTTGTTTTAATATCTTCTCTATGCTTGTGATTATATCGTGTCTCTTCCCTCTCCCGAGATGCTCACCGTGTCTCTTCCTTCTCTCGTTTGATATTTTGTCATTTTATATATTTCATTTGATCATTGATATATACACAAATTAATATATATACAATTTATCCAAATTTATATGAGCTCGACTGCGGTAATTTACACTTAGTTTATTTTAGATTTATGTCAAATTGAATGTCGTAATTTACTCATAAGACATTAATAATATGCAAGCCATATACATAAACAGCAATATAAATGTATGTGAATATCTCTTACCTTCCTTTCTGACCCGTGTTACCTTTCAACGAACTTTCTTTAGACTTCCTTGTCTCTTGCAATGATATGCTACTGTTTCCTTCGATGATGAATGATGCTGCATACTTTATATTAATATCTACAACCCCTTTTCTGAGATATATTGGAAATCCACGGGAAGGCTCCTGCCAATAGGAATGTCTATAAAAATTGATTTCTGGATGTATTCCCCAACCCTTTGTTCGTTCTGGTCTGTATCCCAAAAATCTTAAATCTTTCATCACCTTTTCTCATTAGCTCTCACTTATCACAGGACAGATATTCTTGTAAATGGAGCATCATCCCGGTTATGTTGTTTAATAGTCATTTAACGCAATTTTAATAATGAACATTTTATCTTGCAGCATATTGCTACTGAGCTTGTTAATATATTTTATTTTCTTATAGGTTAGGCTCTAATAATATGTTATAAAATCTGGATCGTCCTATAGAGAATACATATGAGGTTGTATTGAAATAGATTACCATTGTGATTGATCTTTTCACCAGCCATCAATATGCATTTATATCCTTTGAATAGTCATGTCTTGAAGAGCCATGACCATACGTGACTTATGCTACATAGGGTCATGACCCTTCATAACCGATTGGTAATATTAACTATATTGTAACATATATATATATATATATATATATATATATAATCAACTATTAGATTAATATAATTATATCAATCAATTCGATGCTATATTTCAATAGAAGAGCCCCATCCATTACAGGAAAGACTCTAAGTTAGCACCATGTTTTGTTGGACCATTTGAGATTCTTGAGAGGATTGGTCATTTTGCCTATCACTTGGCATTGCAACCTAGCCTATCGTGCATCCATGATGTTTTTCATATTTTTGTATTGAGACAATATATTTTGATTGTGACCCATGTTCTTGATTGGAGTGCCTTATAGGTAGAGGATGGGAAAATTTCTTTGGATCCCATCCACACTCTTCAACATCATAGGTTGACCCTTAGGGGTAGAGACATCAAGTAGGTAAGGGTTCAATGGGACCCAAGTGCTGAGACTTTAGCTAGTTGGGAGGATGCATCTCGGTTGAGAGTTTTGTACCCATATCTTTTTACAGGCTTCCAGGAGTAAACCTAAGCATAGGGGGAGGATGTAGTGAGTTAGACTCTTGTGGTTATTTTGCGGTTGTCTGCATAGTGAGATGCATTCGATGACAATACTTTATTTCGGCTACTTGTGTCATAGTTGTGTTAGATAATTAGATTGTGTTGTTTACAATTTTGATCATATATGCATTATGATGCTATTTGATAGGGCATGATGCTTTATGATAATAACTGGTGTATTTTGCATTCGAGAATAATGGATCTATATATTATGATGATTATATCGGATTCCTTGTGTTATTGTGCCTTCTATGTTGTTGGATATTTCATTTATTGAATTTTACTAATATGTGCTTGTATTGTCGTAACTGATTGTTTTAATGATTTATATTTAAATAAAATGTTTAATTTAAATGTAATGATTATTTAAATGATATGTGCATTAAGGAGTAGAAAATGGAATGACCAGTGCCGTGACATTCTTTATGTCTGATTGTGTCACTAGAGTGTCAGTGTTTCATTAGGCATTTTATTTTTATTATATGTACTTCAGCTATTTATACTATGAGTAGTTGCACATGTGTGTGTGTGTGTGTGTGTGTTTTTAGTGAACAAATACCATACATCATTCAACCTGAGCTATAGGATTTGAGTGTGTCTTTATCCTTAGCAGTAGCACAAGAGATAGTTTCACCGACCGTTCATGTTTGAGCCAATGTCTTCCTTGTATAGATGATGTATCTTTTATTGTTATATTATCCCTCCAGAACATGTTGGTAAATATGGATTTCATGATGCATTTCGGCATAGACTAGTTGTGTGTCTGTGCATTAGAGTTCCCATAGTTGTTGTGGAAGAGGTTTAGTTATATGTTGATTTTATTGTTCTATCGTTTATTTTAATTGTCAGTTAATTTACTGTAATTGAATTCCATTTGTTTGGAATTTGATTTAAATTGTTTTCAAAAGTCTATAGTTTGGTTAATTTTAATTTAAGTGATTTAATTTAAGCCCCTTTTGACCTATGGGCAAAAAGTGACTTATAATGGAGGAATTAGAGTTATTCATCACTTGTTAATTTTTAAACTTTGTGATTTTGCTCCAAAATTGTGTGGAGAAAATTCAATGTTTTGCTTGTTGAATTTGATATGGGCATCAGATCAATGTGGGTAGCAGCTTGTTGGAATCGTGCCACAATTGCTCTCGTTCTTATGGAACCAATCACAATTTCACAGAGTTTTTATTTTCTTCTAGACATTTTAGTGTCTTCAGCTTCACAAGAGGTAGGGCTCTCATGTTTTTATTCATCCCTTGTCAGTTTCAGTTGATTTTTAGTTTCTTTTGCATTGTGGGATGATAATTAGTAGTTTCCCTACTTTCCTTTCCATTTACTTCACCTGATTGGGTTTGTATGATAATGTGAGCTTTTTATATCGAAAATTTTTGTTGTGAGGTTGTTTGTTTTCCTCCATAATGCCAGAATTGAGATTTTATTGAAAGTTTGGGTTAGTTGGACCATAAGGGGAAATGACTTTTAATTTTGTAGCTTTGCTTTGAGTTTGATTTTTGGACCTTTTCATAGATGCATTGTTTTGTGTGTCATCCAGAACATGTCGATCACCTTGTTTTTCATGATCGAGTTATTGATGTTAGTAGTCTTTCATGTGTATAATAGGATTGTGGAAGCATAATGGTTATAGGACATCCTGGATATTTCCTATCACAATTCAAATGTAACATTTCAATGCTAAAATGGTAATTTTCATACCTTTCTAGATTTCGCCAAAATTTGGAATTTTGGTGCATTTTGTGGTTTGTGATCTTTCCTTGCATCCTTGAGAGATGGTTGATGGATTCCTTTGAAATACAAGCTCTTGGCATAGTGGTCAATTGAGTGGTTTGGCGTGTGTGCCTTTGTTGCATTTTACTCGATTTCTTACCTTGAATTTGGGAGTGATTTTCCTCCCAAAAAAAATGATAGCCTTTGGGTATGAGACCATTGTTGTGTGGATGTATGGTGGAGATCACATCCGGGCATGTAATAGAGCTACGCTCCTATGCTAAGGTATAAATGACCTAAGCTCTTGGTGAGTCCAATTGAGTGTTTCTTGTCTCCCTTTTTGTTGCATATCATCTCTTTGGTTTATGTTTTTGAGCATTGCATTTTTACTGGTAAGTGGGGAGTAGTGGGATGGAGTGGCTTCCCAATGTGGGCTAGGACACAAAGGGGTCCTAGGGTAACCCTTGGTAGAGTTAATTATAATAATTGATAACACTAAATTTTTTTGGGTAAAAACACAATAAAAGATAAATTGGTGTCGATATTGTTGTCACCATAGTGACGTGGAGCTAGTATAGTTGTGGTCATCTACAGATGTTGAGCTAGCATAGCTATGGCCATCTATGGAAGTTAAGCTGGCATAGTTGTGGTCATCTGCAAATGTTGAGATGACATAGTTGAGCTTCCTTGATGACAAAAGGAATGCTTGAGATTGCATGGGCCTCCACAATTCGTTCGATGACATTCCATTCTTGCGTCTTGACTTTGAGTAGTGACTTGGACCTACTTTCATTATGTTGTAGCATTGTATTACATTAGACTTTTGTATCGTCCTCTAAGAGTATGCATTTTCTTAGCATGTGTGTTTGCCCTTCTTGGTGTGTGTGCTTACCATATGCTTGTGGTCAGGTTACTATCTTTGCAAGCACGGTGAGGTGGGCTTGAGGGTTTCACATGGTAGGGTAGCATTGCACTTTACAACTTCTAGGAACCAGTGTACAGGTAACGACCTTCCTCTAGAGACAGAGACTTAAGCATTGAGTGCTCAGTGCTATCTTTTCTTTTAGCTCATTGTTGTATATATATGCTTTTTTTTATTATGCTCATTAGAGTAGTTTCTTTTATGTTTTATGCTTTTGTGTTATTGAGTGAGTATTGCCTAAATTTATGTGTATCTGGTACCCCCTAGTGTGGAGAAAGTCTTGTTATTCAACCATACATTGGTGTCAACAAGCCTACTCAATGTTTGAACTGATAATGCCTTTGTATTTTAGCCTTTAAATCTATTTATGTAATTCTAGGGTCAGTGTAGTGCATCTGACACTTGAAGTAGCGCATCTAAAGCACAAATTAGTGTATATGACACTAGTTTTAGCGCATATGATCCATGGATTAGTGCATATGGTAAACATAGTATCAGATATGATCAACAAATTAGTGCATATGATCAACAGTTTAGCACATATGGTAAATTTTTTAGGGCATATAAAACAATAGGCACTTCCTAAGGGTCTATCAAAAAAGTATTTTTATATTTGGATACCCTTTTTCCCCAAGATGCTCTTCATATATTCATAGCAAAAATTCCAATTCATTTTGGTATGATTGTTATCGTTTAACTTCTTTTGGGCTTGAAATGAACCTTGTTCTAGCTTGCTCAGAGGATGAACTTGTCTCCTCGATGGACAACCATCAACAATGGTTTGGTCCTGTCCCGTGGGGCTCATTAACATGTTCCAAAATCTCATGTGGTAGCTTGAACGTGTCGTAGTTGTTCATGTTGGTTGGGGTTGTCATGGAACCTTTGGTTGTCTCTGACTTCCTCTTGTGCATGATCGTTGAGAATCATTGATGTTGTATCATTGCTTTTGCTTATTGGTTATTAATGCACTATGTGAACGATTTGTATCTTTACTTTTAAAAGAAAATGTTAGTGCATAATCGACCCATAGTTTCCAAGGATTCCTTGGTAGGGCATTACATTATGGGTTTGGGAAGAGATGAAATGACTTATTTGGGCTTCCATGAAAGAGAAAATTCTCAAGAAATATAAGGACTACTGTAGAGAAGGGCATATGCAAGGATATAATATTTTCAAAATGAGTCAAAAAATAGATGAGCCACTGGAAGACTATGTAGAATGCTTCAAGTTTAGCTCGCAGAGATATAGACATAGTAGATTGGGAAAATACTCTCTCAAATTAATCTTCTAAAGATGATTCAATGCTTGATGCATTAGACTTGATAGGAGGAGGTGACATCTCTTAGGCTCCTTGGGATGACCTCTGTCAAGTTTGCAAAAATTAGTCTAGATCTACAATGAAAAACACACAAAGCTTAAGAGCACTCACTACAAACACAACTGGAGGAGTCTCACAGATGGAGATTAGCAGCCTACTAAATGATATGAAGTAAGATATCATTAATCATATGCCCACTCAATTGGATTGCACTGCATGCTAAGAAGAAGTAGAGGCTACACTGATTGATATTGTCCTCACTATTGCCACAAGGACTGTAAATGTAAAAGGATAGCAAGCCTAGAAAATAGACCTAACTTTAAGGCTCTAGAGGACAAATATGGATAGGCTTTCTACCTAGCCTAGTAAAAGCCATGGAATCACCAACAATGTATGTCCCAAGATCCTTTATCTTATAATAATTCCAATCAAAAATTTACTCCCCAATTATTGTTTCTAAATAATACATGGGTTGTCATTTGGAGGTAAGATTTTTTAAAATCAATATTTTAGGGTATATCTATGTCACTCTTATTACATATGTGATTTTTATATTCTTCTTCTCTTATTCTCGTTCTTTACTAAGCATTCTATTACATATTGAAATGATTCTAAAGTTTTGTAGATTAATCTCTACAATATTCTCCTTATAGTATTAATGTGGAGGTACATGCTTGATTAATATTTTTGAGATTGATTTCTTTATATTTGGTATTAGAGTAGAGGCGGTTTTGTGGGTTATATGGGCTTGCACGTGGTTATTATTTCTTCCATCAGAGTTACAAGTACTTGCATGTTATTTATATATAGTTGCATGTAATTGTATGTGATGAATCCATGGTAATTTGAGTTATAGGAGAAATGTTTTTAGCCTAGCAAGTTTGTGTGAATTTATAGGAAGGAATTGGTTCATTATTGATCCATAACTAAAAATTGTCACTAATAACCAAAAGGTCTACAATTATTAGACTAGAGAAGAACATACACAACATTACAAAAGTTAAAAAGCTTTCATTAAACTTTTGTTGTTTCTGTAGATCATTTGAAGATGAAAAAAAGAGCTTACTAGATTTTAATCTCAAATCTCTTAATTATGGAAACCATAAAAAAACTACCCTAGATCTAATTGCTTTACTACTATGTTTAAATCTATAAACTAGTGTAATGAATATATAATTAGTTTCATTATAAATGGAAATTATTACTAAAATCAAACTACAAAAATAGACATAATCTCCAAAGGGAATGATAGAGCTCACAATGGCGTGCCTCAATATCAAACAATAAGGAAGAGAGTTACAAATATATAGTCTTATAGTTTTAGAATTTGATGATGAATATGGTGAGGATTAGACATAAAACCAAATATCGAGAGATTGCTTATCTAGGTTTATAGATCTATGGAGATAAAGGGAAAAAAATATAATCCCCAGAAGAAGAATTTGTAACTCATTAGCTTGTCTTACCTAAGTAGTTAACATAAAGTATGTATGTAAATTTAAATAAAGATGTGGAATATCATATTTGGAATAAACATATTCAAATTAACAAAGATACTACTCTTAAAATCCTAGTCAAGTTGATTTCTTTTTATTTTTTTATAAATAAGTAGTCAAATATTGTATCTCCTATGAAAGTGCCCTATTTTTTAATTAGTGGCTTTTAATTATTTTTATGAAAATAATATCTATCAAAATTATATATATTAACTACACCAAAGTATTAAGTTCATAATAAGAGGGAAGAAAAAATAGGAAAAAAATAGAAGGAAATTTGCTACAAGTTTTATGATGTCTTATATACTTTACATTGACTTTTACTAATAATTGAATAGTATGATGTTTTCCCAAAAGCTATATATCAAACTATTTTTTTTAAACAACCTTGAACTATATTATTCAATGTGTATATTTTATAAAACATTATTTCAAAATTTCAAACATATGCATTTATGTTCTGATTAAGTTCAATCGAGAAAGGGCCCAAACCCAACAAAAAATATCAAGTCATACGATAGTTCCAAAGGAATTCACAAGCTATGAATTCAAGTAGCAAAAATAAACCAGCTAAAAAGACCAACAACTAAACTAACCAGAGTCCAAGAACAACAAACAAAAAACTAAATTGAAAGAAGTTGGACTTCATTCAATTATCCATTAAGCTCTTTCAGAGTGCCCAGAAATGAAGACTTTCTGGGTTGACACATTGCAGTATCTAGACCAAGTCCCTCTTTCACATATTGGGTGCTAATCAACTGGGTCTCTTCGGACTTCCTTCTTTTGGTCTTCTTATACTCTAGTTCTTCCTACAAGGTTTTAAAAGAGGAAGTCGTTCTTTCCATCACATCCTTGCTAAATTTGACAAATTCTTCCAATTTCTTGTTTATCTAGTTTTGGTTGGCTTTAACATTCCCCAAATCCCTTGTCATTTCTCGCTTCTCCTTGTTCGATGGAATGAGGGCTTTAAGATCTCAAATTTGGTCCTCCATGATTCCCTAATTGTCAGATTTTGTAGCCAACTCCTTCGCCACTTCTCACACACTAGTGTTCATATTGGTGTTAGACCAATCACCAACTTTAGCTTTAGCCTCGGCAATGACCTCTAGTCTATTGATTTTATTTTTTGTTGTGTATAGTTGGACAATTAACTATTTGCTAATAGTATTTTTCCAGTTGTAGAGAATGCACAATTCATCGACCTTGTTCGCAATAAGGGCATGTTTGGTACATGGAATATGGGCTCTAATTCTGGAATAACATTTTCAGATTAGTGAATTCCCTATTTGTGTCCATCCAAACAAATAGAAATTGGAATTTCAAAATTCCAATTTTGCCCACAAAATGAGCATTTCATCTTCCACTTGAAAAGGTGGAATTAGAATTAGAGGCTCTAATTCCCATTTTCGAATGCCTATTTTATATGCCGTCGGGTCCGCTATTTGCCATTTATAATATTTGGACGTCTGAAATTTCATTTTCGGCCACTCATTTCATTCTACTATCATTTTCGTTCTACTAATATTCTGCAAACCAAGGCTTCAGAATAACTAAATTTACCAGTTGAGAGCACTGGCTTAAATAATTTTCAAACTCAGTTATGTCGATTTTTGGGTTTGTAAATTTTCGCTTTGGAAGGGCTTTTTCCTATAATTTTCGCCTTTGAACGGCAGATTCTGAACTTTTTTGCCGAGTAGATGTACGTGTCAGTGACAAAGTAATTTTATTATACCCATTCAGATCATTATGTTTCTATTATAGCAGCACTTCCTCTAATGGAGCATGGTCTCGTCCAGGCCACCAGGCCTGGAGATCATTTAACTGAAGATTGATTTCTTAAGCAAGGGGTGATTTGTAGGTCAAATCCACTCAGAAAATAGGGTCAACAACGATGGCAAAATTGCACACTTTTGCAGGAGAAAATAGGATATACGTTCTGAGCTACAAAAATTGAATAATTACAAGAAAGTGCAAGCCATATGGAAATTTTCGTCTATCACAGGAATTAAAATTCCTTATGCATCTTCTTAGTCATCTTCCGGGTGAACCAAACAGGTCATCCCATATTCCAAAAATCATTTTCAGAATTTGTATCTTCTAGAATTGCAGCATCTTCCAGAATTGACTATATTTGGCATTTGGTATTCCATGCACCAAACAGGCCCTAAGAGAATACTCAGGTAGATCACCCAGAGAATTAGGGTTTTTAGGAAGGGGCAGGGAAACATTGAGGGGACGTCTAGGTCATCCATGTACTTTTTATGCTTAATAGGGGAAGGGATTTAGGTGGTGGACTAGTAGTGTTGGTGGGAGAATTCTCAGGGGACCAAGCCGATTCAGTGGACCAAGATGAATTAGAGTCCTTAGCTTTCATGCCAAGAGATTTCATCTTTGCTTTACGCAGAGGGTTAATCCTAGTAAAGTTGGTGGAGGGGGAAGCCAAAGGTGGCTGAGTGGCTTTGGGGCATTAGGTTTGTTGAGATCCACAATTAAAGAAGAGTTAGAGGAATTAGGGTTTATGGGGCCAAATTCAGGGGAGAGGACCATATGGAAATTAAAGAAACGTAGGATTAAACCTTGGTGAAAGGGGGGGACTGCTTTCTGACCTTACTAACTAACTAAGACAAGGATGAAAGAATCCAAAAAGGGAAATTAAGCTTGAGATTTCGTTGAAAATGATTTAACATTGGAAATAAGTTGGAATGGAAATGTTTAAACCTGCCTTCCAGGGTGATGAACTTGATGAGCATAAGAGTGATGTCCTTCCATTCACCAAGCAACTCTTCAATGTTGAAACTATTTTGAAGCCTTGGAAAACATCTTCTTTAGGGACAAGGAAAAGTTTCAGGTCCTGCTTATAGTGCCCATAGGTATTTTTGGGAATGGTTTTACCCTTCGCAACCAAACAAGTAACAATTGCTATTGTCTCCAGTCTACAAGATGGGCCAAAGGGTTTTGTTGTTCTTGTATTCATCACATTTATCTAGTTCAATCTGGTTGAGATCACCTCCCATAGTTTCGTTGCAAAGAGAATTCATAGAGACGACAACAAGGTATAGACCATTAACCATAGCAATAAGAAACAACAAGGGATTCACATCATATGCTAAGATGATTGTGATTAGATGTGCTTGATTATTTGCTTGATTCTTAAAATTGAGAGCGGATGCAAATGATTACTCTTGTGATAATCAATGATCTTGATATTATATTATTAAAATGAATATAGCAAATATTTTTAATACATAAATTTAAACACCAAATCATGAATATGTGTGCAAGTCAACGTGGCTCCAAAGTATTATGGGGTTGATTGACTTAATGTGTGATTTTGTTTTTTACTTTTAAGTTGAGCAAGATTGTAACTTCAAGGATGGTTTCACAATGACGAACACAACTTGGGTTATACAATCGAGTTGAAGTTGTGCTTGATAGAATTAGATTATGGATAAAATTTGGTTTGATGATCAACATAAAACATATAAATCAATTGAACTAGGATTGTGTGCACATAAATATTAGAATAAACACTGACTATATTAAAAAAATTTAAGTGTGATATATAAATACATTAAAATGTTTGCCTAAATTAAGAACAAAATTAAATAAAAAATGTATATATCACTATCATAATTATAGAATTGTATATATTTTTTTTTATTAATGTAAAGATAGGTTTTGAGGGGAACCCGAAACCCCTTACAAATTAGATATCATAAAGATTTTTTACGACATACCCAAGATAGAACTATGCTAGCAAACAAAGGGAAGCAACCCAAGTCAAACTAGAGGAATAACACAAAATAAGACCAAATGAAACAGACAAGAAACAGGAAAACCCAATTTGCCCAAAGGGAACGAAACCTAAATCCCACAACCAAAACAAAACGAGGAAAATCTAAGATTTTCCTTTACCTCCCTTCTTTTGGGAGTGGAGAGTCATATCAAATTTTAGAGAGGACTTTTTATGATGTTTACCAATAACTGGGGTCCACCCCTCCTCTACTATAGAAGCCTTCTCCTGCCAGTCTTGAGAAATAGGTCTCAAGAGAGAAGCAGAAGAAGAACCAACCACAACAAAACTAGCAAGAGAAGTTTGGACAAAACCAACAAAGGGACCTACCTCCTTACGCAAAGGAGAAACACCAGGTCCAGATTTCTCAGGAGTAATAGAAAGTCCTGTCAAAGCAGAACTAGCTGCCCGCGCAACAGAATTAGAAGATACATTGACCAAAACAGATCTAGAATTAAATCTAGCAGTAACAACTGAACTACCAGGAACAAAACCAGTAGCAAGAAGAACACTAGCAACAAAAGAATTACTGGGAAGATAACCATTATATCTAGCAAGAACATTGCCAACAGAAGAAACACCAGCACACAGTTTAGTGGACCCAGCAAGACTAGAGCCAACAAGAGGAACCCCAACAACAACATAATTACTGGAAGAAATACCATTAGATTCAGCAGAAACAGTGTTAGCAGAAGAAACACCAACAAACATAACAACATTAGAACTACCAGTAGTAGTGATAGTAGACCCCAAAGGAACAGTTCCTACAGGAGGAACATCCTCAAGGCCAACATTCTCATCAAGATCAAGATTTTTCTTTAACTACTGTAAAATGATCAGAAGACGCACCCTTCCACCAAGAAGCAAACATTTTGGTCTTAGCCCTCTGTAATCCACACTGAGCCACCAAGTGACCCATTTTAAAACACTTCTTACATATGAAAGGAAGCCCTTCATAGTCCAAAATTTGAATCCATGAAGTCTTTGAGTACTCTAACTCAATCTTTTCTGGTAACCCCTTAGAGATATCCATCTCTACCAATATTCACGCATAAGTAGAGTGCATAATATCATATGACTTTTCATCCACCATCAAAAAGTCTCCAAGAGCCTCTCCCACCACTTCAAACAGGGAGTCAACCCAAAGATGAAGGGGAAGATAGGGGAGTCTCACCCAAATCGGAATCTTGTTCAAGATTTCAAAAGAGGGGGAAAAATCGGGAAACCATGGTTTCATAACCAACATATAACGATTATCACATGAGAAAGAGTGATTGCACATAATCAACTTTCTATTTTCAGCATTATTGAATTTAGCAATATAAAAACCCCTTTTCCATAGGGAAAATATGAACAGTACCAGAAATAATAGGTTCCCAATGAGCAAAGATCCACCGGTGCAAAATAGCAAGGCTCGACCACAAACCCAAAAAGCGACAAATCACACCACGAGAAGAAAACTCAAAGGATGCAAACTCAATATCTTCCACCACTCCCTCATCCAAGGAGACCCGAATAGGGTTCAAGACAGGGAGAGGTCCCTTAGCATAGAAACTCGAACCACCACCAATCCCAACCCCACCAGAGCGAGTGGTAAAGGCCCCGGTTGAAACCATACCAACATACAATAAGGTCCCCTTAGGAAAAGAAGCACCAGCAAGAGGCACAGAACTAGATACCAAACCCCCAGCAGGACATGAAACACTAGTAGACTGCGAAGTTCCAGCAGACAACAAGAGACTAGCAAAGGAGCTAGCAAAAAGGGAAACCCCAACAGAAGTTCCAACTGCCGGCAAAACCCTAGAAACTCCAACAGCTTGCGAAACCACCAGTGCCCCATCTACAACTACCAAAATCCTAGGCAAATCCTGCAAAGATCTAGCAACCCCCAACTCTCCAACGGAAGGAAAAACTCCAGCCACAGTTCCACCATCCAACAAAGCACCAGCAGACAGCGAAGCACCAACTACCGACAACGCACCAGAAGACAATGAAGCACCAAAAGTCAGAAGAACCCTAGAAGCTCCAGCACCCGACAACTCACCAGCAGACAATGAAACTCCAACAACCAACAACACACTAGCAGACAGTGAAACTCCAACAGCCGACGAGACACAAGAAGCTCCAACATCCAGCGAAGTCTACAACTTCCCAGCCGACTGCAAAACTCCAATAGAATGAAAAACCCTAGCCAAAACTCTAGCAACCTGCAAGACCCTAGAAGCTCCAACATCCAACGAAGTATGCAACTTCCCAGCCAACTGCAAAGCTCCAATGAAAGGCAAAACAACTTCCAACAAAGCTCCAGCAGACACCATCCAACGAAGTCTAAGAAATTGTGTGTGTATATATATATATATATATATATATATATATATATATATATATATATATATATATATATATATATATATATATATATATATATATATATATATATATATATATTCACAAATATAAATATTTTATCGTACAAGAACTAATAACATAAAACAACAACAAAAAATTATATATTATCTTTGAGTTTTCTACACTATACAAAAATCTTCACTCTTGTACAACCACTTTTCTTGTAGGAACCAACTATTAACTAGCCAATACAAACCATAAATAACTAAACTAACATTGCTAATTGACTATAAAAGAACACTTTGAATTAAAACCTAGCACTATACCCACTTTTCACTCTATTAGGTAGCATGCCTTTTACCAAAAACATCCCCATACAGGATATGTGATTCAATCCGGGAATATTACAAGTGCAGCTCTTGAATGTATACATTGCTAAGGTACATTCCACTCTAGATTGTGAGTGTTGTGCTCAGCTTGCCCGTCCCCAACTAAAAATATATATTTTTAATAAATAATGTATAATTAATAAGCCTAAACTACTACTTCTGAGTTGTACTGTATTTTGTGATTTTGAAAGAGAGATATATTTTCCATGGCAAGTTAAATTGTAAACTATTTTTAAATTTTATTGTATTTTTAACATATATAAATTATTCTAATTTTGAATGTAGAATATATTTTCCACCGCAAGTCAAATTATGATATTTCTATCAGAAATCTAATTTTTTAGTCAACATGTGTTTGACTCAATAACTACACAACTTAATAACTAATTTGTGAAATTACAATAAACTTTAGTTTTATATTATTATTTTTCTTGATTTTTGTATATGATAATCCTTATTCAGACCTGCTGTATATAATTCATCTCAAATACAAAAATATTTATCAATATATATATATGTCTTTGCACATAGAAGGAGACGTGACTCATAAATGAGTTACGTCCCTTCAATACCGATGCCCTTTCATAACAAATTACCTTTACCGATAATCGAATATTAAAGACTGCACTTTACATATATTGTAACTACGATATATGTAAAGTGCAGTATCGTATGTTTTTGTATTATATAAGCCACGGGTAACATACTGCACGATATACATATTGTAAGATATGTATACCGTGCAGTATGTTATATGAATTAACAATCATATAACATATTGCATACGATATCCGATATATATATATATAACAGTCGGTATGGTGGCCGATATGCATAACAGTCAATATGGCATCCGATATATATCATAGTCGGTACTTGGTATAGCAGTCGATATTAATTGGTATGTATTATTGTATCAATAATACATATTAACAATAAGTATTATTGATATGATAATATCATATCACATCAGTAGTGCAGATCGATATATATATAAGGCTTAGTTATATATATATATATATATATATATATATATATATATATATATATATATATATATATATATATATATATATATAAGTATATTGATAATATTAGATATACATAAATATGTAATATTATCAAGTATATATATATTAATATAGAATATTAATATAAAATTATCTAATCATAGCTATTCATTGTTAACACTCCCTCTTAGCTAGATAAGATAATTTTCACTTTATGTTAGCATCATATTTTCATTTGAAATGAGGAATCACCATTCATTGTGACACCTAGTTTCCATATCATAAAGATATGAGGAATCACCATGCATTGTGACACCTAGTTTCCATATCCTAAAGATATGAGGAATCACCATGCATTGTGACACCTAGTTTCCATATCCTAAAGATATGAGGAATCAACAACTGATACCTATTTCCATATCACAACGATATGAGGAATCAACAACTGATACCTATTTCCATATCACAACGATATGAGGAATCAACAACTGATACCTATTTCCATATCACAACGATATGAGGAATCAACAACTGATACCTATTTCCATATCACAACGATATGAGGAATCAACAACTGATACCTATTTTGTATCACAGTAATAGTGATACAAGGATATATTAAATATAACATTATATCATATTTTATATAACCTCATTATGGTATGTGCACTAACAGATAATCTGTTTACCATAACAACACCACATTACAAGATCGTCATCTCGTAATCAAATACAAGTGTTCATTATCTAAGAAGTCGTCACCTCTAGAAATGTCCACAGGATGGATGAGCCCATAAAATAACATTTATATATAAAATCATATTACAATCATACCAAGAGTTTTCCTAAAGTGATCAACTTTCACCTTTGGAAGAGCTTTGGTGAGAATATTAGCAGTTTGATTTCCTGTACAAACATATTCCAACTGGAGTACCTTTCTTTCTGCCATATCACGAACATAGTGATAAGGAATCTCAATGTGCTTTGATCTATCATGAAATACAGGATTTACTGATAACTTGATACAGCTTTGATTGTCACAGAAGATAGTAGTTGGTGGTAGAGTTTTACCAAATAGTCCACTGAGTAGTTTCCTAAGCCATACTGCTTCTTTAGCTGCCATTGAAGCTGCAATGTACTCTGCCTCTGTAGAGCTTTGAGCTACTGAAGATTGTTTTCTACTGATCCAAGACACCATAGCTGATCCCAAGCTAAAACAACATCCTGAGGTACTTTTATGATCAATCACACTTCCAGCCCAATCTGAATCAGTGAACTCATGAAGGTTTAATTCTGTCCTATCATACTTGAGTCCATAGTTTAATGTACCTTGGAGATATCTCAATACATGTGTAGCAGCAGTAAAGTGAATTTCTTTGGGATCACACATGAACTGACTTAATGTGTTTACTGAGAAACAAATGTCAGGTCTGGTATTCCCTAAGAACATTAGAGATCCTATTAATTGTCTGTATAAAGAGATATCTGCAGAAGGAGATTTTGATGTTGCTTCCTTTAGTTTATGAAAATTTATTTCCATGGGTCTACAATTCAACATGCCAAATCTCTTCAAGATATCAAGGGTATATTTGCCTTGATTCAAAATAATACAGTCTGATTTCTGCCAAACTTCTAGACCAAGAAAGTAGTGTAGAAGACCTAAGTCCTTCATATCAAATTCTTTGGCTAAGTCTTTCTTACATTGTTGAATCAAATAGTCTTCCCCTGTAATCAGTAAATCATCAACATATAATATGATTATCAACATATCACCTTTGTTTACCTTGAAGTATAGATTTGGATCAACATCATTTTTGGAAAATCCTAACTTTGTTAGATAGCTGTCTATTCTAGCATACCAAGCTCTGGGGGCTTGTTTAAGTCCATATAATGCTTTCTTCAACTTACATACATGTGTTTTAGGATCATGAATCTCAAATCCTTCAGGTTGTTCTAAGTATACCTCTTCTTCAATACTTCCATTTAAGAAGGCTGTTTTAACATCCATTTGATGAACTTTCCAACCTTTGGCAGCTGCAATGGCTAGAACTGTTCTAATAGATGTGTAACGTGCAACAGGAGCAAATGTTTCTTCATAGTCAATCCCTTCCTTTTGAGAGAAGCCTCTTGCTACAAATCTTGCTTTGTACTTTTCAATGCTACCATCAGCTGCATGTTTGATTTTGAATAACCATTTAGATGATACCACAGATTTTGATTTTGGTCTTGGTACAATATCCCACACATCATTCTTTATGATAGATTGATATTCTTCTATCATTGCATCCTTCCATACTTGTTGTTGAATTGCATCAGATACATTTGTAGGTTCTAAGTTAGAGAGTTCACTCATGAGTGCTGCATAGCTGGATAATATGGAAGGCCTTTTTCTTTCTCTGACTGTTCCTGGAGGAGCACCAAGAGTCTTTCCTTCTTCTATGAGTTTAGTGGCCCAAAGTGGTCTCTTCTTAGGATTTTCTAGTGTGGATAGATTTTCATCATTTTCTTCTTCCTCAGAGTCCTCCTTTTGAGTTTCCTGTGAAGTGTTTTCTTTTGATGGAACAAAAGTCTCTTGCTCTTGTGAATTTATACTTTTAGAGCAAGCTGTATCTTCCTCAAATATTACATCTCTACTTAATTCAACAAGATTCTGCCCAGGTATATAAATACGATATGCTTTTGAGGTTTCACTATATCCTACAAAGATACCTTTCTTCCCAGACGGTTCTAACTTTGTTCTCTTTTCCTTAGGAACATGAATGTAGACTGGACATCCAAATATTCGAAGATTACTTATATCAGGCTTTGTCCCTGTGAATGCTTCTTCAGGAGTTTTATTTTCAATGTGTGAGTGTGGACATCTATTTTGTATGTATACGGTTGTATTTGATGCTTCTGCCCAAAGAGAGGTATCAAGGTTTTGATCAAGAAGCATTGCTTTGGTGGCCTCAATAATAGTTCTATTCTTTCTTTCAGCTACCCCATTTTGTTGTGGATTATAAGGTACGGTGTACTCCCTCTTAATCCCAGCCTCTAAAATTGTTTGAATATTTCAGATGTGTATTCTTTTCCATTGTCTGTTCTCAAAATTTTAATTTTCTTTCCAGATAGATTTTCAGTAATAGATTTGAAGTCTTTAAACTTACTTAGTACTCCCTCAGATTCTTTGTACTTAAGGAAGTAAATCCAGGTCTTTCGTGAGAAGTCATCAACAAAGATTATATAGTATTTGCAGCCTCCTATTGAAGAAACAGACATGGGTCCACATAAATCTGAATGTATCAATTCTAAAACCTCATTAGTTTTGCTTACACTAATTTGAAATGTTCCTTTTGTGTTTTTGCCTAGTGCACACCCTTTACATGCACCAGAATGATATTGTTTAAGTTTTGGTAATCCATTAACCAAATTTTCCATAGAAGATAAAGTTTTATAATTTAAATGTCCTAATCTTCTATGCCATACTTCATTTAAATTTGAAATGTCATTTACTAAGACTTGATTTATATCAGTATTTAATTCATATAAGCACCCTTGTCTTCTTCCTATGGTATTAGCTTGTTTGAAGGTTAAACCTTTAGGCCATGCTTTTACTTTGCCATCCATGAAAGTTACTCTATACCCATTATCTTCAAGTGCCGATATGGATAAAAGGTTTCTCTTGATTCCTGGGACAAATAGGACTCCTGTGAGTTGAATTGAGATACCGGTCTTTAGTTTGATTGTGCATGTCCCAATGCCTCTTACTGGATAAGAGGAGTCATCTCCAATGGTTACCTCTTCATCCGATTCTTCTGACATGGTTTCTAGTAGTTCTTTGAACCCTGTAATGTGACGTGAGGAACCGCTATCAATAACCCAAATGTTCTTGTTTGGAACTTGATTTGAGAGTGCAGAGTAGAGTACAAATTGCTCCTTCTTGATTTCTTCATTGGGCTTCTTCTTGGATTTGGTAAAAGAGGCTTGATGATTCTTGTAAGGACAATTTGTTACAACATGTCCGGGTTTGTCACACCTAAAGCATTTAACATGAGATAGGTCTCTTTTGGGATACTCCGTATTGAATTTCTTCTTTCTGAAATGTTTGAATTTCTTCTTCTTGTGAGTATTTACATTTAGTGCATGATTTTCTTCATCATTGATCTTTTTCTTTAATCCTCTTTTATCTAACCTTGATTCTTCTTGAAGACAATCTGTTCTTAATCGATCAAATTTTGGAAACTTGGATCTAGCACTTATACCAGCAACAAAGGTTTCCCAAGATTCAGGTAGTCCATCTAGAGCAATTAAGGCTAGTTCCTTTCCATCAATTTCATGGCCTAGTAGTGAAAGTTGATCTCTTAATGCTGATACCCTTAGAAAGTATGCATTTATTTTCTCATTCTTATTCATACTAATCTGGTTCATTTCTCTTTTCAAAGCTAGTTTCTTGCTAGCATTATTTATTTCATATGTTTTCTCCAATGCCTTGTACATCTCATATGCCTTATCATATTTGGATAGGATTGGTACAATATGATCTCTGACCCCATCGATAATTATCTTCATGGCTTTGTCGTTCCCTTCATTCCAATTTGATAGATCGGGTTCCGCTTCTGGCTTAACCTTGTCTGGTTTAATAAAAGTTTCAACTTTATTCTCTTTTAGCAGCATTATGATTCTTATCTTCCATGATTGGAAGTTATCAGCCCCTGCAAGTCTGTCCTCAAATCTGATCATGTTTGCCATTTTATAATATCTTAAGTTTATTAAATTTCTTTAAATTTCAGAACCTTAGCTCTGATACCATGTGAAATTACAATAAACTTTAGTTTTATATTATTATTTTTCTTGATTTTTGTATATGATAATCCTTATTCAGACCTGCTGTATATAATTCATCTCAAATACAAAAATATTTATCAATATATATATGTCTTTGCACATAGAAGGAGACGTGACTCATAAATGAGTTACGTCCCTTCAATACCGATGCCCTTCCATAACAAATTACCTTTACCGATAATCGAATATTAAAGACTGCACTTTACATATATTGTAACTACGATATATGTAAAGTGCAGTATCGTATGTTTTTGTATTATATAAGCCACAGGTAACATACTGCACGATATACATATTGTAAGATATGTATACCGTGCAGTATGTTATATGAATTAACAATCATATAACATATTGCATACGATATCCGATATATATATATAACAGTCGGTATGGTGGCCGATATGCATAACAGTCAATATGGCATCCGATATATATCATAGTCGGTACTTGGTATAGCAGTCGATATTAATTGGTATGTATTATCGTATCAATAATACATATTAACAATATGTATTATTGATATGATAATATCATATCACATCAGTAGTGCAGATCGATATATATATAAGGCTTAGTTATATTATTAAATATATATATATATATATATATATATATATATATATATATATAAGTATATTGATAATATTAGATATACATAAATATGTAATATTATCAAGTATATATATATTAATATAGAATATTAATATAAAATTATCTAATCATAGCTATTCATTGTTAACATAATTGTATAATTTTTGAGTCAATACATTTGACTCAATAATTACACAATTGTATCCTATAAAAATATCATAATGTTTTGATTGTGTATTTAAACAAACTAAGGTACTAAAAAATGTAGCAATCTACAATAGAAAGCCTTAAGAAAAAAACCTAAAAAAGCTTCACAAAGAGGAAAAACAAAAGCAAAGATATCCAAAACAAAAGACCAACACAATGTAAATATAAAAACAAGCAGAGAATTAAAAAAGGAAAAATAAGAACAAAACAAGAAACACGATTTTATAATAGTTTGACTTCGAATATAAAGAAATGTGACCGTTAGACTTCACATCTTAACACACAAATGGTCAGGAAACTAAGAATATAGTCCAGAAGGTGAAACAAGAACCCCAATGAGAAAACATTGAGGGAAACAAAGAGAGAGAGAGAGTACAGCTGTACCTCGCTATAGTGAACCTGGAGTAAAAAGAAATTGGCAAACTATTGTATCCGAACTGTCACTTGGCTTTTCACCTTTGAAGAAAAATAATGTTTCCCAGTCCCCCTACCGAATAACAGGGAAAAGGAAAGAAAACTAGTCTCTTTTTACGTAGAAACTCAATCAGACTACTAAAGCTTTTCTTACGGCTCAAATTTAAGTGTAGAATTAGAAATGTCGTTTTATTTGAGACACTGACAGGATTACAAGTTAAAGAACAGAAAATCACTGCATCTAAAATCTACTGTTTCGAACATTGGAAACTATTGTAGATCAAGAACAGAAGATTAGTCAAAGTATAAACGGAAGGCCATTCAAAAGTATCATTTCCATTGATAATCACTATTGTGAATATTCATATACATGCTATTGCAGACAAAGAAATGAAAACCATGATCCAAAGATTTCCAGTCATAATATATCGCAACTAACCAGAAAGATAATGCCAAACCATGTGTTAAAACTTACAACTGCTTATAAAAGGGCTCCCATTATTAGTATTACATTTTCTTTCTATGACAAACAAATTCGTTAAATAGTGACAAGTTACACCAATAGCCATCAGATCTTTTTGTGATTCGTAGTAATTATATCACTACAGGTTCAGAAAGATCTGCCATTGATTATAGTGGTTGCTTTTTATATTGTTGGGAGAAACACATCATGTGAGGATTAATTGATATTCAAATACAACATTTATCAAAATGATTAATCACCCTCTTCTATGAATATGCAAATAATGGGTTCAGAGCCCGCAATTAAATCATAGACTCTCTCCACAATGGTATCATCAACTTTACCACTCCAGCAGAACACAAAGACCACAGATGATGTCTTTTTTTCAATGATGTTTAAAAAGCTACTCAAAATAAATACAGTAGGAGGTCTACCATACTAAAAGCTGGGATCTCCTCTACAACAACGAAAACAATACATATTACATGAAAAGAACACAGTATGTGGTATATATAATACAGAATATAACAGCCTTCTATACTCTTCCTCCAAATCAACATGCAAATATACTACTTAGGCGAAAAATAAGTACAAATAAACAAACTAATCATATCTGTGGCCTCCTACTCTTAAATTTTCCTATTGTAAAAATAAAAGCGATCTAATGCAAGAAAGCGTACGTAACAATGCAAATGTAGAGAATCAAGGCTGTTGGTACTAACATGAAAAGAGGCACAACTGCTCCTATAGACCGACCGCTTCCACAGGAAAAGGTTCCAAGCTTTATTTGAATCAAATCCATCAAAGCCAGCATAAGAAAAATGGATCCACAAACTGAACCCAAAGCAGATAAAAGCATCCCAACTCTTAAAAATGTGTTATTGATGTGAGCCTTGAAGACCATTTTAACATCATTGCTATTGATCAGAACTATGGCTTGCTTCAATCCCTGTGCAACCAAGCTGGAGAACAGAAACGAACCAAATGACACTACTTGGAATGTCAGAAGGTTTCTTCTAATGTCTTCACCTGCGTAGCAATTTGAACTTTCCACCAATGCTCCCTCACTAGGGGAAGTTGCGGTCAAACCAACAAATACAGCTAATGTGAATAAGGAATTGACATTGACAAGGCCATCAAGGGCTGTGACATGAATGCTTGTGGTTCCATTGCCTAAACTATAACTGGGTTCGTGCGCAATCTCCTCCTCATATCTACACAAAAAAAGAATCCCCAGTAAAATGGAAAAAAAAGTAAGTCATAAATTCCATGCAAGCTACAAGAATGTCACATATAAAATCAAGCGATTCTAATATGAAACAGATAGCTCTTCTGTTACAAATCTGTATCCAATTTCATGTACCCTATAGCTTTACTAAAGATTTAAATGTACTCAAAAAAACCATAAATTGGAAATCTTGCAGTGTATAATGCATCTCTTGAATTTACCAGCAGCAACCACTCATCCATACTTAAAGTCCAGCTCATATATGCAAAAAAAAGTTAGTTTATACATAACGCCTGCTCAGATTGTAAGAAGGAAGCATATGTTGCCAATTAATGAGAGAAGGAATCAATTGGTATGGAGCCTAACTTCGTCATGGCTCTTTAGATCGCGAAGTTAACGCGTGGAACTGAAAATATCATCAATGACATGATTCAGGCTACTTCAATGTGCTGATTGACAGACCTGACTTTTCATAACCGGTTGTTAGAGATCGTAACCTTTGAACTTCAGCTACACAACTCCGTTGACCCATTTAACAAATGACAAGAACAAGGGTCAAGGTCCAAAACATTGCAAGGAACATATCATTAAAAGTTTGCGTTATGATAGTGGTAAAGTTTTTACAGTTGAAGATTCTATGACCTTTTTTTACAAAGAGGTTTATTCCCAAGACAAAGTAAAGAATCTATTCAAGGAAGAAATCTGAATCCATTAGAGCATAAACAGAAATGGAAACCCTACGCTATTGGCATAACCTTGACTCCTCGGACTCCTGATCGCTTTGTGGAGGAACCATGATGTAAAATTGTCAACCAATGAAAATTACCCTCTTGATAACATGGATTTTGGAGATTGATTGCTCTGGATAGTTGGATTGATACATATTCATGTTGCAAAGAGTCCTGGTTTGAGACTTGGGAGAAAGATTGGGAAAAAAATAGGGCAAGGGCTCCGTGTTTGCTTCTTATGGTCACTGTTCTCCAGTTCAACGGCAGGAGGATGCATAAAGGTGCCACTATACAGCCCATTTTTTATGCTTTTACAACCAATTTCGTAGCTATATAATGTGAAATGTCCAGATTTGCTTCAGCGCCTATCCCAATTAGGTATGTTCAGCTAGTCTGGTATATTTCAGAATATTGTCTTGTTTTTCCAGTATATTTCTTTGTCTTCGTCAATTTTTCATCGTTACAAGAAGGTCAAAGATGATGGAAAATTTGTGAGCGTCTGAATCTATAGCACACCTCGTGTCTGATCCTTATTTTCAACAGTGTGTTATTAACCATGGAAAAAAAAACTAAATCCCGTTTAGTTAATGACGTGAGGGCTTCGTCGGTTTGTCTTATGGATCAATATTCCCGTTCACTACCAATGGTTATGCATGAGGACAATTTTCTCCAGACTTAAATTGGCATCCTAATTTCCGCAATTTTCAATTCTGTTTTCATACTCGCAGTATGAAAATCGCAGCTTGTATCTTTCTTTTCTCTTACTCAGCCGGCCTATTGAGGAAACAATTGATTGTGAAGATCAGATCAATTTTCTCCACTCCTCAAAAACTATTAACTCCTTGGTGGGATCTATATGTACATCCCCCATCACTATCAATACTTTGCAAAAGAACGTTTATGCATGCGAAGGACCAAATTTTATCTAAAAACATATCATTCATTCAAAGTATTGGTACTTATAGCTGAAGATTATTTGCTGCTTTACTTTTCTGAACTCTTACCTAAAACCGCTGACATAACTAGTAAAATCGTGTGAGTAGCGTCCAAGAGTTTGAACTGTAATGGCAGTGCAGGGCACATGTAACAGTGTACTACAGATCCAAAACACTATTCACTGGACTAGTGAAGTCTGTAACCCCAGTAGACAAGTGGCAAGGCTATGTTTTAGCAAATGGGGGACACGACTCGACATGAACAGGTCGTGCAACAATGATCACGGAATATGTTTTAACATGAACTGGGCTAATGAGGATGAAATGGAATGTGACCTAAGTTTGAATCTTAAGAATGTATATTCCACTGTGATCCAAGTTGAAATCTCAATCATGTGAACCAAGCATACTCCACACCATTTAAGAAGGCGGCTAATCTACTCACCCTAGAATTACCCAAAAAAATCCTATGCAGGGTTAGAAAGCTCTGACTTATAACCTGCATTAGTTTCATACCCAATTTTACAATCAAAAGTGACATGTAAACCTATACCCAAATCAACAGAACTTTCAAACATTCAAAAGGGCTCTCAAATTCCATACCTGGAAGCCATAATAATTTGCCGTAAAATATTATCAAAGTGCTTGACCATTCAAAAAGAACAGGAGACAGAGGGCTTCCAAGACAAGTCCAGAGTTCAAATCAGAGAGTAACTGTGTCTAGCAAAGACTAATATACTGATTTCAAAAACACCCAAATGAGCTCCCCGAGATTGTTTGGTGGATATGAACAGTGAATACAGATTGCTTTCTGTCGCATCTCAAATGAATGAAAACTTCCGCTGATATGCTAGAGTGGTTGCTTTGCTTATTTTCAGTCAAAATATTCGTGGGAACAAAGGTTGAAGTGCTGGGGTTGGGAAAAAAAGCAACGGGAAACTGCAGGGATTTTCCTTTTGTCACGGAGAAGGCAATTTGTGGCCCTTTCAAAAGTACCTAGGTGGTGCTTCCAAAACCAAAGTTGAAAATCAACGCAAATTAAAAAAAACTTCCTCATAACTCCTTAAAAATACAAAAACAACAAAAAGGGATGCAAACCTTAATATAAACCTTAATACAAACCTAAAGACTCCCTAGTTGCAACACTTTGTCAAAAGTACAAAATTTATATGTATGCTCACAATGATGATTTGGATGCTCCAATGTTGCTCAAGTTTCAAGAAATCTAATGGGATTTTGGTATTATAAGTTTAATATTTAATGAATGTGGAATGATCTTGGCATGATAACAATAGCATAAAGATGGTTGAATTGTGAGAGGATGAGGCTCCAATTTATAGAATTGAAAGGAGGGAAACAGACAGTTGAGATTGAAAGTCCGTGGAGGGCCAAGATGCAATATGAGAAGAGTGCATAAATTGTGTTTTCTCACACTCCATAGGGTGTCGACACTTGTCAACACATAAGAGCTTAAGAAGACTTAGAGGAAGGAGTAGATTTTTCATAAAACATATTTGTCTCGCATTCCAAAAGGAATGTTGGAGAATGTGAAGGGAAGTTAGGGTTCCTTTTGAGGGGACAAATGTGTAAGGAACCCATGTGGGTCCTTACATATGAGGTCGGTGCAGTTAAGGTTGATATGGACATGTGTTGGCTTTGAGGGTTAATCCATTTTAATTAGAAATGTGTAAATGATTAGGAAGGAGATTAGGTGGAGATTAAGATTAATTAGTAAACAAGTGGGATAGGTGGGTTGGAAGCATGGGTTAGTTAGTTGGAGTGAGGTTATATGAAGGTTAAAACTAGGAGCCATGTGCTCAAATGGAATTAAATAGATTTATTTAATTTCAAGTGAAGGCATTCAGAGAATTATGAATTAATTAAAACAACTAAGTGTATTTCTTTAAACTAATAGAAAAAGAAAGATTAATAAATCAAATGGGTATGATCTAGATTCCTATTTAATTAAATGGACTATAGCTAATTATTTAAATTAATTTGGCTAAAAGTTAATATTAATTAATTAAATAACATGTAATTATTTAATTAATAATGTGAAGAAGACTAAATTTAATTAAAATTGTTAATCAAATTTAGGTATTTACATTTTTTTCCTCTTAGAAATGACATTAAATAATGGTATTTCAAAGAAAATTAAAATATCATTGACATAAAGAATTAGGGCAAGTCATGTATGACAAAATGATGTTAAATTGGATGATGACCAATTGAGAGGGCCAATGGGAAAAGAAGGGGCCTAAGTGATGTCTCAGAAGAAACATTGCTTTGGTGGATAAGAGGAAAGACAATGAAAGATATAGTTTAGGGTGAAATCGACACTTGAAAAAGAGTATGTAGGAAGAAATGGTATTGAAGGATTTGGGACAATAGAAATTAGGGTTATAAGGGACCCAATATAGCCAAATTTAAAAATTTACTATTCATTTTATCTTGCGAGAGTGAGGAATTGAGGAGATTGGAGCACTTTTTGCCCCCTTCTGAGAGAATATTTGAACACAAGAGAAATGGCAATTGGAGGAGCACCCAAGCACCAAGTGGATATTGTGAGACGTGTGAGGCATCACTAATAGGAAAATCGAGACATAAGTGTAGGAAGTTAGCTTAGTGCATTTCCATATGATCGTATCCTGCAGGAATGCACACAAAACTAGTGGGATCACATTCTCTCTGATCATGTAAGGGAGGGTATCTATGGGTTTGGGTAGGGAATATTGAGGCTTACATGATTGCATTCCCAAAAGGGTAGGAACACTTTAATACACTAGTAGAAATCCATTCCCACGAGTTAAGGATCTGTAGGAGTGCATTCCCATAGGGTGGGTTAGAGGTAACTAGTGGGAATACATTCTTGCAGTTTGGCATGGGGAGGATCAATGATAGTCTTATAGGGGTAGGAACTCCTATGAGATTGTGACAAGAAAGGACATGAATGTTGCAAAAGGAAAATATTGTAGGAACGCCGCCAAGAATGGTTGGAACACAACTTAGAAGAAAAGGGGAGGGACTCAAAGGGAAAGTTAGTTAGGAAAGATAAGGGAGGATCAAATGAGGTACCCATAAATAACATGTCATTTGGGTTTGGATGCATTGGTTGGTTGACTTACTGGTATGTCAGGAGTGGCATGGAGAAGATCTGAGATCGGGGGATTAGTTTGGAGATGCAAAGTGGGCTAGGATTAACATCATTGGATTGGGATGCTTGGAAAGGATGCCACATATTAGGACACATATGGCCATGGTTACAACGCTAGTTGAGAGATGGATGATCGAGACTTCTACTTTCCATTTTTTGACAAAGAAGATTAAAGTGACAACCAAGGAGATTTATTGGATGTGGAGACTACCTATACATGACCCATGAGTAGTGGCCCAACAGATAGTATAAGAATACCCAACCAATGAACCCTCAGAACATAGGGTCTAATGTGTACTAATTTTTTTTTACAACATTAAGATCTAACATCATCAACTAGTGCAATAATAACATAAGCAAAGATAACAACAACAATCCTCAAATGATCGTGCACAAGCAGAAGACTGAAATCACAACCAAAGGTTCCAAGACAACCCAACCACGTACTCAAAACAAAAAACATATGTTCACAAGACTTCACTATAAGGATTCAGACAATGTCCACAAACCACAAGAGACTATGCTAATAATAACCCGTGACTAAACAAGATGAGACTAAACTGATAATAACCCATGACATATTTGCACCATGGAAAGTCATGCCGCTAATGCCTCATGCATGCCATACCTTGCAATGGATGTCATCCCATAAACCCCACAGCACTTGTCACTATCGCCTGTCAAGGAGAAAATAAATTTAGTCATCTTTTCACAAGAATAAGTCACACATCTCGAGGAGTACGGTTGACGACTAAGCAAATTATTATGCAAAATCATTTTCTAACCATTAACATCTTTTTCAATTAAACATCATATTTAATTAAAATTAAGTTTATTGATATTTTTATAAATGTGACTATAATAGAGAGTCATTTTGGTAATGTGTTGAGAAAATTTAGGCCGTAAAAATAGGATCATATAAAAAAGAGTAAACAAAATGAGAATTTAGATAAATAATTATTTATTCAAAAAAAATTTATAACTTGTTTAATAAAAGATAATAAATTTAAATAAGATATCTTTATAAATTTAAATTTACTTGATATTATATCAAAATAGTTATGTACAAGGAATAAATTAACATATAAATTTAAATAAGACATCTAATATATTAATTTCTTTTAAATAAATGTATTTTATATATATAATATATATAAGTTAAAATATGTAATTCTAAAATTTTATATAAAATTGATAAAAGTATATTTACAATCAATTATTTATTAAATAAATATTTTTATGTAAAAATATGATTTAATATAAATTTGATAAAAACATATTTACAATCAATTACATAAAATAATAAAAGTTAATCACTTATGTTATTCATCTCAAATTCAATTTCAAAACAAAAATAAATTATTTCTTTCAATATTTTCATCTCCTTTTAATGTTAATATTATAAGTTCTTTTATGCATTCTAATACATACTATCTATTATCTTTCTTTATAATTAAAAATATTCATAAATATTTTATCTATCATTTTTATAAAAAATAATTTACTTGTTATTATTTATTATTTAGAATACAATTTATTCATTTACATACTAGTAACAACTATTATTAATTTTTAGAACACCAAAACAAAACACTTCAATTTTCAACATATTATAAATAAATTAATTAAAAGTTTTCATTTATTTATTGGATGTCTAGGATAAATAAAATTAGATTAAAAGTTTTGAAGACACAAATTCACTATGTTAAATTAAACAAAAAATATATCTATTATAAGTTGCACAAGTACGTCAATCTCCAATATGTGATGTCACAGACATGCTTGGTGATGCGAGTCAGTAGACGGTATGCAAGATGGGTTGCATCAGGCATGGATATTCCTAGCCGTAAAATTGTATTATGTTTTTTCAAATATGTTTGTTTATATTGCAATTTTTACTATCTCTTATATAAAATTGATTATTTTTTCTTAACTTCTTACCACTATTTTCATTCTTCATATCCCATTTTTCTACACCATTCCCCATTCACCTTTTTGTAAACATTCAACAAACACACCCCAATAGGGTTTGGGCCTTGATGGTAAGAACAAGACCATCACAACAAGTATTAACTAGTTTTAAGACATATTAATCATATCATGAAGGGTTATAACTAAGAATGAGAAAAATTGCATAGTTTGACCATGTGATTCTTAACCATACATATATATGTTACACAAAAAAATGCTTACTTTGATCATGTTATTCATAACCATATGTATATATGTTACTTCAGCATTTGTGTTATTACAATACTAAAGTTTGATCAAATGCTACATGTTAAGTTAATGCAATGCTACATGAGAAGTTGGAGACAACATAAACACATGAAGATGATGAACAACTATAGTACAAAAAACAAAACTCAAAGCATCATAATGTTATCACCATGAGACGAAATCAAATCCATTGCAAAACCAAGGAAGTAGAAGTTGGATGATAAATAATACAAATAAGTAATAAAAATCCCTTATAGCGAAGCTCTTGGTCTTGATCTTATATTAAACCCTTTTCTAATTGGAACCAATTTTATCACTTCAATGAATTTCCTATAAAGTGTTGACAATGATCCTCCATATAAATATCATCAAAACTTGCAAATAAATTGAGTTAGTTATAAAATTCATTTTTAAATTGAAGACTTGGAATCGATTAAATTTGAATACACAATTTCCTTACCATCTCCACTTTGCATTGTGTCACTTGTTGTTGTTTGGTTAAGATCAAGAGAAAAAAGTAACATATGGTCTTGGTGGTTGTATTGATCATTTAAAACTGCAATAACATTCAAGTTTAACAAATCAACATATATAAAATTAATTTATATATTAAAGACTCAAAACTTAACTTATGTATTAAAGGCGCAAAATTTATGGAAATGCATTTCATTATTTTATTACCATTTGTAACTTGTATTGCATCCATTGTTGTTGTTGTCTTGGGTAAGATATCTTCTTGAGTTTTTTGTCCACCATCTAACACTGCAATAATATTGCACATTTAATACATTGAATCATATAAAATCAAAATACAAACTAAAGACTCAAGATTGATTGATTGTTATTTTGTAATTTCATTACCATTTCTAATTTGGATTGTGTTTTCATGAAAAAAAACTCCCTCTGACTTCATCATTTTCATCAACCAATGGAGTAACATCATCTGTAACTTAATAAAATTAATTTAGTTAGTTTTGAAAAAAAAACATAATAATTTAAAAAAATAATATTACCATATGTAACTTGTATTTCACCTGTAACCATTTGGTTTAGATCAATGGAGAAAGGTAATCAACGTCATCAAGCACTTTCTTGATCATTCAACCTTATGAAATGATAGATGTTTATCAAATATATATATTGTGTTAGATAAATTACTAAAATAATTTTGAATAAATCACTAATACATTTGGGGTGAAATTGTGATGGCAATTTGCGACGGCAGGCAAATGTTATGTGTTTTTGGCTTTTTTTTTCAATTATAACCCGACAACGTCGGAATTGCAACGTTAACGGGATATAAGAAAAAAATGTTGGTCATTTCTATGTTCAATAGCGTCGAGAGGGATTTTTGCAGCCGTTGGGTAATTTGTATGTTGGACGAGGAGAAGTGAAGTGTCATTTGGGTCTCGTTTTCACAACTGTGGTTGAAGATCTTGATGCTCTACGTGGATACCAAATAACTTGAGACTCGGCATGGACAACATATTTTTAGCTTGATTGTCGCTTACCTCCGAGTTGTGATTTATCAAAGGTATGTTCCTCAAATACCCTTTAAATTTTTAATGCTCATTTATTGACAAGTAGAAGTCACAGTTTCAATACCAGTTTGCAGTGACCAGGCACATTACAGATGCCTTGTTGCCTTTATTCAATCCATCTTATCCGCATTAACATTTTTCAAAACAAAACAAACAAAACAAAATGTTACATTTCCCTCACCGAGATGTGGAACCATCTATCGATTCATAGGGAATACAAATTTTTGAGTGCCGATAGTCGGCTAGGGCACACCACGAGACCTCTGTTCCCTTATTCTTGTACTTCTTCAATGCTTAATCAAATTGACCCAAACCAGATGTAGATGAAAGATGTTAAGTTATAACACATTTTCATCTGTTTAAAACTTTAACTTTGACTCTTTCGAGTCTACACAGATCTAATATACAGAGATAAGATTTAAAAAAAACCCTTTACACCATTCACAGTCCTAATTTTAAATCAACACAAGTGGTCACCTCCACAAATTTGTCCTCTCCTTGTGGTCATTAGGAGAATAGATGTTACAAATACCATATTCAAGTCCATTGTTCTTAATTGTTATCCAAATTGCCCCATTGCACAGAGAACACCCCCAGTCAAAAATGTATTTTTTCCATTTGGGCCCAACCAAGATAGAAGCACCACCCTTGCTCTTAACATGCTTTGTGAAAAAGCACTTTGCATCTTGCTAGATGCATCTTAAATTAATGTCAAGAGTGAATCCAACTACCTATAATTCTTGAAGCAAAAGAATATCAATTCATTTTTGCATCATCAGAAATCTCTTAATGATATGTTTTCTATTTGGGGATTCCAAACCCTTGACATTCCAAGATGAAATTGTAAACTCCATGTAAAACATTACAACTCTGTATCCATGGGAGCTATAAATCTCTTATAGCAACTTGGAAGTTCTTGTCTAGGGTGCTTAGATGGAAATTTGCCTATGGTTAGGCCAAGAGGCCTACCTCTCTTCTTAGTAGAGGGCTCCCTATTCTCAATAAACTATGGTTCACAGTTTACTTCTTGCTCAATTTTCTTAGTTTTCACTCTTGTTTTCTTCTTTTGTGCATTAAACACAAACAACTTAGGATCCTTGAGGGCCTCATTGATATTTGTGTCAGCCCCTTCCTCAATCTCTCCCTCTTCCAATTTCTCATCCTTGTCCTTCATAACAGATTCATCCCTTGGTCCACTCATCTAGGAGAAGCCAAAACTATGGGGAACAATGGCTAGATTATTGGGAAGATGGTGATGAATCTTAGGGGGGGAGGCCAAGTAAGGGGGCAGGAATGACCACAAGAGAGAAATTACTAAGTTTCTCTTCATCTCCATAGGCTTTCTTAAGAGCACCAAGCCCATCTAGGGATGTAGTTGCATCAACCTTATTAGAACACTTCTCAACCCAACTCCCTAGATTCTCCACCGTCTCCACAGCAGGATGGTCATTGGTTCCAATAGTCTCACCCTCCCCCAAGGGAGTGGATGAAGTGATGGATCCCTTATGAGGTCCCTATGAAATGGAAACATGGTCACGATTCTTGTTCAAGCACATCCTGGGTGCAGAAACATTATTAAATTTGGGGTTAAATAGCCTCCTAATCTGCTCAAGAGTAATTTGTTAAGCATTTTGAGTTCTTTATTTGGGTCTAGGAGATTTAGGGTCCAATCCAAAGTTAAGGGAATTCGCATTGGGAAGGTCCTGTAATGTAGAGGTCACTTCAATAGCATAAGAGGTTGGGGTGTCACCAATGTTATTAAAGGCTTGTTTTAAGGCATCAAGTGTAGCTTCCAACTCCTCAGAGGTCGACGGGGGTTGAATCAACTAAGAAAGTCAAGAAGAGTCATTCTCAGGTTAAGATGAGGGTAAAGACTAAGAGGTATTAGGGATTGCAGCATTAGTGCCTTCAGAGAGAGGAGGAGACTTCTTTTTAAGGAGAGGGCAGGAGAATCTCATGTGGCCTTCCCTTCGACAAAGGAAGCAGGCGTTAATACCGCCAAGAATCATGATAGGGCACAATATCATCTGCCCTTCAAGGTCAAACATAATCTCTTTAGGAAGATCAAGACCTAGGTTAATTGAAACCAGAACCCTAGCATCGTTGTGGGGAAGTAGAGTGTTCATTTTATCCACTCTAATAACACTTCCAATTGGTTCAAATGCTTGGGGAATCAAATTCCAAAGAAACAGTGGAAGATGGCCAACAGTGAGCCATCGAGGGCAAGAGAGGGCTATAATCTCCTCTTGAATAGAATTTGGGGACCAAGAAAATGCCCTAAAATTGTAAGAACTGACTTTCTAGAATTTCCTTCTAACCTATTTCTGACTTGTAGGGTTAGCCATAAAAAATTTTAAAATCCCTTTTTGAATCATTTGAAAATACATAAAATGGAAACCTAGCTTTTTAGACCACACATTATGAAGCCATTCATTCAAGAAGGAATGTGATGGAAGTTTAGACACCTCTTGAGTAGCAAGAAACAAATCAGTATCCTTTAATGTATTTTTTTCTTATTCAATAGCAAGCGCCATTTGGGAATTTGGCTTAACAATGATAGCTTCAGTAGGAATGGACTTACCTTTATCACCTCCATGCCGTGTGCACAGTTCTCCACTAGGTTTGTACTGGATGAAGCGCATGCCATTGAGAACCTTAACCTCATTCTCCACCACTTGCTTAAACAATTGAGCCTTGGTAGAGGAAGACAGAGGTAAGTTTTCTTGGATGGAAGGCATCGAATGCCCACTGCAGGGCATATTAGGGCCCATAAAAGGCAAAAAAACCAAGGACCCTGTCATAGTAAATGTGAATTAATTGCACCAGTATGTGGGAGAGGAAGGCCTCCCACTTGGAAGGCCTCTTCAAAGAGCATCTTGGGTTCCGGTTGCAGAGCCCAAGCCGCTAGCCTTCGTTTATCAAAATTCCATACATATCTGATTCATTTATTTTGTATCAACAACACTTTTGGAATTATATGTTCTCTTCATACTTTCGGTCCTTACATCTTCAGGAACTTCATCGCATAGGCCCTTAAATGCCTCTTTCCTACCATCTATCTTGAATTTGAATTTCATTGTTTAGAGATTAAGGGAGTACTTACCAATGGACATTGTCCATTGAATGCCAAGTGTAGCATCGGTACCACCTAAGTCCACAACATAGAAATCATCATTGACTGTAGTCTCCAATGGTCTATTTAATTTGTGTACTTTTTTGAACAAGATGTTTGGGATCCATCCACCATCTTCATACAAAAACTTTCTAGTTCTACTGCTTGGAGCTCCATTGTGACGACTAAGGCTGAATTACTAAAGTTATGAGTAGCCCCACTATCAATTAGCACTGTTATTTTGTGTCCTTGCAACATACCTTGAAACTTAAAAGGTTCATACTCGAGAGTTCCAGTCATTGTGGCAATTGTACCACTTTTCCTTTCTTGAGGTGAAAGCTCTTTTGTTTTGAAGGTTTCTTCATCTAACTCATCTTGTTCGTATAGAAATATTAAGTTTGAATTTTAAGAGTGACATTCTTTTAAGAGATTTTTGAAAAGAAAGATCATTGTGAATTCACCATCATAATAGGATTTACGAGGAATCCTCAACAATAGTGATATCCTTAGAGAACTATACATTACATCCTTTCATTTATATCCATAGGAATTAGAACATTGACTAGCTGAGGTGGAGCTTGTGATCTCATATATATTACCTTCCATGTCAACAATAGGAATAGTGCTATCAAGTATCAAGACCAAAATAGGATACAAATTGTAATCCATACTTCTTGATTTTCACTTTTGGTTGGCTATCCACCATTTCAGTCAATATACTCTTAGCAATCTTTAGGGTCACAGTAGCCTATAATACAATGAAGAGAAACTGAATTCCCAACAAGGGTTACTAAGTATTCTTCTTTTGTCCTTGAACACCTCACCATTCCTAGTCTTCTACAAAAACCAATTAAGATTTTTATCAAAAGACTTTACAAAACCTAAAAGAACCTCACAGCAAGAAATATTACTTCTAATATCCCAACCCAACTTATTCCCCACAAAAATATACCAACATATCCTAGCAAAATTGTAATGAAAAAGAAAATGTTCAATAGTTTCAAGTTTCAACATTGTGGGACAAACATGAAGGCTGTACTAGTATCATTAAGGAAAATAGCATCAACAATATTTATTAAAGTCAACAAACACCTAAAAAATGATTTCTATAATTCAAGCAACTTGGACCATTAAGTGACCAAGAATGGATTGTGAATCCTTGACAGAGAGTGAAAGTTTCCACAAGTGGTAAAGCATAGCAGAAATCTTATTGGTATTGACTAGCATGTTGTAAATGCTTCTATTTTTAGCTAGCATTGAAGTCATTCATCCATTTGATGTTGCTTGAAAATTAAAACCTATATTAAAATTCAATTGAAAAAGAAAGTTCCAACTGTATGGGGACTTTTTAAGAAAGGAGGTGGTTTTTTTTCTAAGTAGTGGGAATCTACAATTTAACTTGAAAATCATTCCATGTAATCAAATAGCCATTTCTAAAAAGACTACTAAGACTTCACAACCTTTAGTAGATCAACTCTTAGTAAGAGTAACCCCATGTCTTCATGCGGCTGCTTATGCACAATTTCTGCTTAAAGTTAAACAGTCGTGTTCCCATGTAAATTTTTTATTAGAGAGAAAGGATAAATTGGAATCTTTCCCTATTTTAGTGGAGCAACAACTTCTTAAAAACTGAAAATAGGCTTTGAAAAAAAGGGGTGCTGCAACTTATTAACAAAAATGACATGTCTTCACCAATTTTATTCCTCTCCTTTTTATTTGCCTAAAAACAAATTTCCAAATTTTATTTGTAAGAAATATTATTATAACTTTTTGTTTATGTTATTATTTAAGAGGAATGCTTAAAAATGAGTATTAGATTTTGCTATCCATGGGGCCACCAGCTCTCCAAATTGCTGCTTAAAAATGTTAAACAATAGTTGCTTGCCAAAATAAGCCAAACAACTACATAGGGATCTACAAGACTTATTGTTAAAATTGAGTATTCACTAAATAGCTAACAAAAGTTCCATTAGTCCTAGAAGAAAAAGCTTTACCCTTCCTTGTAGATTATGTTGGCCAAGATGTATATTATTCTTCATGGTGCGATTCTTTTTGCTAGCTGACCTTTTCAAGTACTGGCAACAAACCTTTATTTTCTCTCGTTTTAAAATATAAAAAGTTGTCTCTTTTATTTTGGATGACTTCCTAGGGTAAAGTTCCAATTTTCAAATGTTGCTTGGGTTATTTATTTTGGATCCAACTTTCATAACTGTTCTCTTTTTTATATGTCGATGTCAACCTTTAAGTTGGTCATGAATCTGGAAAGAGGATACAGCTAGCTTTTTCAAAAGTGAATGATTTTTTTCCTTTTTCCTATTTCATTCATAACATACATGTCCCACATCCTAATCACCATTTATCACCATTTATCAAGAGTTTACCACCTCGGACTATCTATGAGCATTTCTTAATTCGAAACATAGGACTTTGATATGCAATATGATCCAACTAAAAAGGATTATTTTTAACTTTACTAATGGTTTTTGATAATGAACAAGCCTTATGTAACAAAAATCATCAAATTTAGGATAGCACTCAATGACAAAAATATTCCCTACGATAAATTTCATATGTATATAAATTTTAGCATTTTAAGATTTTGATCAATACTGACAATGCTTTCGAAAAAATGAAATAAGTGGCCGAAAAACACTATTTATTCAAGAATGAAATTTAAAGAAAAATAGGTTTAGAGCAAGTGCATGGGTAATAGGTATACCCATTGAATTTATGCAATACAAGCCAACATAAAAATATGTTATTATGCCAATAGAATACTTTTGTTATGGTTCCATGTTTTAGGGAACAATACTTATCACTCTCAATTTTGAAATACATGTGGGTATTTTACATTATTCCAACCACCTAACAAGCATATATAATAGGTAATAAATTGTTTTTTCAACTTAACAAATATTTTCTTTTTAATTACATTAATTTAATTATTAATTATAGGATTAAATATTGAAACCTATTTACTAATATATGGTTCTATAATTTTTATTATTTTCTTCTTGGGATTTGGCAAGGCTATATATTTGTATGTGAGTTGGAACATAGCTCAATATATTTACAATTAGTTGTGGGTATGGCCACACTAGACCTCCTGGGCAGGATATAGGATCATTGAATTCTCAACCAAGGATAGGGACACACTCAGCTATCATCCTTAAAAGGAAAATGGATATGCAACTCGCCACAGCAAGCAATTGTCAAAATAGCCTCGCCATGCTTCCGCACATGAACAAGGACATAGTTGTTCATCTTTTAAAGATATAAATAAGACACACAATGATCTGCAATGCTTTGTGTCTAGGGTTATAGATAACTAGCCATAGCTGATTAGTAGGAACAGGTCTTAGAAATCTTCATTATGATCTTGGCAAGTAACAAACTCAACTATCAAAAAGTTTGGCATGGGCCACTACTTGATAGAAATCTTGGTTTTCAATCAATTTGGACCTTACCAAATACCCTCTTCTTTCTTGTATAGTAAGCATAGTTTTTCATCATTACCATCTTCATCTTTTGTAATCTTTTTTACTGTAGGTTCCCACTAATTAATACACCGGTCTCTAAGCTAGTACAAACTCAACTGAAAAAGAACCTTTAATGCTCTACAAAATTGACTCACCTAGCCACATCAATGCATGAGGTCATACCACAGAGAAAAAAACAACAGTCGCTTATTGATCTAATGCAATTTCAATTTATTGTCTTTTGAATAATTGTTGTTACAAAGAATTCCTCCCTTCCTCTTTTTTTTTGAATGGATCGACTGATCCCCTTTTTAACAGTTTTATCAAACAGTTTTGAACCAAACTTGAAAAATTCCATAACCTTTGCCAACATACTCCTTGTCTGTGCCAAAATAGGATCTTTGGAACAGGGTATGGATATCCATCAAAGCATAATGAAAGGGGGGTTTTCATGAGATATTATAGTTGGAAATTATGTTATAGACATATATGCAAAATGTAAAAGCATAGACAAGGCACATAAATTGTTTGAGAGAATGCCTCAGAGAAACGTGGTCTCGTGGACTACAACAATTGTAAGATATGCACAACATGGATTTGTTAAAAAGGTTGTAGAAACTTTCAATCAAATACACTTGGTAGGTGTAAATCCTAATTTCGCAACCTTTGTCAGCATTCTCTTTGCCTGTGCTAAAATGGGAGCTTTGGAATAGGGTATGGACATCCATCAGAGCACATGAATGCAAAATTTGGAAGGATAGATAAGGCACATGAATGGTTTAATAGATTGCCTCAAAAAGGTCTCATGGATTACAATGTTTGCAGGATATGCACAAAATGGATTTGTTGAAAAGTCTTTATAAAATTTCAAACAAATGCAACTAGGAGATGTAAATCTGAATGCAACTTTATAAAGGATTAAGAAATTTTGTCAAATGTTGTAGTTGCAACTGCCCTATTAGACATGTATGCAAAATGTGGAAATATAGACGAGGCACATGAACTCTTTGAACAAATTCATCTAAGAAATGTGGTATCATGGAATGCCATGATTGCATGATATGTACAAAAAGGATTTTTTGAAAAGGCTTTAGAAACTTTCAAGTAAATACTATTGCTAATGATTTATTGCTACTCTATTTTGGTATTTGATGATTTTCCATGCTTAAACATTTAATGTCATTATGGTTATATGAATGGATTATTTGCTTTAGAACACTATCATCTTCAAAATCCTATATGAAATCTATATGACCATTTCATTTCTTCAATATGCCCTATGGATGTCCCTATCTAACTATATATCTTTTAATTGCATATAATAACTAATTTATGTGCTTTTTCATGACTATGTTTGACTCATATAATTGTGATCTCTCTAGCACTATGATGTCATTTAATATGTCTTGCTAAAGCTTGTAAATTTTGTTCCTTTTGCCATGTCATGTAATATGTCTTGCCTTGTAGCTTATATGTTTTGATTGCTGGAGAGCTTCTAGAGCTAAGCAAGAAGACCATTGCATGAGTTATAGCCACGCGCTCAGGTATGAAAATTGTATATTTTTAAAATCTAATGTATATTTTAACTAGACTTTTAGCTTATATGTTTTGAAATTGCTTTTAGTGGCTTAATGTTGTAAGGTCTCTTGAAATAAGACCTTCAGGCAGTTGGTCAAAATTTTACAAATAATCTTATCCACAAATTTGCCTAGAGCAATTGACTGAATGTTATAAAAGGTGATTGGGTTAAATGTCTTAGGAATAAAGTCAAAGAAAGTATTTTTAAAATATTAAAGTATTTAACTAGGTCTAAGAAGATTTGTGTACTTTCGACAGTTTTGCTTAGTTTGTGAAAGTTGTAGACCGAAGTTTTCATAGCCCGATTTTTGCTTCCTGCAAAGAATGATCATGTCAGATAATATAAGTGAAGAACAAAATAGGGAGACAATCGCTAGATTGTGGTCTAACTTGAAAAGAAAAGGTGAAGGAAAATGTTATTGTCCCTGCAAAATTTGTAAGGGCTTAAACCGTAGAAGACTGCTAATCAAAACAATTAAGAGACATTGTAGGGAGAATGGTCACATTGAAGGGGGGCATGACTATCATCCACTGGTAAGTTGTTCATTATATCATTTTAACAATTTATATACATATGAAATCACTTGATGATGAGTTGATGATCATGGTTTATTTATGTTAATCAATTTTATATAGGTTGATCTCCCCAGGGAAGTACATGATATGAACCACAACAATCCGAAGAATATGGTTTTCGAAGTGGAGGAACATGGAGGTGCGAATATCCAAGGTGAAGATAATGATACCATGGAAGATGACGATCATGTGCCAGAAAACACAATTGAAGATGATGGTATAAATACATTGATCCATGACACATTTAGTCCAAGCGTATTTGATCATGATGATGATGATAGCCTCAATGTACCTCTACTTGAGAAGGCATACGATCCCCTATACAAAGACTCCCAAACAACTCTTCTCTCTGCTGTATTGTTGTTGTTGAACTTGAAGGTTATGAATGGTTTATCCAACATAACAATGTCACGTATGTTAAGGTATGTCATATATGTCTTTATAGTTAACAAATGGTGAATAATGTACCACTAATATTGTTTATATTAACAACTTATATTTTTTTCTGTAGATTGATAGGTGAGTTTTTGTTACCACCATCAAATATTCTACCTCGCTCATATCGAGAATTATCTACTGTTATGAAAGATATTGGAATGGAGTATCAAGCAATACATGCTTGTCCCAATGATCATATTATATATTATAAAGAACATGAATTTGCAACACAATGCCCTATATGTCATACAAGTAGATATTGAACAGATCAAATAACAAAAAAGGTGCCTCACAAGGTTCTTTGTTATATCCCCATTATTCCAAGGATGCGACAATTATTTAGGTGTGGTAGCTTGGCACAATTTATGGATTACCATGCATGCAATAGAAGTCAAGATGACATTATTCAAATCCCTGCTGATGGTTCGGCATTTATGCACATAGAGGAAAAGTGGCAACACTTCAAAGAAGAATCTCGTAATCTCAGGCTTTCATTGGTAGCGGATGGTGTCAATCCATTTGGAGAGATGAGATCCATTTACTCGGTGTGGCCTATTTTTGTTATCAACAATAACATTCCTCCGTGGATGTCAATAAAGAGGGAGCACATTATGTTGGCAATGATTGTTCCAGGTATTTTATCATTTGATAGTTATTAATTTACATGTACTTACAAATCTTGCAGTAAAATGGTCACAATAATTATGTAATGTTACTTTTCATTCAAGTAGGTAAATATCAAGTTAAAGATATGAATGTATATATTGAGCCTCTTATCGACGAGTTGGTGGAGTTATGGAACGGTGTCACTATTTATGACGTGTCTGGACCAATAGGACAAAGACAATTTCAATTCCATGAAATACTTGCATGGACAATGCATGATGCCCCAGGGCTAACACATTTTTGTGGTATGTTATAGTGAATTCAAGTTGCGCATGATAATTCTAATTATAAAAATCAACATATTTAATAATCCAATTATATCATTATCTTGTAGGTCTTCAAACAAAGGGAAAATTTGCATGTCTAGTTTGTGGTCCAAAGATGAAATCTCGTCATTCAAAAAGTTTAGGAAAGTAGGTGTTTGATGAGTGTAGACACTTCCTCCACAGGAATCATAAGTATCGAAGTACGAAAAAACATCTTTTCAATGGGAAAGAAGAGACTACATCAAAGCCACAAAGAATGACACCTCACCTATGGAAGTTGGAATATAATAGAATTAATCGTCGAGATAATGTTGTTCCACCTAATGGTTTATGTTTGTAATTTATATATTTCTATTGTGATTTTTGTTTACTAATTATGTAATTGATGATCATGAAGGTCGTAAAGGCACTACTAACAACCTTCCAAAGGGACTAAAAAGCTATCCCAGACAATTTAGTAGGTTGCCCTACTATGAGCACCTACAAATTGCGCATTTGTTTGATACTATGCATATTGAAAAGAATATAACAGAGACATTGTGGAAAATATTAGCTGGAAGGCGTGACAAAGAAAAAATTGTCAAAATTTGTAATGACATTCATGAATCCAATCATGCACTGAAGAATTTCATTCACTCAAATAGCAATAGAGATCAGATTAATATAAGTGCCCTTCCTTGGTTATTAATGGAGCAGCAAAGTCATGCCATAAAAGAAGTCATACAAAAAATTTGATTTCCCACAGGATTTGCTGCGAACATAAGAAATCTCATATCAAAGAAAAGTGAATTTGGGCCAGGGCTCAAAACGCATGATTGGCATACTTTCATCAAGGTAAGTTATGTTCTTCTATATTTACAATATATTCATAAACTACGTGTACTGTTCATTATGTTATGTTAGAAAATAATGAAATGATTGGTTTATAATTACTGTAGTATGTGCTACCTTTATCTCTCCCAGAGCACTTCAACAATAACATCAAACAAGTGATATATGATCTTGGAAAATACATGAGGTAAGCAGTAATATCTGTTCAATTTGTTGTATATATTTATTATATTCGCGATTTGTTTTTCTTGCTATGTAATCTATTGTATATTATTTTGTAAAGTCTTGTATTTATATATTTTTTGAGACTTGAATCTCTTAATGTAGGTGGTTGTCATCTAAATAAATCCATAAAGAAGATATAAACTATTGGAAGAGAAGAATTCCTCATTTACTGTGTGAAATGCAAAAGTGTCTACCTCCAACTTTTTTCAATGCACAAGAACACTACCTCATACACCAAGTTGAGGAGATTGAATTGTGTGGACCTGTACACTCTAGGTCAATGTGGATGGTTGAGAGGCACTTGAAATCTTTGAAGTCTTTGGTTCGACAAAGAGCACATCCTGAGGGTTCTATGGTAGAGGGATATATGGTATACCAGACTATGGTGTACATTACTAAATATCTTCCTAAGTTTGCATCAAATATCCATGTAGATCGCATTTGGGATCTCGACCCTTTTAAAAAATTCAAAGGGGAGTACTTGATGGGGAAAGGTAGATTGAGGAAAGTGAGAGGTAATAAATTATAATATGTTATTGTAATAAATTATTTCTTAATCTTCAAAATAAATCAGTTGTAAGTTGTCTATTTTTTTTTGTACAGTTGCTCGAGAGTGGGATGCACTACATTTGTATATTGCAAACAATCTTGATTGGATGATGGTATGGATTGAACAATGTCAACATTCTAGTCACACATTAACATGGGAAGGTGTATCTTCATTGGTTAAAGAAGCTCATCGTAATGGAGATTCCAATGTTATGCAAAGGGAAATAGATTTAGCATATGGTTTAAGAGATTTTCAGGTACGTACAAATTTATTAATCACCTGTATGTTTATCAACTCATGATACAATAATTTTGACATGTTTCACATATTATTGCAGGTTAAACACCACAAGGGTATGTTCTGTAATGGTCAAAAATTTTGCGTCAAAGTGTTGGATGACACGAAGAAAACTTGTGATTCTGGAATAACTGCAGTCTTTCAAGTGACTAATATTTCATCTAGAAATGACTTACATCCTCGAGAGTCTAAAAATTGATACTATGGCATTTTGGATGATATACTTGAGTGTGACTTTAGTTCCTTCAAATTAGTACTCTTCGTTGTCAAATGGTACAGGCTACGACTTAATCCAAATGATCCTGATAGAACTGTTATTGAACATGATAATGGATTTATAATGGTTAATACAAGGTCGTTTGAGCTAGTTGGGGATGAGCCCTATGTTCTTCCAAGCCAATGTGAGCAGGTATTTTACTTAGAGGTTCCACATAAACCGGGTTGGTCATTTTTTGTTAGACATGAACCGAGAGGAAGGTCGATAAAGTATAATGTGATGGAAGAAGAAGATACCGAAGAAGTAGAAGATGATGTAAATGATGATCATGATCGATAGTTATTGGATGATGTTCCTGACACAAATTTTCATGAAGAAGAAGAAGATGATGATGACGATGATGCTGCTACTGATGATGATGATGAAGATGATGTTGATGTTGATGATGATGATGATGACGACAATGAAGACGATGATGATGATGATGATGATGATGATGATGATGATGATGATGATGATGATGATGAGGATGATGATGATGAAATTTAAAGGTATGCCATCAATCCTTAATCTATTTAATATTCAAACCATCAAACCCTCCTTCCTAGGTGCATCAGCCTAGGGCTTTACCATAATGACCACTCCAAACACTTCTAGATCATACCAATGGATCAAAGACCATTACATGGTCCTAACATGACATTCTATGCCATCAAACTCTATATTCCTCTCATAATTAGAAGTGTGCACTTGATCTGTGTATAGGAATTCTCCTTGAGTCTCTATTGGAGATTTGATGACTATGGCAACCATTATAGGGGTGTAACAACAAGAGAAAATCCAAAAAATATAGCAGCAATTGGACTACTCTAAGGCTTTGTTAGGTATTGACCTTAACATGTGCTCATAAGTTAGGTATTGACCTTAACATGAAAGTTTTATGGTCATATTTATAAGATAATGAGATCCCTAAAGATAATGTGTATGAATAAAAATTTAGAAACTTACTTCTACTAAAAAGTATCATTAATAAACTTTGGCTTCACCATACAATCCTTTTTCATTCAATAATTTATGTCCTTTGTTTGCAGCAATGAGGATACATTATTACCTAAATCGATTGGTTTTAGAAAACCTCTTTTGGAGTGTCTTTATTTCTCATTCAACATATTGTCTCTATGTATCATGATTATCAAGAAGGCTTGTGTTTCACTATCACACATTGGTACAGATTGGCATTTCTTGCATTCTTCCTTATGTGCTATTTCTTACTATTCTCTTGTTGCTATTATAAGAATAGCTTTTCTCTTAATTGGATAGTGAATGCCTTGGGGTTGTATGCATAGGCTTTCCATGTCACTTTACCATGGCCTCTTGATTGGTTCTTCTTCTCCTCAACATCACTATTTTCTCCTAGACACCCATTGTTATGCATTTTTCCTTCCTCCATTGTCAAGTTATTCACACCATGTGAAGATTCCCCATTTCGTTGGCACATGCTCAAGTGAATAAGTTCTATTAAGGAAGGACTCTTTCTCAATTTCAATCCTAATGGAGTGCTTCCCTGCTCATCCATTTGGTTTTTAGCATTCACTTTGTCTCCTCCATTGTTCATCTCCTGCTAGGAATAGACAACCAAACTTTGTCACTCACATATCACATTATTGAAGCAAAGTTGACACTTCAGACACTCAGAATAAGCAATACCCATCAAATGTTTGTCCTAAAAACTTAAGAACATATCCTATTAACTTACCTGTTGAACCAGGTTCATATACTTGATACGTTTAGAACTTGAAATCTCTTGTGAATCTACATAAGAGTTCTTCATGTGGGCTTAGATTTTCTCGTTACTAACTAGACATGAAAAGAAACTATTTGGCAATATATCTATGGTTGCCTGTGATGCAGCAGGGAATGGCAATGGACCCTCTACTGAAGGCAATGATCAACAATCCTTTGGTCAATCTCAACACCTACCCACATGGATAGACCTTATGCTTTGGTCTATCAACTTACTCACTTGACAAATGAGTAAACAACAAATTATTTTAGTTCATCCACAAGACACCCTAGGCAAGATACATTCAACCTTCAATGGTTACTAACATGAGTTTGTCTCCATCCCAATCTTGCACCTCCAACTCAACACAAGCTTCACAAATCTAACGGCCTCATTAGGTATGGCAATCTTGAGATGAACAAGAGATGGGTACTTAGGCTAGGAACACCTTCAAGACACCAAATAATCTGTAATTACTTGATTTCCAAACACATACTCCAAGGTGAGTTGATGGATTAACAAGAAACACAAATTTAAGTGTTATAATGTGTACCTTTTAATGTTTTTAATTTTTATGTGATGCTTATGATGGATGTGATTATGATTATGATGTGATTATGCTCATGATAATTGAATTACATTTGCAGGAAATTGAACCCCTTTCAGGAGCATCCCGCACAGTCTCATGGATCGACAGGTATAAGTCAATACACCTTATAGACAGTCTATTTAATACACTTATCAAAAGTAAGATTGATGTCTTCTAAGATCTCTCCCATTTTCAAGTACCATCGAATAGGTATTTGTCAAAAGTGTCTTCCTCAAGTGAGGGAAATATAGGAATAGAAGAGGAAAGTGAGACATGCAGTTTATTTAGAATAGGGAGATTAACTAGAGGTCAAAGGACTAGAAGGAAATTCAATAAATGCATGAAATTTTTCCTTGCTCAAGAGGGGTCATGTTCTTATGATGATGAGATGAAATGCGACATCGAGGTGCCCTTGAGGTACCAACATCTACAGAAACATTGGGTACCCAAGGAACTTCCTCCAATAAACACTAATTTTTGTGTTAACGAGAGGATATATCGCATAGCACCATCATCATTACATGGTTTGGGCCTATTTTCTATGGATGGCATAAAGGTGTCTTACAACAAAGTTTCTGAATTGATGGAGTATGTTGGACCATGTTACGATTACAAAAGTTGGATGCATATTGTTCAATATAAAAAAAGTATGCGTAGGTATGCACTCTCAGCAAATTATATACAACAGCAAGACAATAATCAAAGTAAAAGTGTGGCTATATACATTGATGGAAGGCCAAAAGAAATAGGGAATATTGCGGGTTTTATAAATAGTACACGACCTGCGTCAACTATAAAGCAACCCAATTGCATATTTGAGGCACGCAAGGGAAATCGTGTATTCATCTGTGCAATAAAGTCAATACGTGCAGGGGAAGAGCTGCTTATTGATTACAATTTGAACCGCATAGATACAAACGAGGCTACTATCATGGGGGTGGTACATACTATTAAACCAACTTCTAATCAATGACTCCAACATACCATTTAGTTATTAAATTTTTGGCTAACATTTTTATACTTGATCTTTGACACAGGGGCACAATATGGAGCAATCGCCCGGAGGGGATGGTGATGATATTCCCAGCTTATCTACACATGAGCAGGTAAAACTCATTGTAATTGTGCAAACTAGATAGAAGCAAAATGTTATTTTTTTAATGTTATTTTCTTCATTATTTTGGAGTAATTTTGATAATACTAATACTATTTTTATCACAGAGGGCCGGTGGTCGGAGAGAGGGAAAGCAACCTGCAGTCCCTCAGGAGTCCCCCCTTGAGGACTCTTTTTTTATTGATTTAGCAAAGACTGATGACCCGATCGGTTCCATTAAAAAGCTGCTAAAGAAAATTGGAAAAGAACTTTTACGTTTGGCATCCATACAACCTCAGACTCAAGAAATAAAAGAGAGGGGAGCTGACTTGTTGTGCACTTCTGAAAACTTAAAAGTAAGTATTAATGAAATTTTTAATTATAACAGGAGTTCAATAATGGTTTTTATGTTATGCTCTTTTATGGCATTAATTAAAATATGGATGCATTGTCTTTATAGAGTTATTTGCATAATTTTGAACCCCATTCCCATGATGAGGGTACTGCAGGTGGTTCAGGTAGATCTCATGTTCCATTCCCCACTTGTGTTTTCCACTGAATATATGTAGGAATGATCATAATCATTGACAATACATGCTCGAACAATCCTTTTTTTTAATGCTCGAACAATCTTGTCCATGCTAGTCCACGCGTTCTATATTATGCATGCTCTAACAATTTTATTCTTCAACTCCTTTCCATGATGCTATGACAACACCACCTACATCTAGGACAACCACAAATGTCTTTCCGACTGCTATGTCAGCAACACGCAGCTTACAGACATCAACTGTTGCACCATCTATTGGTACACAAATCCCTCTTTTTCTCTCTTTTGTTATGTGTTTAAGTGTTATGTGTTTACGATGTAGATCCCTTGATTGTGTTTGTGCCATGGGTGCTCTGCACCAATTTATTTCCCTTGAAGTATTATTTCTTGGAGGCATTTGATAATGGTTTTTATTTTTTGCAATAGGAGATGCAACAAGTCCTGATGCAGCATCATTTCCTGGATGTTCCTATGTTCCTAGTACGGGTGTATACACCTAAAAATGGTCACCTAGACTATTAGCCCCTTTTGCTAAATCATCAATTGCTTATTCTTGATCAAATCCTAGTTCTATCATTTATTTGATTATTTTCTATGGGCTAACCATCTTATCCTAAGTCTTTATTTATTAAAAGGAATATTCCCTCCCCTTTTAATAAATAAAAAGCCCCCACTTTTCCTCTTATCCTAAGTTGCACAAATAAAGCATTATTCTTATTTTATAAAAAGGGAAAAAGCATTTTGTATCTCATATGGACACAAAAGTCAACTCTTATTTTCCCATTGGAGGATATTTGTGCACATGGATTGCTCCTCTTTTAAGCTCCACCATTGATTAAATCTTTTGCCTCTTAATCTCTGTGGTCCATTCCTCCTCATTTCCTTTAAAAGAAGAGCTCTCTTCTTCATTCTAGATCCCCAACTTTTTATGTTAACTTTATGCTGCAGGTTTTCTAGGTCACTTTGGAGCTTTTTGAAGATTTGGAGCATTGTTGCATTCTACATCTCATTCTTGCATTCTTAGCTTAGCTTCATATTTATGCTTTCTTAGATTAGCTTCATTTCTATGCTCTAGATTAGCTCACATAGATTAATTAGCTTGGGTTGTAATACTTGCATATTTCCTTTCATAGCTTAGCTTGCATTTCCATTTCTAGTATAGTTGCATTGCATTTTCATTCTTGATTCTTGAGGATATTGGCATTCTGGCCCTTGTCTTCATTGAATCTCCCATTGCATGGTTTACTAGCAAGGTTATAGGCTAAATAGCTCTAGCTGAGAGCATTATTAAAAACCCTTGCACTCCATGCCTAGGGAGCTATGGATCGATTTGTGAGGGCTTATTCTTGAGTTCCCTTGCATGTAATGATCCATAGAAGTGTGACACATTTATAGCACACAACGGGAACGATGAAGGATTGCATATTGATCGTCAGCAATGATGAAGGCATTCCCTTAAAAGTAGCCAAAGTTCCAGGTACTTTAAAGTTATTATTATTCTATAGTGATATAATAGTAATTTAGTTTTTGATCACTCTTCATCGACTAATGATCCCATGATTGTTTTGTAGGGAATGATGTTTTCTGGTGAAAACTTGGTGACGAGTGTTTGCAGATATTCGAGCCCACCCTACGTACATGGTGGAACATCATATCCTAACTAAAACCCCAAACCACTATTTTGATTTCATATCATTGCTAGAATAGTTTTCCTTTTCATCCATTTCTTGAACTATATTAAAGGTAGCTTCACTTCATTTATGAGTCTAACATATTTTTTTTTACTTAAAAGGTGGAATAACCAAGAAAAAAAGTTGAAGGATGATCTTGTAGAGAGTATGACCCAGCTTTTTGGACCTCGTGCATTCGAGAGAAACAGGCTCCTTGAAAGAGTCAGTTTATGTTTGAAGTATATTAGGGACCAGTATAGGAAAAATTTATAGGTTAACCCCAGGCACGAGCTTCCACCCTATGTTCCTGAGGTTGAGTGGTAGGCTCTGATTTTGGATGGAAAGTATAAAGCTGACATGAAAAAAGGAATTACACCAGTAGAGAGTAGAGCAAGGTATGTGATACTGTTGAGAATGTAATTGTGTACTAATTAACCTCTATATTTATATGATCTAACATATTTCAAACTTTTCATAGATTGCCTGACACATCAAAGGCAACAAAGGCAAGACTAGAAAAGCACGGGACACACAAGCTCGGCTCTGGTGGTTTTTCGAAACTTCAAGCACGAGTTTTAAGTATTAGTAAATGAAAAATTGTATCAAATTTTTTATATATTGCAAGGAATTTTTTTTTGATGAAACAATGCAAGTAAAATTCACCATTCCAAGAAAAAATGTAGGGCTCAGAGTTCAATAGATGCCTCACAGAAGAGGACAAGAGAATTGACTTCCAACAAGGCTATAGAACCGTGGCTGAATGGCTACGAGCTGAAATTAGTGCGCAAGGTTCTAATAATGATGCATCTGAGCCACAGGTAAATAAGCTAAATGAAATTTATTTCAAATTGAATACTTTACCAATTAGTCTATTTGATGTTAAGTTCCAATATAAAGTGAGTATATCTGTTTAAGCAAGCAATGATAACAATGCGTAGGATATTGGAATGCAGCCTGACAATCCTTCTACATAATCTGTGCATGATGAAGGTTCGCATGATGTGCATCCTAGTGGTGGAGGTATACATTTTCTATTAAATTTTTTATATGTAATTGCAATTGGTGTTTGGATTAACGTAACATTTTGTATAACAGTTGTAGAGGATCGAGGGGTCGGTGTTCATGAGCATGTTGAGGTTGAGTCTAGACAAAATGATGTGACCAGATCAGGTAAAGAGCGCCACAGTTATGTTCTTTAAAATAATTAAATACTTGTAACAATTATAATAAAATATTTTTAATTTAACTCTTTTATTTGTTATTGCAGAGGACCCCCCTTTGCAGCAGCATAGGAATTTGAGATCATCAAGAATAGAGAACAAAACAATTGATGAGGGGGGAATTGATGATAACACTGATGCTCCTCTTAGAGCTTACATAGAAAAAAAAATTAGAAAGAAAAAAAAGAAATGATTGTCATCTACATACCTTAATTGATAATGATTGAATTTTATGTCTCAATGAATTTAATTATGTGCTAATGAATGTTCATGAATTATGTGTTAATGCAGAATATTGATGAATGTTGCGTGTTAACGAATCTAATGTGTTAATGAATGTTATCATGTGATATTGATTGAATGTTACATTTTATTAATGGTTGAAAGAATGAATGAATGTTAGATGTTAACGGGGAATGTAGAGTGATGTTAGGGAGAGGGGGAGTGGGACCAAATGAGCTTCCACCTTCACGTGGTTGGCCCTGTTTAGTAGAGAATATTAAACTATTCTCGAAACAAAGTGAAGCTCAATAAGATACTAAATATTTCTCTATTTTGTCAAATTTATACTTTTCGAAGTCTTTTGAAGATTTGTATCTGATAGTACTCTAATACCCTGTGACTACTCTAAGGTTCTTGGTACATCTTCTTGTAGGTAATTCTTCATAGACTCAGAGTAGAGTTTGAGGTAGAGGAACGGAGGGAAAAATCTTTTTCCAGGTAATTCTTCATAGACTCTTCATTATTATTGTATGTAAGGAAACCCAACACATTCATTTCCTTCATCTTTACCACATTTGTACCCTCCATTTGAATGGATTCAATCCCATATCAGGAGGAAATGGTGAAATAACCATCATAACAATAGTAATATAGAGCAAGTTTAATTGGTCTTTTCATATGTCTATCTTGTGTATTTAGAGATCATGGCACGTCATGAGGCCATATTTCTTTGAGCAATTCAGTCAAATAGTTCACACGCAGTGTCTATGGTTCTACATTCCTTTATAGAAATTATGTCAGAGTTCACGAGCTAAGCCTAGGGTTCCACATTCCACTGCATACAAATCTGCCAGAGCATTTCCAATTTCTAACTATACTTCACTTACAACCTTAAAATAAATATACCCATCGTATTAATAATTTATTAATTTAGGAAGAGTGATTTTGGCTGGGTGAGCAGATACAAAATTGTTGAGGGAATGGCAGTGTTGTCTGCACCATGATTGTAATCCAATTCAATGCGTATATTTTGATATAGGAAATAAAACCTTTAGTTGAGCTCAAATATTTCTTTATAAAAGATGGTTGCTTTAAAGATGAATAAAATAATTATAGATTCCTCCATGTTCTATACTTCGTTGTCCATTAAAATATTGTGTGTGCTAAAAACATGATTCATAAATTAATGTCTCAAAGGTCATTGCTTAAAATTATTCCATGCTAAAAACAAAACATTCATTTGATATCATAGATTTATAAAGCCTAAATGTTTATTACACATTTTTTATTTTTTATTTTTTATTTTTGATCGGTAAAAGGCCAAAGCCCTAAAGTTTTTTATTAATATAAATAAATTTTACAGTGTGACCCCGCTCACTGCAGGCGCTAGTAGGAAAGAGCAGGGTTGAGAAAACCTCCAGCCTTGCCCAGGACCCTAGGTCCTGTACTTATACACAATTACATGGGCATACCCATGACTCGACACTTGTCGAGTTTTGTTAGATACATAATTTCTATGGGCATACCCATGCCTCGACATTTGACACAATTTGTTTGATACATAATTTCCGTGGGCATTCCCACTGTTCAATGATTTTCTATGATTTACTACAAATACATGATTTCAGTGGGCATACCCACCGCTCTATAAGATCAGAGTAAAACATTACAAATGCTGCTATAACGGATGCCTTCTATTTTTAATTCATTGGTTGGATGAAGTACCTATCACCCTTACAAATCTTGGTACCTGAAAAATAAGACAGACAAAACTTCCATCTCCAATGGTTAACCCACATCAAATAATATACATATTTCCTACAATTGTGCATTTTCTATTTGGAATTGTAGATTATGATACTGAGTAACACTTTAAAAGTAATATGCACCCAATCAGATTACACGACTAATTTTTCTTTGGAACATCTTCCTTTATAACCATATGTAATCTATTAGCAATTTAATCAGTCAAATAAAATTAACAATAGAAACCAAAATATTAGTTGTACTACTATCTTGATTTACCTCTACCTACTATAATCCGAACAAGAAGGATATAAGCCTATATCCATGTCTAGAAAGCAAACTAAGTTAAGATTGAAAGGGGTTGACAGTCTAGTGTATATATATATATATATATATATATATATATATATATATATATATATATATATATATATATATATATATATATATATATATATATATATATATATATATATATATATATATATATATATATATATATATATATATATATATATATATTTATGTCCATGGCATAGGCCCTTTGCATTTTCAAAACGTAGCTGTTATAATTCAAAAAAGAAAAAAATTACCTAAGTCTTCCTGGGCCAAGTTCTATTTTAAGGTTACTATTGGCCACTAAAAATCCTAAAGACCCATGTGCAAAATTGAATAAATCATTGCACAAGTCTTAAGGGTTAGTCGCATAATCGCATAAGCTATTTACGGCCTATGCGATCATACAACTAATGTTCCAATGGGTCCCCCTTGGAAACTACCCTATCCCTAAGACTAAGCGCCTAAAAAAAAACTATCCTAAGGTTCTGGAAAAGGTTTAAAACCCTCGTCGCATGGTCGCATAGCCTTTTTTCATGCTATGCGATCATGCGACTGGGGTTAACCGGTCGGGAGGGGACCCCTCTGATATTCCCCTAAGACTTATGTTCCCCGGGATTAAAAATTCATAAGGTCTGTAGGGACTACTGAGATTGGTTGTTGCATGGACACATGTCAGAAATTTTTGACATGCGTCCATGCGACCGGTTTCCATCTATCTCAGTGGGCACATCGGCAGGAGGGTCTGACAGGAATTAATGGGTGTGCAAAATCAATGATCCTCGATACACCGCGATGGAAAGTTGTGGGCTATTTAACCAATGAGTTTCAATGAGAGCCCTTGATCTAGATCAAAGGTAATGTGATCGGTGGTCCCGCTGTCAGAAAAAAGGGGGGTGAGGTGTCGTCTTATGGCCTTGTCACATGATTGCAAGAGCCATTTTCACTGCTTGCGATCATGCGACAAGGGAGCCACGTATGTTGTGGGCCCCTTGATGGAAGAGGTTGGTGGTCCCGCTGTCAGGGAAGATGATGATGTACCAGCTTCCGATTGGTCGATGAATGGTGACATGGTAGTTGACCTGTCAGGGGTCCCGCATACTTTTAAATATCCTAAGAAGTTTCAAATATTCTAAGAATATTCTAATGTTCTAGAATATAGCCCTCATATATACTCTGACTTTAGGATCCTTTAACTTAATATAGGAATACCAATTGTGACTAGGTTCCATACTGTATTCTCAAATGCATGCAATTTTACTAATTGTGCCTCATCTGCTGCAACACGAAATGCTTCCTTGAGTAAAAACAATGCTTAGAAGACCTTGCTAGCTTAAAGAAGATAAGATGGTATATACATACATTTATATATACATATATATAATGTGCATATATATAAGCATATGTACATACCATTATCCTATCTGAGGACATCATTAATATAGCACTTAGCAAGGTTTGTTAAGAAGAATATGAATATATGTATATACCTATACATATATTCATATACTCTTACCCATGTCTAGCTGTGTAGCAAAACAGTAAAGGTATCCATTGACCCCCTTCCCAGGGGCATCGCCTCAGGGATTTTATTAACTCCTTACAGTAACATAATTAACATGACTTAGTCCATATAATGATAACAAATTAGCTATGAATACCTTCATGTCAAAGGGAATCCGATCATGATTATCATTCCAAGTATTTGCTCTAAGAACGTATAATAATGTCAACCATGTATTATGGAGACGCCCTTTAATCTGCTGTTGTGAAAGTACTGTTGCCCAAAATTTCCCTATCATTCCCTTTTTGGCCGCATCCTGTTTGTTCCAAGAAATGCTCAAGTGTCAAAACCCTCTGTGTTTTTTGTCTTTTGGCCCGAAAACCCAGTGTGTTTTCGACCTTCTCTCTGAAGGCTCAGGATGTTTTTGACTTTCTGTCCAAAAATTATTTGTGTTTTCGACCTCCAATTTGAAAACCCTCTGTGTTTTCAACCTAGAAGTGCGCAACTCTGACCAGGCGGGTTCCAGTTCCTCATAGCCGTGCAAGTGCAGTGGAGACCCGACGACTGTCGCATAATCTCATGGAATCTTTCGAGCCCATGAGATCATGCGACAATGATCAGATTAGAATCTCAGTGGGTCCACATTTTTTGAGTGAGGTGGCATATTTCCTAAGTGCGCTATCACGACCAGGTGGGTCCTAGTTTCTAACGTCACCGTGGGGCCAGTCAGCAATCAAGCAGAAACAAGCCACCAGCGGTCAGTGGTTAACATCTTACGATTGGTCGCATGATCGCATGGGCTCTTTTGAGCCCATGTGACCATGCGACAAACCATCAGCGGTCACAGTTAAGGCAATTCACAACGGTTTTGGTGGTGCGGTTTCATGCTTGTCGCATGATCGCATGCGGCTTCCCACGCGCATGCGACCATGCGACAAGCCTCTAACCATCACAGTTGCTTGGGTGTTCGTCGCCATTATGATGTATATGCATAGAATTATGATGGATTTGTTGTATTGGTGACGCCCAAATGTCATTGCAGTTTCGGTGGGTGTACGTTGCACTTGCGATGGTTACACATAGAATTATGATGGATTTCATGCTTGTCGCATGATCGCATGCGGCTTCCCAAGTGCATGTGACCATGCAACAAGCCTCTAGCCATCGTAGTTGCTTGGGTGTTCATTGCCATTACGACGTATACGCATAGAATTATGATGAATTTGTTGTATAGGCGACGCCCAAATATCGTTGCAGTTTCGGTGGGTGTACATCGCACTTGCGATGGTTACACATAGAATTACGATGGATTTCATGCTTGTCACATGATCACATGCGGCTTCCCAAGCGCATGCGACCATGTGACAAGCCTCTAGCCGTCGCAGTTGCTTGGGTGTTCGTCGTCATTGCGATGTATATGCATAGAATTACGACAGATTTGTTGTATTGGTGAAGCCCAAATGTCATTATAGTTTTGGTGGGTGTACATCGCACTTGCGATGGTTACACATAGAATTACGATGGATTTCATGCTTGTCGCATGATCGCATGCGGCTTCCCAAGCGCATGCAACCATGCGACAAGCCTCTAGCCATCGCAGTTGCTTGGGTGTTCGTCACCATTGCGACATATACGCATAGAATTATGATGGATTTTTTATATTGGCGACGCCCAAATGCCGTTGCAATTTCGGTGGGTGTACGTCACACTTGCGATGGTTACACATAGAATTATGATGAATTTCCTATATTGGCGACACCCCAAATGCCATCGCAATATCGGATAAGCGCATCATAAGTACTATGGTATTCATCGCCATTGCGACGCTAATATAAGGAATTGCAACGGGGTTGATGTCACAATAAAGGGGCTGCATAGAGATGGATTGAAGTCATAATTGCGACGGAAAAGGAAAGACATCGTATTTTGTGACTAAAAAATAGTGATGTCTATTATTGTCGCAATTGCAACACATGGCTGTCTCAATTGCAACACATAGCCGTCACAAATCGATGCCAAATTTATTAGTGAATGTACTTACCTTTCTGCATGATAACATCTCTTTCATGTTGTATTGTTATGCCTGATCGATTAATCACCTTCTTTTTCTTTTTCTTTGTAGATCCTATTGAGGGGAACTGAAAATTTTCATGTTCTTGAGCTCTTTCATTTGAGTTTTGAGATATGTCATTACACTTTTGATGATTAAAATGGCGTTTATGCATTTTACTTGGACTAAACCATGGTGATATCTGTCTCATAGACATGTTCTTTGAGCTGGGGATTGATTTGAACTTGGAAGATGAAGAAAAAGTTGCATGGATGTCTTTCTTAAATCTCCCAACACACTCACTAAACATGATTTTTTCATCTTCTCTAGTTGATAAATTTTGAAGCAATGAAGTTATGTAGTCAATTGAATTTTGAAAGTTATCATTGGAAGTATTAGACAATTTCCAACGATCTGTAATAGAAATAACAATGATTAAGTTAAAAAATATTTTAAAAATTCCAATGCTTCATTATAAAATGATGGTTTTGAAAATTACCAATACTTTGAGCTTCACCAATGAAAACCCCAAGCACATCTTGATCTCTTGAAGGTATGCAACCATCTATAATTGAAATAATAATTAGTTGCTTTTAGAACCATAAAAATATTTAATACTTGATTGTAAAGATGTTAACATTACCAATGGTATCATTTTCGTGACAAGAACTCCCTCTGACTTCATCATTTTCATCAACCAATGGAGTAACATCATCTGTAATTTAATAAAATTAATTTAGTTAATTTTTTAAAAATATAATAATCATTAAAAATAATTATTAAACTTAAATCACAAATTAAACATACCACCAATTTGATCTTGCTCATTTATTTTGTTTCTCTTTAGAAGATCTAAAATCTTCAACACGTGTTTGCACATGTTTCCTCTTTTTGTCCACTGACAATCACATACATGTAAATCTGATCGAAATTTCCTAATGAGGTGTCATTTTTTTGGATTAGTTTGGCTTCTTATCTTATATGTATCAAGAAGAAGATCATGGGGATAACAATTTGTATCAGCTATTGCTTTTGATCTCTCTAAAGCAATTATATAATATCTTTCCTTTTTGAAGTTAGTCAATAATCCAGATAACTGTAGATATCTTTTATTTTTATAGTATGGTTGTACCCTATGGAGAAGCGTATGAATTAGCCAATCCATTCTCCTTGTGCATTTCTTAGAACGGTCACTTAAATAGTGACTCTTAATGTGACAATGGTATGACTCTATAGCTGCATTAGTTTCTTGGTTTGCATGAGAGAAATTTCAAAATATTTTTTCCCACATCTCTATACAAAAAACATACGATGTCTGAGTTTACACTATAGCCAAGTTAAAAGATGTAAATCCATATAAACTATAATGGATGTTTTGAAGAACTTACCAATGTGTCTCTCATCATGACACCAAGTTTTCTAAAAATACTCAATAAATTTCTTTTGTTCTTTAAACTCCTCTATGAATTTGTTTATCAAATGATTAATGATATATATGTTGTCGCTCATTGCATACATTATTTCACCCAATCTATTGAACATTTTTGTTCCAATGTCCCTATTACTCACAAACCTAGATTATAAAAACTATATCAAGCTATGATGTTTGAGCAAGTGATTTTTCGTATACTTTAATTGAATTTTGACTTAATTGTACACATTCTTCAACCATGCTCTACGTACATGCCAACTACATAAAAGTACTTGACAATTAAAGGTTGATCTACAAGTTACATTATTAAAGTTAGTAAATAAAAATTGCATTGTAAAAAAAATGATTGTTAAATGAAAAATCAATTCTTATTGGAAATCAGGAAACATATATTTTTGTAAATGAAATATTAAACAATTACACTCTTACAAATATAAAGTAAGGTTGATAAAACCTGATTGCTTCAATCTCAGCACTAGCATCATCTGTCATGAATGCATTGACATGCCAATCTTCTTTATATTCTTTCCCTCTTTTGTAAACCTCTTTTAGCCATTCATTTATATCCTCAATTTTATTTCTTGAGGATATGGCCCATGCAACAGGCACACCTGCTTCTTGTTCATCAAAAACAAGCAAGGTATATAACTCATACTGCACATGAATAAATCAATGATACATTATTTTTTTGGATAAATTAGATAAGAAATTGAATTAAGATCCAGAAATAAAATTAACATTGTTCTACTTATAGCATATTTATTTGTTGAGAATGTAGAATCCATTGCAATGATTGAGTCATGTGAATGTTTCACCATCATCTCTCGCATTCATGGTGTATGGATGCCTATGATAAATGGAATATCTTCCACATTGTTTGGTGTTTTATAGTATTAGAAGTTATCTTTCTCCTCTGCATGCCACAAACATACACTTTTTGCATCATCTTCATTTTTTTGTGAATGTAGGGAACACACTCTTTTACATGCATTTAACACATCCTTTCTCATAAACATGTGTCCCTCTTATTCATCAACATTTTCAGACCACAATCTAAGTAATGTCGCTCACATATGGTGTCAACTCCTACTCCCATCAATAACAAGGATTCAATATATGTTTTTCACTCATTTGACAACCTTGGTGCAGCACTACTCCTTGGATCACTAGAAGGGTCATCCTTTCCATGACAAAATTCACCATCAACATCTTGATGGATAAACTCATTATATGTAATTATTGCAATATTTGGTCTCCCATACATAACCCTAACATTAAAATGGGTTTGACAACCCCTTTTTGAGTAAACCTGTGTATTCTTTCCTTAGTTTTGGGTGCATTTATTTTGTCTAGCAGTCCAAAAGCACAATGATAACTGTTTATACATATACAAAAATATATATTAATCAATATAATAAATAAATAAATAAAGTGGCATTCTTAATGAATTTATTAAATCTAGACAAGCCTTGAATACATCTTTGTGGCATGGTCATTAGGTTCTATCAAATTATGCTCCATAAATCTTTTACGTATAAATATTATTTTTGTACTATCTATGTACTAGGATTAGTACCTTCATATGGTTAGCTTTGTCAAATAAATCAAAATAAGAATTAAATTACCACAAAAGCAATCCAATTAAGTTATTTAAAAGACAAATGAGCACTCTATGACTCTCTAATTAGGGATGCTAATGAAGAGCTCTCAACAAGCTTCCATTAGTGACAATCCTAATATGAGAAATTATGATAAAACAAGCTAAAACATGTTAATTCCAAATGAAATAGACTAATTAGCTCCCATATTTGCCTTTATAGCTTAAAATTGCAAGAGGTTTGATGCTTTTCAAATTATTGTGGATGATTATTGATTGAATTATGTCTTGCTTTTATAGATTTTGGCAAGGGTGGGGGTGGAGTTGATTTGATCATGGTTTGATTAGAGTTAAGTCCATGGTTCCACCTTTGGAGACCATTTAAATAGTTTTTCCTCAAATCTTGGGACAAGAGGACAAAATGGGTGGACAAGATTCTTTCTCCTTATGGGTGGTGGAGATTCGATGTGAGTTTGATCGATGTGAGCTTGGTTCTCAAATCCTATTGGTTGATGCATTTTCCTCCCATTTGGTGGTTGAGGGAAAATAGGATTTAATTAATTGAATTTAATTAATATATTTAGCCATGTGTACCCCTTGAATGGGTTAATTTGATTTAAATGAACTATGCAATTAATTAGATTAATTGTACAATTTATTAATTTAAATTGATTTTATGGCTTTTGATTTTCAATTAAATTTAATTATTGGCTTGATTGTAATTTTGCTTTGATTTTAGCTTGATTTGATTTAATTGTCTTGATTGTTCACCCGAATTAATCTTGTTCATTTTCAAGTGATTACAAATGGCCCTCTTTGAATCGATGCACGAAGTGTATCAGTTCAAAGAATGTCCTAATCATTTTTTATGTGAAGTCCTGATTAAATTTGATGTCTGATTCGCTGTTTGATAGAAGATGCAGATTTTGATGATGGTATTGATGTGGTTTTGATTGATTTATAGGATGGTTGATTTTATGATAGGTTGTTTGATGTGGTACTTGATTTGTTTTGATTTGATATTTGATGCCCCTTTCAATTGATAAGCGAAAAAATTTCAATGAAAGATTAAGCTTTGATTCAATGGTCATGCCCCTAATTTATTGATTCTGATGTCAATCCTGATTGTCTAAGTGTATGCCCCCTCAGAAATGAAATGAAATTTGAGCACAATTGAAAAATATTATGTTTTCGATCAATTTGCATGAATTAGGTCAATTAATAATGAATTTCGATTTCATTTCCGATAATGTATTCACAATGGTTTGATGACAAATGCCCCTGATTTGGCAAAATGGGTGAAAATTTGGGTCCCTCATCATTTTCTGGTCAAAGATGCCCTTTTTAGGTCAAAATGGGTTATTTATAGGGGTACAAGTCTTTTTTACTATTCATTTTTACCTCTCCTTTTGTCTTTTTTCTCTGACCCTCTTTTGACCTTTTCAATGATGGCAATTCCTATTCATGAGCATCAGTTTGAGCAAGGCCACCGATACATGCGTCCACCTAGCTATGGACCTTTGGTATGTCCTTGTACAACTTGCTCTACCAAATTTCTATATTTAATTTGAAAATTTTGGATTTTTCTTGCCAAAACCCTATTTTTTTGCTTTTTTCAAATTAAACAACATGTACAATGATTTTAGTAGCATGTACAACATTTTTATAGTGCATCTGCAGTTTTCCATAGCACTTCTGCAATTTTTAATAGTGCGTACAAGCGTATGAACTAGGGCATGATTCGTAATCACCCCTTTTTGTTGCGCATACTAATTTGATTGCGCATTTAAATATTTTAGCAGGGTGTATAGGGGTTTCCTGTAGCGCATACTATGTTCTATAGCGCATACACATTTTAATTGTGCTTTTAATAATTTATTTAGCGCTTTCACCATTTTAAACTGCGCTTTTGCATTTTAGCACTTATAAGCATTTTAATAGCACGTATACCCTTTTTGGTCAAATGTGCAAACTTCTGAGTCAGTTTTCTAATCCATCTGGTGTCGTCAATCATTTGATTGGCTTAGGTATCAATTTTGGTTGATAGCGAGTCGTATGATGTCAGTTCGAGTCATGTCATATTGAATGTTTGATTTTCAATCTTGATTTAGTTGGCAAATGATGATAATTTTTCCGTCCTCTCTAAATAGAATCAGGAAAATTGATTGTGGTTTGATTAGATTTTGATTGTTTGATTGACTTTAAATGATCCAACATGTAATGATTTTGATTTATGATGTGTTTAACTTTCTTTTTGCAGGTCGCGCTTAACTCGCTCGGTGTTTGTGGCTTATATTCGTTGTCATTCAGCATGATTGATGACTTGAGTGGTCTTGAGTGCCAAGTCATTGGTAGATGTGCCTTGTCATTCCTTATTTCTCTCCCTTGATTCTATGTGAATTGAGGTCTTCTTAAAGCTATGGCTGAGCGATGGTACTCTGACCATAACACCTTCCATTTTTCGATGGGGGAGATGACTATCACTCCCAAGGATGTGTATTAGCTACTACGCATCCTGACTCATGGGGAGTTGATCTACTATGACCAAGTCTATGATGGGACAACATGTAGGCGAGTATTTTTTGATCTGACCATTGGCGATGATTCTATTCAGTGGGTACAACTCCCCTCTTTTCATGTTCTTCTTGCAATCTTGGGTGCTCTTGTTGGTGGATTCCTCATACTTTATTGGTGAGGTCATGGTTTTGTCGTTGGTTGGAGTCATATCCTAGAGGATATGATTGCTCAGCCACATAGATTTGACTAGGGATCTTGCATGTTTTCTCAGTTATATCATGAGCTGCACAATGTAGTATATCATCGCAGGGCTACTCTTTTTGTTGGGGTGGTCCTTCTATAGCTGTGGACATGGGAGAACATCCCTATCACTCGACCTATTTTAGTTTGTTACTGTGATCCAAGCTAGCCCTTTTCTTGGATGTACGAAGGCATGGTGGTGCAGGCTCATTTGGGCAAGTTAGACTACTGGAGGTGCATTATCGATGATATTGATCAGGTCATTTGTCGACCATACATTGGTTGTGATGCATGGCCTGAGGATGCGACCAAGTTACCATATATGTGCATGCCTCGATGGATGATAGGGCACACACCCTTGATCATAGAGTGATTCTATTTTCTGAGGGTTGTATGACATTATGGTCGAATACAGGATATGCCACAGGGATTGGCATTATACACTCAGGTACATGTTGAGAGGTCTCTATGGGGCCCTCAAATAGACTATTGGATAGCTTTCCATGAGTTGTTACAGCTACCCCACCTTGCATGGGATATGAGGGATCATATTGTAGATGCAGGCATGATAAATGATTATGCCGAGTGGTTTGCTTGAAACCCATTTTCGAGGTTCACTGATCCAGCAAAGAGAGTTTTGGGAATTGAGGAGGAGTCCAATGATGATGGTGGGGATGGTGATGGCGGTGGTGGGGGTCAGAGACAAGGTTTTTGGGGATGATGGGGTCGACAAGGAGGTGGGATTGTTATACTAGTTATTGTTGTTGCACCTATCTCTCCTAGGGGTGGTGTCTGAATGAGGGGTGGGTGGGTGAGGGTTAGAGGTGGAGCTGACAAAGCTCTTCATCAGGTGGGTGTAGATAGGGTGGCTAGATGGGGCCAACATAGGGTTAGGGTTTTTAGGTAGGTTGGTGCTTAGGTTGTGGCTAATGTGGATGCCCAGGCCACACAGATATTGTTAGATCAAGCACAAGCTCCTCTAGTATGGGCTCCTTCTTCTTCTTCTATGGCTCCCCCACAAACTCTGCATGTTCAGGCTCCTCCCACACAGGTACCAGCATAGACTCCTCATGCACCAGCATTGGCCTCAGATGTTTGATCTTTGTAGTCTAAGATGTCAGAGATGAGACAGCAGGTGACCCAGTTCAATTCAATGATACAGACCTTCATGGCTGCTATGAGTCATCATGGATTAAAAGCTAGTTCTATTAGGGCTACAGATGCTAATTGTGGTCCTGATGGTGCTGATAGTTTTGGTAGTTGACCTCTTTTGATATGATATATTTATTCTTTGATGTACATTATGATGATTCATTTTTTTATCTCAAGACATTGGACTCACATTATTCATTTATCAGTTGATGCTACTTATGCTTTGATACTTGTTACACTTTTGATGGAATTTGATTTCCAAATACTGATGATCTTTGGTGATATTATGGACTCTAATTCCCATTTGATATATTTACTTCATATGATGTCATCATTTGTTAGACTTTATTTTCCAAGTGCTTGATATGATATGTTGATCTATATGATTCTATCTCTACATGCTTTATTTTTATGTTTTTCAAATGTAGTTTATGATATGAATGCACATGTTTAATCTTTTATTGATGCAAATGTTTGTCTTATTTATGACATAGAATAAATGGATGCATTTATTTGATGGTATGGATGTATGAAATGCAATGGATATAAGTTTAATGGAAAATGTAATGGATGCAATTATGTAATGCCTAAATTTGGATGATTTAATGATTAATGATATGAATGATATAATGATGATCTTGTATGTAAAAGTAAATGACCTAACACTTATAAGTTTGAATGTAATTCAATGTTTAAATGGATGATTTTTTATGAATGCACCTACATGAACAATGTAATGTACTAATGAGATGGTTTTGAAACTGTAGTGTTGTAGAATGAACTTAATGATAGGTAATGAATAATATCCTAATGATGTAATTAATGCAGTTAAATGATGAGATTTAATTAATTGATTCAAACTAATGCAATTAATCTAAATGATATGATGAAAGAATTGATTTTAAAAAGAATGCAACCTAATGCAATGTAAACTAATGGATAAAAGAAACTAGATGTATGCAATGTTTTAAGATGAAGTTAATGAAATGGATAATAAAATGTGATGACCTAATGAGAATAATTATGAATGTTTTTAAAGATGAATGCAAACCAAAGACAATGAATTCAATGGATATGACCTATAATGATAATTAAAGGTTTGTTTGAAAATGAATGCAATGAATGTGGCTAAATAAATGCAAACTAAAACGAATGTAAACTAATTCCATGCAATTTAAATGTACCTAGGTTAAAGTCCTAAATGGATGCAAGACTGTCATGAATTAAATGAATCTAACAAATGCCATTAATCTAATGCAAGACACCTTTTGTTTTTGAGTTGATTTTGATTTCCAACACACTCTATCACTTATAGTTTATGATGTGCATTTTGATTTTTTATTTACTCCACCCCCTTTTCTATTTTTCTCTTTTCCAATTTCCATTTTTAAACTAAGATAGGCAAATCACTTAAATGCATTTAATCTAGAATGGATGCAGCTAACTGTCACTATTCATAATTTTAGGAGCTTATATTCATCATTGAGCAATTTTGGGAATCTTGAAATCAATACAACCATCACTAGTTCAACTATGATGATATGAATACCTCTTTCCTTTTTTGTTGTTTTTCTATCCTTGGTACGACTGTCACTAATTGAAACTAATCATGAGAGAACAAATATCGATTTTGTCAAATTCTATGTTGCAAGTGGATTTTGGTATTATGATATTTAACATCAAAATAGCCAAGGTATCATTTTGTGTAAACAAACAAAGATTTCAATTTTCCATATGTACATGTCCTCGATGATTCTTTGATGATCATGTCCTTAGACAAATAATACATACTTTAAACTTTAATCTTAAGACATTCATTTAGAAACCAATAAAATATCATGCTTCCATCATAGCTTGTCTAGTTTAAAAACTTTCATTGATTCGCTAGAAAGACATGATTTCATCAATCACGTCGACACTTAGAAAAATTTTGCATCATTTTTCAAATCCATATTTCAAGTGTAGTTTTATCCATTTCATACTTTTAATCCTGATAAAGATAAGGTCTTTGTAGAAAATTGGATCAAAATTTTGCGTTTGATTGAAATTTGGATTAGGATTTGGATTTGATTGTGTAAGTGTTTTGATTTTTGATTTGGTGTTAGATTGATATTTTCTTTAATGAATCCTTCCTCCTTAAGAGTAGGTTTTTCCCCCAGTTTGATGTGATTGCGTTGTGGGACTTGGGACAATTTGCATATTGGATTAGTGACGAAACCTTTAGGTACTTGCAAATGCAATTGTGGGGTTTTATTATGCAATATATACAAATGCTGGCGAATGCAATATTTACAAGGATGACCACTAGGCATGAGACTAACTTGGACTTTCAATGATGCATGTTTACCAGGTTTTCACTGATTGAATATATTTTGCTCTTTTCTTTTTTTTTTCAAGCTTTTTTCCTTTTCTTTGCTACCAAAGTGCCTATTTGCTAGGTTTTCACCGAGGCACTTTTTATCTTTTTCCATTTTTTTTGTATTTTCTCTCTTTTAAATTTTTTGGGTTTCCATATCAACAAGGAACCTATTTACTAGGTTTTCACCAAGACAACATCTTTTTGAGGATAATTTTTTAATGTTTTTAGCTTTCTTCAGGCTCAATTTTCCACTATTTTTGGTCTTTTCTGCATTTCTGATTTGTTTTCTCTTTCCTGCTTTTTAATATTTTTGGTATTTTCAATATCTCTTTTGACTATATACAATAAATAAGATGCTCTCCCATCTGATATCTTTGATACTCCTTTTCTCTATCCTTCTTTAATTTATTCATGTGTAAAACCTTTTCAAGTGTATACTATTTATTGGCTCTTGCAACTCTTCTCCTTCACAATCAGCTAGTTTATAGGTGCATGTCCCAAAAGATGAAGTGATCACAAAGGGTCCTAACTAGTTTGCTTCCCATTTTCCTTTATTTTCCCTTTCTGCTTGATTCTTGGGATTTTCTCACAACACTAGATCACCAATTTGGAATGCCCTCGGTTTGATATGCTTGTTATAATTTCTGGTCATTCGATTCTGATACACTTTTAATTGATCAAAAGCTTGTTGTTGTCTTTCATCTAGCAGTTCTAGTTCGTATAACCTAGCAACTCTATAGTCTTCTTCACTTAGTAAACCATACAATGAAACTCTTAAAGATGAAATTTCTACCTCCAAAGGTAAAACTACTTCCGCTCCATAGACTGGGGAAAATGGTATAGCTTATGTTGGCATTCTAATGCTTATTCTATAAGCCCATAAAGTATGGTTTATTTGAATGTTCCAATCTCTTCCTAAATTATCCAGAGTTCTCTTCAATATTTTTAGGATGTTCTTGTTTGTAGCTTATGCTTGTCCATTACCTTGTGGGTAATATATCAAAGATGAGTGATGTACCATATGAAATTTTGCACATAGTTCTTTCAAATCCTTATTTTTGAAATGTTTTGTATCATCTGTTATGATGGTATGAGGAACACCATATCTACAGATTATGTGTTTTAATATGAATAAGGATATCTACTTTCCTATGGCAGTGGATAAGGGTACAACTTCCACCCATTTGGTAAAATACTCTGTTGTGGTAATGATGAATTTATGACCATTTGAAGATGGTGGATAGATCATACCTATTAGATCCAAACCCCATTGATAAAAGGGTTGTATAGGGTAAAATGTGGATGAGGTCCTAGAACAATGGTTTGCACATAAAAGAGACCCCAAAGCCAATATTTTACTCTTACATAAAATTGTATTGATATAGAAAGTAAATATAGATGATTAATATTAAAATTAAGAAATAAAGGTACTTACCTCTAAAAAAGAATCGACTGAAAACCCTGTCAAACGATCTAAAAAACTATTGATTTCTATAATTTGAATCCAAAACTGTGAGATCTACAAAACCCAGAAATCTTTTTCCAAGATTAGATTAGGTTGACTTTGACCCTCATAAAAGGTCAAAGGCTACATTTTTATTCTGAAGGTCGATTTTGACTTTGTTCACAGATCTTGGAAGTTCATTGAAAAGGGTATCCAAATCCAATCTCAGATCTAAAATTCTGCACCTGTACTGCAAGAAAAATGGTTTTGTTTTGTTGGGGGGGAGGGGTTTACCTCAGTCAAACCCCAATTTAGGAATTAACCTTGAAATTGAATTGAAATTGCTGGAATAAACAAAGTAAATGGAACAATTCACCTTGCTTGAGTTGAAACCCTTGTGGAGGATTCAAATCCTTGAATCCACAAGAATGGATGAATGTAGAATCGAATGTAGGATGTCTCCAATCAATTGTCTTTAGATCTTCAACACCAATCTTGAATGGATCTTGAATTAGGAAGAGGCTTGAATGGAAATGGAGGAATCTTCAACAAGAGGGCTCCATAGTGTTTGAATCCTTCGATGGCTACTAATGGATCTCCTTGATGAATTGAATGCTTGAAGGCTTGAATGCTTGATCTTCTTGCTTGCTTGCACTTGAGAGCTTGAGAGATTGTGAGATGAGATATGAGATGGAGAAAATGAGAGAGGAAGGCTCCCTTTTATAGTGATCTAGGGCACAAGAGGGGCCTCGTAGAAAACAATAATTAAGGGCCCATGGCACAAAACTCTAGAGAGGTGCACATGGAGAGGAAATTAAATTAAAGTCTTAACACAAAACTCTAGGAGGGGATCACCCTTAATATAGGAATAAAATAATTATTTAAGAGCCTTGTTACAAAATTTGAGGTAAGGCCAACCCAAAGTTAATTTGAGCATTAGGCACAAAACTCGAGAAAGGATAATCTCCAATAATAAATTAGGAATCCTATACAAATATCGAGAAAGGTCCACCTCAAATATTAATTTGAGAATTCAACACTTAATCCGAGAAATAGTGGCCCCGAAGAGGGAAAATGCAAGATTTTGATGAAATCCTAAAATTGAAAGCAAACCTCAAAGATCCCAAACCCTAGAATCAAGATCGAGCTCAAACCTGACTAGGTCAGGATCGAGCTCGATCTTGACCTAGTCAAGAGCAAGGTTGACTTTGACCCCATAAGGTCAACTTTGACCTTATGGTCAAAAACCTCAGGTCCATAGTCTAGAATGCTAGGAAAATGTCAGGAAGAAGTGGAAAATGGGGTAGAATAGGGGAAAAAGCCAGATCCAAGTCGAATATCCATTCAAGTCATTTGACATGACCCCAAACCACTTACTTGGAGGGCTAAACGCTATTACCATAGAAGTGCTTCCATTTTAAGATGATACATTAAGCCCCCACTTTAGCAAGAGTATGGACTCGATGCAAACTCTTAGTAAAGGAGATCACAAAGAAAAAGATAATCTTATTGAAATCAAAGGGACAAAGGAATCCTCAAGCCCCCAAGGACTTGAGTCTTCATCAACTCCAAGATTGCAATAAGAGAGACATCACTAGATAAAAGAGAGAAAAGGAGAGAGAGGAGTGGTTAGCTCACCCAGTAAGATGTGTGTATCTCACTGTGAACCACAAAAAGGATAGGATGGCCCACCAAGAAAACACTTGATAGTCACCCCATAAAGTTGTGCACCTTATGGTGGCTTTGTGCATGTATGTAGTGCGTCTTCTGACAGCTTTTATAAAGTACCCATTGATCCACCTTCTTGTATCACCATGGAACACAAAATGTGTGTCTCCTTAGGATTTAGCAACTTATGTGCATTACCTTCAGAAGATTTAGCATATTGATGTGTGTCTTTTTAGGATTTAGCAACTTATGTGTGTTACCTTCCAAGATTTAGCATATTTGAAACTGGAAATGCGTGTCCCTTTAGGATTTAGTAGCTTATGTGTGTTACCTTCAGAGGATTTAGCATATTGAAAATTGAAAAATGTGTGTCTCTTCAAGATTTAGCAACTTATGTGCATTACCTTCCGAGATTTAGCATGCTGCAAAATAAAAGGTTAGAATGAAAATACATAATATAGAACAAGGGAGGCCATATATATGCCCCCCTCCTTAATATGGCAAAAACATACTATTTTGACATGTTAAGGAAAGAAAAGAACAAGGATAAAGCCCTCTTCAACATCAAGACAATATCCTTAGACAACACCCAGTCCAAGCCAAGAAGGTCACAGCTCCTATGAGGCCATGGAAGGGATGAATGCAAAGAGATATCATGCAAGAAGTGAAAAAGTAGCCCTTGAGAGGGATAGCACACTATTCAGTTTCCAAGGTGAGAGATTTATCCATCATGGAAACCCAATGTCAAACAATGAAAGAGGTTGTGATCAAGGACAAATATCCTCAATGCAAACCAAAATGTTCATGTATGATTGGATATCACATAATAGATAGATATTGCTTAATCAAGGAAAGAGGTGAATCCCAGAAAGATAGAAAAGAAGGAGATGACATCCTTGCCCCCCAAGTGTAGGAACAAGAATGGAAGGGGACCTATTATATCGCTCACAACACTATGCAAGACAATGAGCCCCCAAGGATTAGGCTAACATTGTTTACATAATGTGGAGCTCCATAATAGGAACATAAATGTTATTTAGATAAAACAGGATTGAAATACAACTCATTGCCACATGATATATAAATAACCTTACTATCAATGAGTTTCCTAATCTTAGAATGTAAAGCTTGACATTCATTATTAGAGTGATCATGAAATCTATGATATAAACAAAAAGGAAGAGTCTCCAAGTGTAGACTACATTTCTTTTTGCGTTTAGGTCTAGTAATCATCTTAGGATGAAGGAGTTTAGGCAAAAGAACTTCTTGGTAAAATTCCTTCATAGGTTCATCATGTTTTGAAGTGTTATTGGAGATGTTGTTAACATTGATTTGTTATCGAGGATTAAATCCTAATCCATAAGAATGCTCATGCCCCCCAGTGTGTAAGGGCATTTGAATTCCCTATTCATGCTTACCACATCATTGAGCATTAAATCCTTTTTTAACTAGGAAGTGATAACCAGGACCATAACAAGAAGCCATATCAGAAGGAGTCGATGAAACTTCAATAGTCACTATGTCATCATTAGTAGGTTTGACAGATTCATTGTGAGTAGAAGCAGTAATAAAGTTATTACTAAGGGCATTAGAAGTAAGAACTCATTGTTCAAATTCTCTTTGTTTCTTCATAAAATCAAGATCATTAACCTTATACTCTCCAATAAAGGTAGGATTAAAATCCAAGGTTCCCCAATCATCATCAGGAAGAACATTAGAGGAAGGAGGATTACTATTAGAAATAGGAGTAGTGTGAGTTTGAATATTAAGACAAGGATTAGGTGCATCATCCACATGAAGTGTATACATCCCATTGTTATGTATAAACTTGACTTTATGGTGAAGGGTGGAAGGAATAGCATGCATCTCATGCAACCAAGGTCTACCCAAAAGAAGGTTATAATTGAGAGTTCTAGGCATAATATGAATAGGTGTATTCAGGATGACCGGTCCTACTTTGATAGGTAAGGTAATGATGCCTAAAGTGTTCTTAGCAATGTTATCAAAGCCATGTATAGGAACATTGTCAGGTTGAATAGTTGAAAGATCGACGTTAATTGCTTTGAGCATGTCCATGCTACATACATTAAGCCAATATCTGTTATCAATCAAGGTCCTACGAATGATACTTTTATTGATAGAAACAACAACCATAAGAGCATCATACCAATTTTGAACTTCTTTAGAAGGTAAATCCTTTTGAGTAAATATAATGTCAGGAGGACTTGGGGTAGCATGTATACATTGTAAGAAGTTATTGATGTTATCTTGATTAGGAGGTGGAGTGGGAAGAGTTGCTAGAGCTTTTTGCAAGGCTTCATAGTAGGTAGGTGAAGTTTGAAGAAGCTCCCATAAAGAAATCTTGGCAAGAGTATTTTGCAATTGGTTAATCAAATCATACTCCTTGCTAGGAAGACAAGGTGGAGGAGGAAGAATAGGTTGAGAAGGTGGCAAAGAAGTAGAAACCACTAGATTAGGTTGAGGGTTATTCCTTGTATGATATGTGTGAGCTATAGAATCTTGATCATTGAAAGAATCCATAGGTTTTCCTTTGATAGTAATGTAGAGACAACCTTTAACAGTTAACAAGGGTTTAGGATAAACCATTTTAGTTGTCTCAACACTACAAATAGATTCACAAGAAGGAAGAAAAGAGGACATCCTAGGAGGAGATGAGGTAAGATCTTGATTCTCCATAGGATCATCACTAAAAGGGAGAGCATTAAGGGAATTCATATCATTCTCCACTAATGCCTCATCACTAGAAGGAATCTCAAATGGAGGTAAAGCACCTATAATGTCATCTTATTTCGCTAAAATGTCTGCATAAGGGGAGTGTGTTGTAGAAAAAGATTTATCCTCTTGTATCAAATATTCTTCATGAGGAGGGGATAAATCAATGTCTTTATCCAAAGGATCATTCACAATGGTTTCATGAGGAAGAGAGTAATCAACATCGAAATCCAAAGGTTCATCCCAAATAGGAGGATTATCATCCCTACCAATAAAGCACACTGTAGGGTTGCCATAATTCACTAAAGCTTGATCCTTAGAGGGGGAAGAAGGACATCTAGTAGGAGAAGAATTAACATCAATCCTCAACTCCTCTTCATAAAGTGAAATATGACGGAGATCACATGTAATAAATGAAGTCTTTCTAGGTGTAACACCATGCAACATTTGAAACAACTTATGCAACATGATAATAAATAGATCTAGATATATCCAAATGCATTCAAATGAGATCTATAAGCATGAAAAGGAAATCAAACACCATAAACACAACAGGGCATCTAATTCCACAAAGCAATGTAAATGTTTTTGTATTTTTGAAGAAATTTTGCAATTTTTTTAGATTTTTGAAATGTAAATGCAAGAGCATAAAAGAAATCTAATCTTAAGGCAAGAAAACAAATGATCTAACACCAAAAAGAAAGAGATAAAGTATGTCAGGTTCACCAAAATGTATAGTGAAGGTGAACATACAAGATAATGCAAAGGGAGATCTAACACAATAGGGCATCTAAATCCACAAAAGAAAAGGGGTAAGTATGTCGGGTTCACCAAAATGTATAGTGAAGGTGAACACACAAATGAATACAAAGGACGATCTAACACAATAGAGCATACAAATCCACAAAATGAGGGTAAGCGTGTCAGGTTCACCAAAATGTATAGTGAAGGTGAACACACAAGTGAATACAAAGGAAGATCTAACACAATAGAGCATCTAAATCCACAAAAGAAAGGAGGGTAAGCATGTCAGGTTCACCAAAATGTATAGTGAAGGTGAACACACAAGTGAATACAAAGGAAGATCTAACACAATAGAGCATCTAAATCCACAAAAGAAAGGAGGGTAAGTGTGTCGGGTTCACCAAAATGTATAGGGTAAAATGTGGATGAGGTCCTAGAACAATGGTTTGCACATAAAAGAGACCCCAAAGCCAATATTTTACACTTACATAAAATTGTATTGATATAGAAAGTAAATATAGATGATTAATATTGAAATTAAGAAATAAAGGTACTTACCTCCAAAAAAGAATTGACTAAAAACCTTGTCAAACGATCTCAAAAACTATTGATTTTTGTACCTTGGAACTGAAACTGCGAGATCTACAAAACCCATAAATCTTTTTCTGAGATTAGATCAGGCCGACTTTGACCCTCATAAAAGGTCAAAGGCTACATTTTTATTTTGAAGGTCAATTTTAACTTTGTTTGTAGATCCTGAAAGTTCACCGAAAAGGGTATCCAAATTCGATCTCAGATCCAAAATTTTGCACCTATACCTACAAAAAAAATAGTTTTGTTTTGTTGGGGGGGAGGGGTTTGCCTCAGTCAAACTCCAATTTAGGAATTAACCTTGAAATTGAATTGAAATTGCTGGAATAAACAAAGTAAATGGAACAATTCACCTTGCTTGAGTTGAAACCCTTGTGGAGGATTCAAATCCTTGAATCCACAAGAATGGATGAATGTAGAATCGAATGTAGGATGTCTCCAATTAATTGTCTTTAGATCTTCAACACCAATCTTGAATGGATCTTGAATTAGGAAGAGGCTTGAATGGAAATGGAGGAATCTTCAACAAGAGGACTCCATAGTGCTTGAATCCTTCAATGGCTACTAATGGATCTCCTTGATGAATTGAATGCTTGAAGGCTTGAAGGCTTGAATGCTTGATCTTCTTGCTTGCTTGCACTTGAGAGCTTGAGAGATTGTGAGATGAGATATGAGATGGAGAAAATGAGAGAGGAAGGCTCCCTTTTATAGTGATCTAGTGCACAAGAGGGGCCTCGTAGAAAACAATAATTAAGGGCCCATGGCACAAAACTCTAGAGAGGTGCACATGGAGAGGAAATTAAATTAAAGTCTTGACACAAAACTCTAGGAGGGGACCACCCTTAATATAGGAATAAAATAATTATTTAAGAGCCTTGTTACAAAATTTGAGGTAAGGCCAACCCAAAGTTAATTTGAGCATTAGGCACAAACTCGAGAAAGGCTAATCTCCAATAATAAATTAGGAATCCTATACAAATATCAAGAAAGGTCCACCTCAAATATTAATTTGAGAATTTGACACTTAATCCGAGAAATAGTGGCCCCGAAGAGGGAAAATGCAAGATTTTGATGAAATCCTGAAATAGAAAGCAAACCCCAAAGATCTCAGACCCTAGGGTCAAGATTGAGCTTGAACCCAACTAGGTCAGGGTTGAGCTTGATCCTGACCTAGTCAGGATCGAGGTTAACTTTGACCCCATAAGGTTGATTTGACCTTATGGTCAAAAACCTCAGGTTCATAGTCCAGAATTCTAGGAAAATGCCACGAAGAAGTAGAAAATGGGGTAGAACAGGGGAAAAAGCCAGATCCAAGTCAAATATCCATTCAAGGTGTTTGAAATGACCCCAAACCACTTACTCAGAGGGCTAAACGCTCTTACCATGGAAGTGCTTCCATTTTAAGATGATACAAGGGCCAAGGTGTTGTCATAGGATGAAGCTCTTGTGCTATTACATGGATCAAGTTCCCATGATATTGACATTTACAACAGGTTTTTGCAAAGTGACAAGTGTCCTTTTCCATAGAAGGCCAAAAATATCCTATCTTAAGAAGTTTCTTAGCTAGGGTTAAACCATTTGAATGCAACCCACAAATCCCCTCATGAATTTCTTGTAAGGCTATGGTTGATTCCTCTTTCTCTAGACACCTTAGAAGAATTCCATTTAGACTTCTATGATACAACATGTCAGATACCAAGGTGTAGTGAGAGGCTAGTCAGATAAAGCTTTTCTTTTGATTCCTAGTTTGGTCTATGGGCAATGTTTGGTCTTTCAAGTAGGTGTAAATGTATCCATACCAAGTTGATTCATGTCCCAAAAATTGTATGAGGATGGGAAGGGTCAAATACAGGTTGCTCAACTTCTTTACCAAGAATTCATATATGGTGCTTTGATCTGGTATTTGGAGAAGTGATGCCAAAGTAGCCATTGCATCTGTTGCTTTATTTGTATCCCTCGGTACTGGCTCAAATGTGATTAGAGTGAAGTATTTCTTAAGATTCTCAAACATGTTCTTGTATGGTATCAACTTATCATCTTTAGTTTGATACTCGTCTTTAATTTGATTAATAACTAGTTGGGAATCTCCATAGATTTGTAGCTCTATCACTTTCCATTCTAATACCAATTTTATGCTGATAACCAATGCTTCATACTCAACTATGCTATTTATGCATGGGAATAGTAATTTGTATGATTTTGGAATTATGGAACCTTGAGGAGTAATCAAAAGTATCCCTGCTCCTAACCCATGTTGTGTATAAGCCATCAAAATACAACTGCCATGTCTTTGCTTCAACATTAACAATTTCAGAATCTGGAAATTCCACTTGGATTGGATGTTCATCTTGTAAAGGTGATTCTGCTAGTTTATCATCTATTACTTGGCCTTTGATAGATTTTCAGTCCACATATTCTATATCAAATTCACTTAAGATCATGACCCATTTGGCTAATCTTCCATTCAATTTTGTTTTGTTGAGAAGGTATTTTAAGGGATCAATCTTTGCAATGAGTTGAATGTTGTGGGATAACATATAATGGCATAATTTTTGTGAAGAAAAAACCATGGCCAAACATGCACTTTCAATAAAGGTGTAATTCAACTCATACTTCACCAATGTTTTTCTTATGTAGTATATGGCCTTTTCCTTTCCATCTTCATCCTCTTGAGCCAAGAGTGCCCCTAATGCATGCTCTATTGCTGAGATATATAAAATTAAGGGTTTACCTCTGATTGGAGGCATTAATGTTGGATGATTAATTAGGTACTTCTTCAATAAGGTGAATGCTTCTTCACATTTCTCATCCCATTTGAAAACTGTGTCCTTGTGAAGGAGTTGGGTGAAATTGTGTCACTTTTCTGCTAATTGAGAGATGAACCTTCTAATGGATTGAATCTTTCCTTGAAGATATCTCATTTGACAGATACTTTGAGGTGCCCCTATTTCCATGATTTCTTTTACTTTGGTTGGGTCTACCTCTATCTCTTTTGCTGAAACTATGTATCCCAACAATTTTCCTGATTGTACACCAAATGCACATTTCTTTGGATTTAGCCTGACTTTGAATTGTTTTAATCTTACAAATATTATTTCTAGAATAGGTAGATTCTCTTCCCTTGAGTGGGATTTACTAAGTATATCATCTACATAGTCCTCCATGAACTTGCGCATCATGTCATGAAATATGGTCATCATGGCTCTTTGGTAAGTTGCCCCCACATTCTTGAGACCAAAAGGCATAACATTCTAGCAGAACGTTCCCCATGCACATGTAAACATTGTCTTATCTTGATCCTTAGGTGCTATCTTTATTTTATTATAACCACTAAACCCATCCATAAGTGAGAACATTGAATCTCATGTTGTTAGGTCCACAATGGTGTCTATGCTTGGTAGAGGAAAATCATCTTTGGGACATGCAAGATTAAGATCTCTAAAGTCTGTGAAAATTCTGATGGACTTTTCTACTTTGGAATATGGCATGATGTTTGAAATCCACTCAGCATAGTCAATGGCTCTTATAAACCCTACTTTCAACAATTTCTCTAACTCCACTTTTACAAGAAAAGCTATGTGTGGATGCATCTTTCTTAGTTTCTACTTAATCGGTCTTACTCATTCTCTAATGTTCAAATGATGCATGATTAAATTTAGATCTAATCTAGGCATATCATCATACAACCATGCAAAATTGATTTGTTTTCTTTGAAAAATTTGATGAAATCCTTTCTTTCCTCACTAGATAAGGACGTTGCTAGGTGTATGATTCTTGGATCTGATTCTGACCCAATGTTCACTTTCTCTGTTGGTTCAATTAAGATAGGTGATCTTTCCTCATAGTGCTCGAGAAAAGTATCCAAACTTTCTTCCTTAGGTGCCTCTATTGGGTTTTCACCTTTGGAAATGTTCTTTATTTCTTTTTCTTTTTGATTTAATGTTTCTACAATGTGGTTTTCAACATTAGATTCTTTCCATTTTTATTTTTTTCACTTTTCTCCGAACTAAAAGGTCACTTTTTCCTGATATTCCATAGTAGAAGAAGGCTCAACCGCATTAAGATATTGGGACACCAAGTTATCATTCAAGAATGTAGGGAGGATGGTAGGTTTGATGGAATCTCATTCAATTAGTTTGGGATAGATAAGGGTCAATGGATTGATGCTTTGGTTTGGTTCAATAGGGTTTAAGAACATGACCTCATTTTAAGGTTTGAACATTGCATCACTCAAATCTATGATATGTGCTTCTTCTAGATGCTCTAGAGAACTAGGGTCAAAATCTTCCTCACTAGAATCCTCTAGGGTTTCCATTGGGTAAAAATCTCTTGGATTAAACCTAGGGTTAGATTCCTCTATAGTAGGTATCCATGATGGTATGTATGGTTCTCCTACCCATTGATTTCCCTCAATTTCCTGACTTGGCACATTATCTAAGACATCTTGACTAGAACTTGAAGCTTGATTCTGATTTGATTCTGAGGCTCATTTTGTTCCCTTGCTAGGAGTATAGGTATGGACAACATCAACCTCTTTATCTTGACATGACTCACTTGACAATGAGTCCCATTCCCAATTGTTCAAATCCTCATCACTTTGGGAACCTAGTTGTAAAATTTGAGCATACACCAAGGGATACTTCTTTTGAGTGTACCCTTGTTCTAAGTACCCTAATCCAGTATTTTCTTTACTATCTCTCCATGACATTTCAATAGGTTCTACTAATACTTCATTACTTGTACCTAAAGTCCCTTGTCCTTTGTATCCCATTTTCTGCATGATTTGAAATCCTTTTCCATATTGGTGAGTGTGAATGCTTATGTTTTGAATGCGCTTTTCATGTGCACTTGATTCCTCATCTTTATATAGCCAATTTAAGATTTCATTATCTTCCTCATCCATGGATGAAGAAGTGCCTACCCTCAAAAAGTGGTCATTGTATTTATGAGGTAGATCGGATGGTCTTCCATGGGATTTTGGAGATAAGGGTAGATCCATCATAGATAATGAACATTCACCTACACCCTTTTGTTTGATTTGACATTGCTTCTCAAAATTCTTCATCATGTGGTCCATCTTTTGATAATGGACCTCCTTGGTGTAAACTTGGATAGATCTTGCTTGGTCTTCTTTTGGTTCCTCGTGATCACTTTCCTCACTAAACTTCTCTTTTCCCTTAGTTGATGTAGTTAGGTTAGTGGGAACTTGGTAATTTTTAACAACACTTTCTTTTTCTTCCTTTTATTTTCCTTTCAAAGATGGAAGATCTTTTGAACTTTTTCCTTGCTCTATCCTTTGGGAAATAGACCCTTCTGCATAATGTGGGACTAAGGATTCATTAATAGGCTTCATGTTATTACAATATTGGAAGGGGTTAGAATCCCCACTCACCATGAATTCTTGTCCTAGGGATGGAAATTTGAGACATTGATGGTAGGTTAAAGGTATGGTCTACATTTCATGGATCCATGGCCTTCCTAATAGGATATTGTAAGTCAATTTTAGGTGAAGGACTTGGAAAATGGTCTCCTTTTGCATTGGACCAACTCGAATGGCAAGTACTATGACACCTTTGGAAGTTCTTTCTTCATCATCATAGGCCTTTATGGTTATCTTTTTCTTTGGGTCAATAACCTCCTCAGAAAATCCTAGGGCTTTAACCAAGTTCAAGGTACAAATATTCAAGTCGGCTCCCCCATCAATGAGGACTCTTTTCACTCTATGTTTGTGGACTAGGACCTCTCTATGCAAAGACAGATTTTGTGGGTGGTTTAAAGATATATCATGTTGTTTTGAAAAGGATAAACAATGAGGTGCAACAAGATGGCCTACCATGTTTTCAAATTTATTCGCATCTAAATTTAAAGGCACATTGGTCTCCACTAAGACTTTTTCTAGAATCTCTTTATGAGTTGGTGAAAGCTTGAGTGACTCTAGAATAGAGATTTGAGTAGGGGTTCTTTGCAATTGATCTACCAAATTATATTGTTTTAAAGATGAATATGAGGTTTGATTTGGTAAGACAATTCTTGGGGCACCTCTTGGTAAGGTAATCTTTGATGCTTGCCCCCTAGTTACAACATTAGATGTTGCTTCTTTAGGATTTTCTTTCACCACAATCACATTTATAGTGTTTTCATGACTTCGTAGAGTATTGATGGTGTTATCATAAGTATGAGCAAAGTTAACCTTCTCATTACCTCTTTTGTTGTTAGGATTGGTATTTGATGATTCCCCTTTTTCATGATTTAAGAAAGGGTTTTTGAAATCTGTATGGTCTTCTTTATTTTGAGGCCCTTCCACTTTTATTGTTCCATCATCAATTAGGTCTTGGACAAGATGTTTCAATTTCATGCACTCATTCATTTTATGTCCCTTGTTGCGATGGTATGCACAATGATGAGAATCATTCCACCAATTAGACTTAACTTGGGGTTCATATGGCTTTGATTCGGGTAAGGTAATGATTTTATTAGCCACCAAAGTCCTTAATGAATTTTCCAAAGGTTCACCTAAAAAGGTGAATATTCTCTTTTGATATGTGGAAAAGAAAGTCTTAGGTTTATTGACATTGGAATTATTAAAGGGATTGTTGCTGTTGTTGGCATTGTTGTTGTTTCTATTGTTAGGGTTATTGTTATTATGAGGAGCTTTGGTCATTTGATTGATATTATATGTTGGATTTGACCCACTTGATAAGTTAAAGGGAGTAGCCTTTAAGTTGTGTGCTTCCACAACTCCATCATTCACAAGATTTTTATTATTGTTTTTCAACCATAGTCTTGGTTTGTCATTGTGATTGTTGGCTCCTTTATTATTGTTATAATTAGATAAGTTATGATTGTTATTAGTGTTGGTATAGGGTTTATTATCTTTGAATAACTTGATTAACCCTTTTTAAACCAACACTTCTTCAATTTTGATCATGTTTTCGATAAGCTTTTCAAAAGTAGGGGAACATTGAAGTTGGAGCCTATAATTCATCTCCACATTTAGGTTATTCATAAATATCTCCATTTTTTCCTTTTCGGGGATGCTTCATGGATATATTGCGAAAACTATTCTCCACCTTTGAAGAAACCCTAGGAAAGATTCACCATCTCGTTGTTTAGTGTCGCATAGGTTGAGCATGGTGATCTTGTGCTCAATGTTGTAGGAATAATGAGTCACGAATTTGGAGGCTAATTCCTCAAGTTTCTTTATCCCTTGTGGAAGTTTCAAGAACCATTCCATTGCTTGACCTCCTAAACTTCTTGGAAAAAGTCTCGTTAGATAAGTCGTATCATGCATGAATTTGATATTTAGAGCACAAAACTCTCTAAGGTGGTCTTGTGGGTCTGATTTACCTGTATATTTGTCATATTTGGGAAAGACCACATTGATTGGGAAAGGTTCCATAACTAAGATTTTATCAAAAGAAAATAGGCACAAGGCCTTGATGGAGAATGGCTTAGGTTTGGCTACCCTCTTCATTAGGTCAATTTGGGCTTGGAACATTTTTAGTTTTTTATTCATTGCACCCATTGGATTATCATCTTCCTTGTCTTTCTTAAGTTGATCAACCTCACCCCTTCTTGGGCTAAATTTAGGAAATATCTTTCCCTGTCTCTTTCTATTAATTTGTCCATGACTTCAAGAAATTTAATGTCTTCAGCTGCCCTATTAGCTTTATCTTCGAGTGTTTCTTTTGGTTCTTGATTGGAATTATTAATGTTGTCATTATTTCCTCCATGGATGTAATCATAAAAAGTAGAGTTTCTATCCATTAGATCAGTTCTCTTTTCAAAAAGATTTGGGAGACTATCCCCTTGGTTGTGATTTAAAAAAGAGTTTTGAGATTCAAATTTAGGGACCTCTTTTGCAATGCAAGTGTCATCTTCTTGTAAAGACAACTTGAGTTTATGAGATCGTGTAGAAATTGGCATTCAACAAAGGTTTGATTTAAGATTATTTTCCCCAAAATTGTTAATTATTTGTCTTTATGAAGAGATTTAAAAATATAAGATGAATTTTCAAAATGGATATCTCTTACTTGTATGTATTTTTCAAACAAAGCAATCACAAATACACTTGTTCTTTTTAACCCTCTACACAAAAAGTGTTTAAATTTGTAAGGACGTTATCACGGGTTTTTCATGAAAAGCACTTCAAGCAATCTACCTAGTTCACAAGTTGGTTCATAAACATGGCTATATAAGGTAGGTTTTTCTATTTTAACAAGGTATTTAATCAAGATTCCGTTCAAAATGGACATTAAGTTTCATCCCCTAAAAATTAGGAGGCTTCCCACCACCGGTATGTTGGAGTTTTGCGCAATCCCGAAGGACTACTCGAGGAAGTTCGAAAGCTTAATATCCTTTTGTCACACACCCGATTAAGGATGCATGCATTTTATTTTATAGTGGGTCAGATTTTTGTGGCAAAGGAAAATGTATCCCACTTTGGGTTGTCCCTCTCACCAACCTCATTAAGGAAAATCTTGGGAGGCGAACCCACTAAAGATCTAGCATATTCATATTGAAAGCGATAAAAATGGAATTGAGAGATAGGTTGTGGGAGTTTGATTCACCAAAAAGGTGAAGAGCATATCCCTATCTATTCTTGCTTCCCAAACACTATTAACAATGTTCAATTTCCAAACCCCACTAACTAATGGGAATTGAGTATTTCTACTCTTTTCCACAAACAAGGGGTTGTTTGATTTAGTGCTTGATTTTATCCTTTAAGCTATTTACTTACTAGATTTGAACAAAAATCACAAGGCCACAATTTAAAGAAAAATTGACCAAGTTTAGGCTTACCTTCAATCGAAGCTAGCAAAGGCTAGGGGCATTTTTTATGATTTTTCCATGATTTATGCTTAGCTAGTGGCGATCGTTCCTTCCTTTTTGCCTCTCCTCCAACAAGTTAGTCAACACAAACAAGCAAAAATGAAGAAAAACAAGAACAAAGTTGAAATCTAACCTTATTTATCAAATTTGAAACAAATTGATTAAGGAAAGTAAATCCAACTTAACGAGGCAAATTTAGATTTGTAGGCTTCTACAATCTTCAAATATTTTTCATATACCTCAGTTTCTTGTTGTGAGTTTTCCAAAACCAGCTTGATATGTGCTATGTTCTCCTCTTTGATCCTTTTAGCCAATGCTTTTCCTTCACTATTGAATATGGTCTTTGGCTTTTTGACTTTTTTATGACTAGTCATCCTACAGACACAGACAAATCATTTTCTGAATGTTAGATTCTATAAATTTTCAATTTAATCAAATGCACGACAAAATCTATTAAATGTGTTGTTTAAATGATTGAAAGCATTGTTAAAACTTTCAAATGTGCTGCAGGAAAAACTTAAATGCATAGAAATAGAATTTAAATACATTGTTTAAGTAAGCAAAGGATTTAAAAGAAATCCTCAAATGCATTAGAGAATAAATTGAAAGCGCTCCAAAGTTAGGGCACACATGTTGAAAGAAATGAGACAAGAAAATAGAAAGATTGAATGTGCTGAAAGCCTATGTAAAGGCGCACAACTTTGTCATAGAAGTGATGTTTCAGACCTTGTACACGCTGGAGAAATAGGTGTACACATTTCAAAAATTGGTAAAAGTGTTGGAAAACCTACAAAATAGAGAACAATAGAAGGATTTGCAAGAAAAATTCAATTTCTCTAAATTTAAAAATTAGTGAGGCCTATTGCCCCACAGTGGGCGCCATTTTGTGTACTAGGATTAGTACCTTCATAGGGTTAGCTTTGTCAAATAAATCAAAATAAGAATTAAATTACCACAAAAGTTGAGAGGACATGCATCTTTGTGGTGGGAACATTTGTAGATTGGTAGACAGAGAAGAGGCAAATAAAAGATCAAGTCATGGGATAGGATGGTGAAAAAATTGAAGGCTAAGTTCTTACCTGTTGATTACTAAGTAAGTTTGTTTAGTAAGTTGCAAATTTTGAAGCAAAAGGACCTTAGTTTGAAGGAGTATACTGAAGAATTCTATAGATTAGATATTATATCTACTCATACAGATGATGGTGTTGAAAGGGTTGTAAGGTATCTTGATGTTTTGAGGACATCTATTAAAGATGGGATAGGTTTCATGAAGATGCAGAGTGTTGAAGAAACTTTTCAATATGTCATAAAACATAAGGATAAATTGAACAAAAGACAAGCAAAGGAAAAGAGGAAGAGGTGGAAGATTTCAGAGAGGAAGAACATTTGTTGTGGGAGAAAGAACTTTTATAAATTAGAACAAAGGGAAGGCTAAATCTAAGGAAGAGATTTCATATCGAAGAGATGAAATAAATTTTCATAAAGGTAGTGGATCTAGTAGCTATAGGAGAGAGGACTGAAAGATTTTTAGAGGAACATGTTTCAAATGTGGGGGAGAAGGACACTGAGCCTTTGAGTGCAGGCAAGGAAGTTCAAGAAAGAAGATAAAATACAATGGAAGGAATGCATTTCTAAGGAAGAGCCTACTGAATCTTTGAATAAACTAGAGGATGGTGAAGTCCTAATGGTAAGAAGATCCCTATGTCATGAAGAATAGATCAAGAACAATTGTTGAGGAAGAGTTTGTTCAAGACAAGATGAAAAGTTGAAGGAAAATGTTGCAAAGTAATCATTGACAATGGTAATTCAGATAATCTAGCCTATGAAGAGTTGGTAAACAAGTTGAAGTTATAGAGATTGAAGCATCTGAAGCCTTATCAACTAGCATGGATAAAGGATGATCGTAAGGTATTGGTAAGTGAACAATGTTTGGTGAAACTAAAGATAGGAAATTATCATGATGAAGTTATTTGTGATATTATGCCTATGGGTGTATGTCATATCTTGTTGGATATACCATGAAAGTATGATGGAAAAGATTTACATGATAGAAGAAAGAATAGGTATACTTTTATTGTAAATGGGATGAGATAAGTATTGCTGCCTTAGATAGAGAATACTAAGACTGAAATTTGAACCAGTGTTAGGGTGTGTTTGGTTGAAGGAAAAAGAAATGGATGGTTTGAAGAGTGACAACATGTGTTATGCTTTGATCCCTAAGAAGCCTAATTTGAAATCAGAAGAACAACCTAAGGAGATAAATAAATTGCTGATAGAATATGAAGACATCATTTTAGATAATTTGCCTGGTGGATTATCACCTATGAGGAGTATTAATCATTGCATGGATCTAGTCCATGGAGCTAGTTTTATAAGAAAGACTACACATTGAATGACACTTGTAGAGAATAACGAGATGAATAGACAAGTGCAAGAATTGTTGAGAAAATGTTTGATCAAAGAGTTTGAGTCCATGTGTAGTGCCTATAATATTAGCACCTAAGAAGAATGAAGAATGGAGAATGCGTACTAATTCTAGAGAAATCTACTGGATCATAGTGAAGTACAGATTCCCTTTTCCTAGGATGAATGATATAATGGATTTTTTGAGTGGAGCAAGGTATTTTACAAAGACTGATTTGAAGAGTGGTTATCATTAGATTAGTATAAGAGAAGGTGGTGAGTGGAAGATTACATTCAAGACAAATCAAGGTTTGTATGAGTGGTTAGTGGCACCTTTTGGATTGACCAATGCACCTAGTACTTTCATGAGGTTGATGAATGGGGCATTGAAGAAATTCTTGGCTAAGTTGGTGATTATTTATCTTGACGACATTCTAATTTTTAGTAGAATAAAAGAGGTTCATTTGTTGCATCTGAGTCAAGTGTTGTAGATATTGAGGGAAGAGAAGTTGGTGGTTAACATCAATAAGTATTTTCTTATGAAAGAGGACATAGTGTACTTGGGATTTGTGATTTTAGTTGAAGGATTGAAGATGGATCATGAGAAGGTTAAAGCTATTGTTGAGTGGTTTACACTTGAAAGTGTTGGAGAGGTAAGATCATTTCATGGATTGACTAGTTCCTACTAAAAGTTCATTACAAATTTTAGCTCAATTTATAGTCATATGATTGAGACAATGAGAGGGGATATAAAATATTTCAAGTGGACACATGGAGCAAATAAGAGTTTTGAATTATTGAAACAAAATGTGACTGGACAAATTGTGTTAGCTTTACCTGATTTCAATAAAGTATTTCAAGTGGACTATGACTCAAGTGGAAGTGCAATTGGAGTAGTATTGGCACAATACGATAGACCTATTGCTTATTTCAATGATAAGTTGAATGATGCTAAGAAGAGATATTCAGTTTATGATCAAGAATTATATGGCATAGTTCAAGCATTGAAGAAGTGGAGACAATACTTGTTGCCTAATGTAATGAATTTGTTTTGTACATCAATCATTGAGCATTGCAATATTTGAACAGTCAAGGTAAGTCAATAACCAGAGACACATGAGATGGGTAGAGTTCTTGCAAAGTTATACTTTCGCATTGAAGCAAATGAGTGGTAAATCAAATAAAGTTGTTGATGCTTTGAGTAGGAGGAGGAACTTGCAGATAGAGATGAGAATTGAAGTGCTTGGATTTGACGAGTTGAAGAACTTGTATGAGGATGACCCCAATTTTGCAGAACCTTGGAAACCTTGCATAGAACCTATTGTAGTAGACCAAAGAAAATAGTTAGGCTATTTCATCCAGGAAGGAATGTTGTTTAAAGGAAATTAGTTATGTATACCTATGATTTCAATGAGGGATAACCTGATTAAGGAGAAACATTATGGAGGATTAGTTGGACACTTTGGTATCAACAAGATAGTGACTTTGGTAAGAGAGAATTACTTTTGACCTTAGATTCATAAGGATGTAATGAAATTTGTTCAGAGTTGTAGAGTTTGTCAAGTTGCTAAAGGAAGTAGTTAGAATACTAGATTGTATACACCTTTAACAATGCCAACTAGACCCTAGGAAGATATTAACATGGATTTCATACTTGGGTTATTGAAGACGCAAAGAGACAAATGGAAAAATAGAGGTAGTAAATAGAAGTTTGGGAAACTTGTTGAGATGTTTGGTTGGAGAGAAGATTGAGAATTGAGATTTAGCCCTAGCACAAGAAGATTTTGCATATAATAATTTAGTGAATAGGAGTACATGGATGACACCTTTTGAGATAGTTACTGGGATGAATCCTAAGGGAATATTAGAGTTAAGGAATATCGGTCTTGAAGTTAAGAAGAGTGTAGAAGGAGAGGAATTTGCAAAACACATGCAAGCATTGCATGTTCAAGAGAAGGAACATTTGAAGAAAATGAATAAGAAGTATAAGGAAAGAGAAGATGAAAAGAAAAGACATAAAGAATTCAAAGTGGGAGATTAAGTGATGGTATACTTAAAGAAGGGTAAATTTCTAGTTGGAACATATAACAAGCTGAAGATGAGGAAGTTTGAACCTTGTAAGATCTTAAGGAGTTTTGATTTAGGGAATGCATATGAAGTTGAGTTACCTGATGACATGGACATTTCACCTATATTCAATGTTGCAGACTTGTATGAGTATCATGAATTAGATTCCAGTGAGAGTGATGGATTAGATGTTGAGTAACAATATACTAAGAAGAAGACATAAGAGATTTTGAATAGAAGAATTGGTAGAATCACCATAAATAATTAGTATAAAGAGTATCTTGTCAAATGGAAGAGCAAATCAATTGAAGATTCTTCTTGTATTTCTCAGGTTGAGTTTAATCATCTTGGTTTTTCTCTAGCCCCTGCAAAGTGAGAGGCTCACTTTTCAATAACCCTGAGTGTCTAATGCATGAGCATCTTGGGTTTTGGGAAATCTTACATCAACCAAAAATATTATGTTTCCTATTTTCCTATTTGTATAGTCTTCAAGTTTCCTTCAATGTTCCTTTAGTTTTGATCTTTTGCTGTTGCACACCTCATGGAGTGTTCTTGGTGTTAGGATTAACAAGGCAGAAATAACAATTATGTGCCAATATAACTAATATCAGAAAATAATAAACCACACAGAATAGAACACAAGACACACAAATTTAACGTGGTTCACCCAATCCCTGGGCTACGTCCACCAACAGTGAGTCCAATATTATTATTATCTAGTGATTATAACCTGATTACAATCTGTAATCCCTTACAGCCCAATTCTGTTGCAAGTACTAAAATCATACATAATGAAAATCCCTAACCCTAAGCCATATTATACAATATTTTTCCTGCTTTAGGGTTAGAATGAGTTATAAGTAGTCGGCCCAAATAACCAAAAAGTAGTCGGCCTTAAAAAAAATTTCCGAACCCCGGCGAGGTCGGGAGGAAAAGTGTACAGTACTTTCCTGGATAGTACTTTCCTGATTAGTCACCACAAGCTAACAATCTCCCACTTGGTGACTGATCAGTATCCACACTATACTAAAAACTTGGCATCATGTTACACCTTCGCCTATGTCTGCACCTTGATCTGTTACTTCGCAGTCAAGTTCTCATGGATTCTGGGCAGGTTCTATTTGTTCTTCATGTTCAACAGTTTGTTGAAATTTTCCAATCTTGTGGAGGAATTTCCCGATCGATGAGGCTTTGTGGCTCAAATCTTGGTGTTGCTACACTTGTGGCTAACTTATCTTCTGGATCACACTTTATGTTTCATCTATTCGAGGGAGATCCTTATGACTTGATCCTTGACCTATATTTTGTAACACATTTCCTATTCTTGGGGAATGAATTTCTTTTCCAGGCTGACTTGATGCTTGCAAAGGCTTTATAAGCTATTATAATCGATCCTTAGGGTAGTTATTGATAGTCCCAACCGATGCTGAGAGGGGAGGGGTGAATCAGCACCAATAAAACTTCTTTAAAATAAATTTGATGAAGTATACTTACAAATGTAAGAAAAACAGATTCAAGCATAAAAATAACATCAAACAATCAACCATAAAGTGACACCAGATTTATCACGTGGAAACCCAAATCAAGTGAAAACCACGGTGTGAGGAGACCTCATAAATTATGCACTCTTCTGAAGTGCGCTCTATTAGGAGCCTTCCCTGTTAAAGGATTATAATGCACTATTAGATGTGACCCAATTAAGGGATTTGATATAATAAGGCCAATTAGTGCCTGCCTAGTTAGAGGACTTGGAGCACTTGAAAATATGTCACCTAGTTAAGGGATTTAATACAAGGGACTTGCTAAAGCCCACCCAAAATATTGGGATTTAGCTATTGTAATTGTTAGAAAATAATAGAAGGATTTGACCTTTTACAAATGGCTTTACATAGCCTGATAAGATCTCTATTATACTCAAATGAGAAACATCATCGGTCACCACTCATATGTTCTCCTTTGCTGTTGTGCTTCTCTGCACACTCTTCTCTTTTTTCTTCTCTTTTCTATTCACCTTAGCTTCTTCAGTGTACAGGTTCACTCTTTGCTTTGGCAGAATGAGGACAACCTATATTCTTAACAGGCAGAAGAATATATAGAGTCCTTGCCCTAATTACGCTTCTCATGCACAACCTATTTACATATCTCCTTCAGATTCATCACCCAGTGGAGTATTAGTTCACTAAGGAAACATCTAATGCATGCTATTGCTTTATCTACTTCATGAAGAAAACAATAGATGCATGTCAATTACCTTTCCTTCGCGAGAGATAAATCCATGCTTTAAAGCCACAAACTCTAGCTTTAAAACCTTTAAATGCACCTTGCATCGATCATCATGTTAACTCAAATTCTTTTGGATTTAGTGCAGTAAATTTGATCAAAGAGTTGGTTAACAGATAGTTGACTATGACTTCCCTGATTTATCTTAGCATAACAAAGTCGTTACTTGATCAGTTAAGATCCTTATGTTGTGAATAGGTAAGAGCTTTGACCTGTCACTTTTACTTCTATTTATATTGGTTGCATCCTTTCTTTGATTGTGTAGTTGACACTGGTTGTGTCTATTCATTAGTTCTTTGTTCCTCGGTTGAATCGTTCCCTTGGTTTTATATTTTTCTCGGTTGCCGATGCACTTTTCTTAGTGATCGATTTCTCTTGATGAGTAGATATAATCTCTTCTTTCTTGTATAGTGTCACCAGTTGCCAAACTATTCTCTTTACATACAGATCCAGATCCACCATTGGTGTTCTCCTTAGATCTTTAGACCTTAGATTAAGATGTCAAATACCTCTTTCCTCTTTCCTCTTTTTCCAATTAATGACAATACTTAATTTCCATGTACTGGTAGTAAGCTTGCCAGTTACCATCTCTTAATGCCAGTAATCTCCCCCTTTGGTATTGATGGCAAAACCTTAATGGGAAATCATGTCACCTATCCTATGCTTGTATCTTTGTGCATTACCACTTCCGATCATCTGCTGGTTCATTGCCAAACTCTCCCCCTTTTGACAATAATGCCAAATGCTAGTCAGAAAGACTACCTTTATCAAATCTTCTCCCCCTTCGACGAACAATCCTTTTCATCAGTCTAGATAAGATGAGGTGAAATCCTCTGTTGAAGCATAATGAACTAACGAACACCTTTGCAAGTTTATTGAAGATCAGGGAGGGGTATCACCCCTAGTTTACCTCTAAGATACTTAAAAGTACTCTTTGGTAATGGCTTTGTGAAGATATCAACAATCTATTCTTTTGTGGGAACATACTCCAATATTACCTCTTTGTTTTGTACCATCTCTCTCAAGTAATGATACTTGATGGAAATGTGCTTTGTCATGGAGTGCGTGACAACGTTTTTGGATATGTTTATTGCACTGGTGCTGTCACAATAAATTGCAATCAGTTTATATATCTATTCTTGGATTACTTCCAGTAGTTGTTTGATCTAGATTACATGTGTGCAATTGATTGCTGCAACAATGTATTTCATTTTTGAAGTAGACTGTGAGATGCAATTATGTTTCTTGATTGTCCATGACACAATCATCCCACTGAGAAAGAATGCACCACCACTTGTGCTTTTTCTGTCATCAATATTGACAACCCAATTTGCATCAGTGTAAACCTTTACTTGGAAGCCTCCCTTGTGAGGAAACCACAAGCCATACTCCTCAGTCCCTTTTAGGTATCTAAAAATTCTCTTTACTACTATCAGATATGTCTCTTTGGGGTTTCCATAGAATCTTGCAACTATTCCAATTGCATGTGCAATGTCTGGTCTACTGTGTACTGCATACTGTAATTTCCCTATCATGGACCGATATAGTGTTTTATTCACTTCTTTTGCATCATCTTCCTTTGATAACTTGAAGTTTGTTATCATTAGAGTACCAACCGGTTTGGATTCTTCAAGTCCAAAAGTTTTAAGAATTTCTTTTACATACTTGGACTGAGAAATAAATATACCTTCCTTAAGCTGATGGACCTATAGTCCAATGAAGAATTTTATGGCTCCTATCATATACATTTCAAATTCTTTCTTCATTTCTTCAGCAAAGGCTTTGCTCATCCTGTCATCTCCTCCAAAGATGATATCATCCACAAAGATTTCAGCAATCAGGTTCCCATCTTTTCTAGTCTTGAGATACATGTTCTTGTTGTCCCTGGTTCTTGTGAATCCTATGGTTGGGAGGTATGAATGCAACCTCTCATTCCAAGCCCTTGGAGCTTGTTTTAGCCCATAAAGAGCCCTTTTCAGTTTATAGACCATACCACCTTTTTGTGTAGATGTGAAGCCTTCCACTTGTTCAATGTAAACTTCCTCCTCCAGTATTTCATTTAGGAATGCAGACTTGACATCCATTTGGTATACTTTGAATTTCTTGTGAGCAACATAGGCAAGAAGAATTCTCACTCCTTCCAATCTAGCCACATGTGCAAAAGTTTATCCATAGTCTAGTCTAGCCTCCTAAGCATATCCTTCACATACCAGTCTTGCTTTGTTTCTTATGACTTTTCATTCTTCATTTAGCTTTTTCCTATAGACCCACTTTGTCCCAATGGAATTCTTATCCTATGGTCTAGGCACAAGCACCCATGTATTATTCTTTTTTATTTGCCCAATTTTTTCCTCCATGGCCTTGACCCAATTTTCATCTTCTAGAGCTTCCCTAGTGGTTTTGAGCTCTATACAGTAAAACAAACATATATTCTCTCTAGCCTTTTTCCTAGTCAAGACATTTGCATGTTTGTCACCAATTATATTATCAGTTGAGTGATATATGACATGCCTTGGGAGAACCGGTCTCTATTCCCGGCTAGGTTATTTTGGTTGACCAATTTCTTCATCATGGTCATGAACAACTTCTTGTTCATTAACTTGATTTGGTCTATCAACTTCAGGTATAGCCTCCCACTCCAGATGTCTGTTCACATGTTCTTCTTTTTCATCTTCGGTTGTTACTTCATTGAACTCAAAGAGATTTCCTTCATTGTGACCTTGCAGACCGTCATAATCATTATGACTAATATTCTTAATTGGTTTTGAATACTCATCAACTTTTACATTGATGCTTTCAATTATTTTTCTCATTCTCTTATTCAGACACCGGTAGGCTTTACTTTTGGTAGAGTAACCCATAAATATTCCTTTATCACTCTTGGGCTCAAACTTTCCATAGTACATATCTCTTTTAATGTAACAATTACTACCGAGATTCTAAAGTATCATACACTAGGAGTATGATTAAACCATTGTTTATATGGGGTCTTACTGGTTCCTTTGTTGACTTGAACTCAGTTCAGTGTACAGACAATAGTGCTAATAGCTTCTCTCCAGAAGTGATGAGGAAGATCCTTCTAAATCATTAGGGTTCTTGCACTGTTAATCAATGTCCAGTTTCTTCTTTCTACTACTCCATTTTATTGAGGAGTCCTAGGTGCAGATAGCTACCTTTTTATGTCATGTTCTTTACAATAGTGAGTGAACTCTTGAGAAGTGTATTCACCTCCTCTGTTTGATCTCAAACACTTTAGGCTTTTATCGGTCTCCTTCTCCACTCGAGCCTTGTAGATTTTGAACATGTGATATGCCTCTGATTTTTCTTTGAGAAAGAGTGTCCACATCATCCTTAAGAAATCATCTACAAAGAGAATGAAGTATGGGTCTCCGTAGTAGCTCTTAGCTCTCATAGGTCCTCACAGATCTGTGTGCACAAGATCTAAAACATTTTCAAAAGAGAAAGATTTACTACTGAAACTTGTTCTTGTCAATTTTCCTAACTAACAATCTTTACAAATACCTCTTTCAGGTTTTATGATCTTAGGGAGCCCTCTTACTAATTTCTTCTTACTCACTTTGCCAATACTGTCAAAGTTTATGTGGCAGAGTCTCTTGTGCCATAACTAGCTATTGTCCTCTTTGGTTACAAGATAGATCTTGCTTGATTCTCTTTTGACTAATGCAATGAGATATACTCCTTCCATTGAATCCAGGTAGAACATTTTCCCTTTGCTCTATCTACCAGTTGTAACATGAGCTCCATATTGATTCTTGGCAACACAAGAACCTTATCCAAATTCCAATAGGAATCCTTTGTTGTTCAGTTGTGCAACACTCATTAAGTTGCACTTGAGTCCTTCTACCCAATACACATCTTTACATACAACATCCTTGCTGAGTGCAATAGAACCTTTACCTTTGATAGCACATGGAGCATTATTTCCAAATTTTACTGATCCACCATCATTGAGCTTCAAGCTGATGAAATTGTTCTTATCACCGGTCATGTGGTGAGTGCATCCACTGTCAATGATCCAATCATCATGCTGATGAGATCTTGAGATAAGTGCCATTTCACTTACCACTGGGCTCTCTTTTGTTATTGCAACAAATACAATTCATGGATCTTTAGAGTCTTTAGATTCATTATCTATGACTCCTTCTGTAAGGTAGCACTCCTTCTTTGCTTTATTCTTGAACTAGTTACTCTTGTCTTTGTTGTCATTGTCTGGACATCTTGCAATAATATGTCCAATCTTATTGCAAGAAAATCATTTCAGAGGAATATTTCCTTTGTAATTTCCTTTTCCTCTGGGAAATCTCCTAGCGATGAGTGCTTCAAACTCATCTTGCTCCATCTCTTTTGAGAGAAGATTCTCAACAAGATTACCAATCTTACAAATAGAGCAGTTACCGATTTCTCTTCCCTTTTTGGTGGAAGAGGTATTGATAGAAGACTTAAAAGCTACTTCCTGAATGGGTAAGCTATTATCAAAATTACTCAATTCAAATGCAATCAACTTACCAATTAGGGAGTCTAGAGTGACTTGATCTGTGGTCACTATTCTGAGCTCTTGAATGGTAGAGATCTTGATGACATACTGAGATCCGAGCATTCTCAATATTTTGCTAACCACCTCCTCTTCAAGTTTTCCTCTGATGCTTTTGATGGAGTTGATCACTTCTTTGAGTTAGTTGCTATATTGCTCAATTTCTTCTCTTTCATTCATCCTCATGTCATCATCTCCTTTGAGGCTTTCAACCTTAGCTCTTTGTACATTTGGGTCACCTCCATAAACTAGTTGTAGTTTGGCCCACATCTTGTCAGCAATTTCTAGGTTTTCAATCTCAGCATAGACATGGTCTGGCAGTGTGTTGGATATCATATCTATGGAAGTTGTGTGCTATGTCTTGATCTTTAATTCATCAGGAGTTAGGGTACCAGTGGGTTCATTGTAATTAGTGGTTACATGAGTCCAATATTGATCTCTAGTGGTCTTCATGTACAACTGCATTCTGCTGCACCACAGAGTAAAGTTTTCCTTTTAAAACTTTGGTCCTTTCTTTCTCATCATCTTGAATTTTTCTTTATTCGGTTAAGCAGTAAAGAAAAGAAAATGGAGCTCTGATACCAATTGACAGTCCCAATTGGTGCTGGGAGGGGAGGGGTGAATCAACACCAATAAAACTTCTTTAAAATAAGTCTAATGAAGTATACTTATAACTGTAAAGAAAATAGATTGAAGCATAAAAATAGCATCAAACAATTGACCACAAAGTGATGCCATATTTATCATGTGGAAACCCAAATCAGGTGAAAACCACGGTGTGAGGAGACCTCACAAACTTTGCACTCTTCTTAAGTGTGCCCTGTTAGGAGCCTTCCTTGTAAAAGTATTAAAATGCACTATTAGATGTGACTTAGTTAAGGGATTTGATACAATAAGGCAGGTTAGTGCCTGCCTAGTTAGAGGACTTAGAACACTTGAAAAGATGTCACCCAGTTAAGGGATTTAATACAAGGGACCTATTAAAGTCCACCCAAAATATTTTGATTTAGCTATTTTAATTGTTAGAAAACAATAGAATGATTTGACCTTTTACAAATGGCTTTCCATAGCCTAATAAGATCTCTATTATACTCAACTAAGAAACATCATTGGTCACTGCTGGTATGTTCTTCTTTACTATTGTGCTTCTCTGCACACTCTTCTCTCCTCTCTTTTCTTCTCTTTTCTATTCACCTTAGCTTCTTTAGTGTACAAGTTCACTCTTTGCTTTGGTAGGATGAGGGAAACCTATATTCTTAATAGACAGAAGAATATATAGAGTCCTTGCCCTAATTGCGCTTCTCATGCATGACTTGTTTATAGATCTCCTTCAAATTCATCACCCAATGGAGTATTAGCTCACTGAGGAAACATCTGATCCATGCTCTTTCTTTATCTCCTTCATGAAGAAAATAATAGATGAGTGTCAATCACCTTTCCTTCGTGAGAGATAACTCCATGTTTTAAAGCCACAAACTTCAGCTTTAAAACCTTCAAATGCACCTTGCACTGATCATCATGTTAACTCAAAGTCTTTCGGATTTAGTGTAGTAAATCCCGGTCAAAGAGTTGGTTAACAGATAATTGAATATGACTTCCCCGATTTATTTTTGCATAACGAAGTCGTTACTTGATCGGTTAAGATCCTTATGTTGTGAACAGGTAAGAGCTTTGACCTGTCACTTTTACTTCTTCTATTTATATCGATTGCATGCTTTCCTTGGTTGTGTAGTCGACACCGGTTGTGTCCATTCATTAGTTCTCCATTCCTCGGTTGAATCCTTCCCTTGGTTGTATCCTTTGCTTGGTTGTTGATGCACTTTGCTTAGTGACCGGTTGCTCTTGATGAGCAGATATAGTCTCTTCTCTCTTGTATATTGTCATCGGTTGCCAAACCAGTCTCTTTACATACATATCCACCACTGGTGTTCTCCTTAGATCTTTCAACCTTAGATTGAGATGTCAAACACCTCTTTCCTCTCTCCTCTTTTGCCAATCAATGACAATACTTAATTGTCATGTACCGGTAGTAAGCTTACCAGTTACCATCTCTTAATGCCAACGGTTATTTCATCATAGATTTGGAGAAGGATAATAAATGAACCTCTTGAAGGTTAGCAAATTGGATTTCATTCTATAATCATGCCTTTATGCTTGGCATGTAAGACATAAATGATTTGTAATTGAATTTATGATAATGTGAAGGTTGATCCTGCATTCTCTTTGGTGTTCCTTGTTGCTTTTGTTGTGTGACTCCTGCTGCAAGGATAGGACTGATCTCATTGAGGTTCCTCCTACGTTGTCTGTGCCATTTACATAGACAAAGGCACCATGTCATTATCAATATTCACAATTTATGTAACAAATTGATTGGAAATGCAAGAAATAAGGTTGACAACAAGTGAGCATTTCTATAGAAATTGAGTGCACTACCTTCTCTCATATAAATAACCCTTATCACTAAAATCTTCTACCTAATGAAATCATATAATTTTTTTTTAAAAATGTGTGTTGTTAAAAAATTGCATCTCTACTTTAGTTAACATAAACATTTTTGAAATATGAAAAATCTAACAATTGATTTGTTAAATTTTTTTTTTATTAATAATCAATTAAATTTTGTCCTCGCCTATAATTCTAAACCTACAAAAACTAATAATAAATTAATTTAGTAATATTTTAATTATTATAAACAATTATATTTTTATCTAAAAATATATCTTATCTTTTACAAGAAATAAAATACATTTTGAATGCTATCTATTATTTCTTATCAGCTTATAAGTTAAACCTCTTAAAGTGCTAGTTACACTCCAACTATAATTTTAACTATAAATCATCATCATATGAATACAATGTTGTCGAACATATTACTAATCCAAAAAGCATGCAACAATAATTTTCAACATTTTTTAAAGTTACCATCTTTCTTTCTACTATAGACAAACTAATTAGCTGCAAGATCTGATAAAACTTTGATGTGTTTCATTATTTCAATATCACATGAGTTTCAATCATGGGTGCCATAAAAAAATGGGCCACAATTGCGGACGAGTCATTTCTTTTCATTGAGTTTCATCCCCGAAATCAATTTTTACCTTGCGCTCCAGATGTCTATTCACATGTTCTTCTCTTTCATCTTCGGTTGTTACTTCATTGAACTCAAAGAGATTTCCTTCATTGTGACCTTGCAGACCGTCATAATCATTATGACCAATATTCTTAATTGGTTTTGAATACTCATCAACTTTTACATTGATGCTTTCAATTATTTTTCTCGTTCTCTTATTCAGACACTGGTAGGCTTTACTTTTGGTAGAGTAACCCATAAATATTCCTTTATCACTCTTGGGCTCAAACTTTCCATAGTACATATCTCTTTTAATGTAACAATTACTACCAAGATTTTGAAGTATCATACACTAGGAGTATGATTAAACCATAGTTCATAGGGGGTCTTACTGGTTCCTTTCTTGACTTGAACTCAGTTCAGTGTACAGATAATAGTGTTGATAGCTTCTCTCCAGAAGTGATGAGGAAGATCCTTCTAAATCATTAGGGTTCTTGCACAGTTAATCAATGTCCTGTTTCTTCTTTCTACTACTCCATTTTACTAAGGAGTCCTAGGTGCGGATAGCTACCTTATTATGCCATGTTCTTCACAACAATGAGTGAACTCTTGAGAAGTGTATTCACCTCCTCTGTCTGATCTCAAACACTTTAGGCTTTTACCAGTCTCCTTCTCCACTTGAGCCTTGTAGATTTTGAACATGTGATATGCCTCTGATTTTTCTTTGAGAAAGAGTATCCACATCATCCTTGAGAAATCATCTACAAAGAGCATGAATTCTGGGTCTCCGTAGTAGCTCTTAGCTCTCATAGGTCCTCACAGATCTGTGTGCACAAGATCTAAAACATTTTCAAAAGAGAAAGATTTACTATTGAAACTTGTTCCTGTCAGTTTTCCTAACTGGCAATCTTTACAAATACCTCTTTCAGGTTTTATGATCTCAGGGAGCCCTCTTACTAACTTCTTCTTACTCACTTTGCCAATACTGTCAAAGTTTATGTGGCAGAGTCTCTTGTGCCATAACTAGCTATTGTCCTCTTTGGTTACAAGATAGATCTTGCTTGATTCTCCTTTGACTGATGCAATGGGATAGACTCCTTCCATTGAATCCAAGTAGAACATGTTCCCTTTGCTCTATCTACCGGTTGTAACACAAGCTCCATATTGATTCTTGGCAAGACAAGAACCTTATCTGAATTCCAATAGAAATCCTTTGTTGTTCAGTTGTGCAACACTCATTAAGTTGTACTTGAGTCCTTCTACCCAGTACACATCTTCACAGACAACATCATTGATGAGTGCAATAGAACCTTTACCTTTGATAGCACACAGAACATTATTTCCAAATTTTACTGATCCACCATCATTAAGCTTCAAGCTGATGAAATTGTTCTTATCACCGGTCATGTGGTGAGTGCATCCACTGTCAATGATCCAATCATCATGTTGATGAGATCTTGAGATAAGTGCCATTTCACTTACCACTGGGCTCTCTTTTGTTATTGCAGCAAATGCAATATATGGATCTTCAGAATCTTTAGATTCATTATCTATGACTCCTTCTTCTACAAGGTAGCACTCCTTCTTTGCTTTATTCTTGAACTAGTTACTCTTGTCTTTGTTGTCATTGTCTGGACATCTTGCAACAATATGTCCTATCTTATTGCAAGAAAAGCATTTCAGAGGAATATTTCCTTTGTAATTTCTTTTTCCTCTGGGAAATCTCCTAGCGATGAGTGCTTCAAACTCATCTAGCTCCATCTTTTACGAGAGAAGATTCTCAACAAGATTACCAATCTTACTAATAGAGAAGTTATCGATTTCTCTTCCCTTTTTGGTGGAAGAGGTATTGATAGAAGACTTAAAGGCTACTTCCTGAATGGGTAAGCTATTATCAAAATTACTCAATTCAAATGCAGTCAACTTACCAATTAGGGAGTCTAGAGTGACTTGATCTATGGTCACTGATCTGAGCTCTTGAATGGTAGAGATCTTGATGACATACTGAGATCCGAGCATTCTCAGTATTTTGCTAACCAGCTCCTCTTCACCGAGTTTTCCTCCGACGCTTTTGATGGAGTTGATCACTTATTTGAGTTAGTTGTTGTATTGCTCAATGTCTTCTCCTTCATTCATCCTCATGTCATCATCTCCTTTGAGGCTTTCAACCTTAGCTCTTTGTACGTTTGGGTCACCTCCGTAAACTAGTTGTAGTTTAGCCCACATCTTGTGAGCAATTTCCAGGTTTTCAATCTCAACATAGACATGGTCTGGCAGTGTGTTGGATATCATATCCATGGAAGCCATGTGCTCTGTTTTGATCTTTAATTCATTAGGAGTTAGGGTACCAGTGGGTTCACTGTAATTAGTGGTTACATGAGTCCAATATTGATCTCCAGTGGTCTTCATGTACAACTGCATTCTGCTGCACCATAGAGTAAAGTTTTCCTTTAAAAAACTTTGGTCCTTTCTTTCTCATCATCTTGAATTTTTCTTTATTCGGTTAAGCAGTAAAGAAAAGAAAATGGAGCTCTGATACCAATTGACAGTCCCAACTGGTGTTGGGAGGGGAGGGATGAATCGACACCAATAAAACTTCTTTAAAATAAATCTAATGAAGAATACTTATAACTGTAAGGAAAATAGATTCAAGCATAAAAATAGCATCAAACAATTAACCACAAAGTGACACCAAATTTATCATGTGGAAACCCAAATCAGGTGAAAACCATGGTGTGAGGAGACCTCACAAATTTTGCACTCTTCTTAAGTGCGCCTTGTTAGGAGCCTTCCCTGTTAAAGGATTAAAATGCACTATTAGATGCGACTCAGTTAAGGGATTTGATACAATAAGGCAGGTTAGTGCCTGCTTAGTTAGAGGACTTAGAACACCTGAAAAGATGTCACTCGGTTAAGGGATTTAATACAAGGGACCTATTAAAGTCCACCCAAAATATTGGGATTTAGCTATTGTAATTGTTAGAAAACAATAGAAGGATTTGACCTTTTACAAATGACTTTGCATAGCCTAATAAGATCTCTGTTATACTCAACTGAGAAACATCATTGGTCACTGCTGGTATGTTCTCCTTTACTGTTGTGCTTCTCTGCACACTCTTCTCTCTTTTCTTCTCTTTTCTCTTCACCTTAGCTTCTTCAGTGTACAAGTTCACTCTTTGCTTTGGCAGAATGAGGGCAACCTATATTCTTAACAGACAGAAGAATATATAGAGTCCTTGCCCTAATTGCGCTTCTCATGCATGACTTGTTTATAGATCTCCTTTGGATTCATCACCCAATGGAGTATTAGCTCACTAAGGAAACATCCGATGCATGCTCTTTCTTTATCTGCTTCATGAAGAAAACAATAGATGAGTGTCAATCACCTTTCCTTCGTGAGAGATAACTCCATGTTTTAAAGCCACAAACTTCGGCTTTAAAACCTTCAAATGCGCCTTGCACTGATCATCATGTTAACTCAAAGTCTTCCAGATTTAGTGTAGTAAATCCCGGTCAAAGAGTTGGTTAACAGATAATTGAATATGACTTCCCTGATTTATTTTAACGAAGTCGTTACTTGATCGGTTAAGATCCTTATGTTGTGAACAGGTACGAGCTTTGACCTGTGACTTTTACTTCTTCTATTTATACCGGTTGCATCCTTTCCTTGGTTGCATAGTCGACATCGGTTGTGTCCGTTCATCAGTTCTCCGTTCCTCGGTTGAATCCTTCCCTTGGTTGTATCCTCTGCTTGGTTGCCGATGCACTTTGCTTAGTGGCCGATTGCTCTTGATGAGTAGATATAGTCTCTTCTTTCTTGTATAGTGTCACCAGTTGCCAAACTAGTCTCTTTACATACAGATCCACCACTGGCATTCTCCTTAGATCTTTCGACCTTAGATTGAGATGTCAAACACCTCTGTCCTCTTTCCTCTTTTGCCAATCAATGACAATACTTAATTGCCATGTACCGGTAGTAAGCTTACCAATTACCATCTCTTAATGCCAATAGTTATTTCATCATAGATTTGGAGAAGGATAATAAATGAACCTCTTGAAGGTTAGCAAATTGGATTTCATTCTATAATCAGGCCTCTATGCTTGGCATGCAAGACATAAATGATTTGTAATTGAATTTATGATAATGTGAAGGCTGATCCTGCATTCTCTCTGGTGTTCCTTGTTGCTTTTGTTGTGTGATTCCTGCTGCAAGGATAGGACTGATCTCATTGAGGTTCCTCCTACCTTGTCTGTGCCATTTACATAGACAAAGGCACCATGTCATTGTCAATATTCACAATTTATGCAACAAATTGATTGGAAATGTAGGAAATAAGGTTGACAACAAGTGAGCATTTCTGCAGAAATTGAGTGCACTACCTTCTCTCGTATAAATAACCCTTATCACTAAAATTTTCTACCTAATGAAATCATATAGTTTTTTTAAAAAAAAGTGTTTTGTTAAAAAATTGCATCTCTACTTTAGTTAACATAAACATTTTTGAAATATGAAAAATCTGACAATTGATTTGTTAAATTTTTTATTTATTAATAATCAATTAAATTTTGTCCTCGCCTATAATTCTAAACCTACACAAAAACTAATAATAAATTAATTTAGTAATATTTTAATTATTATAAACAATTATATTTTTATCTAAAAATCTATCTTATGTTTTATAAGAAATAAAATACATTTTGAATGCTATCTATTATTTCTCATCAGCTTATAAGTTAAACCTCTTAAAGTGCTAGTTACACTCCAACTATAATTTTAACTATAAATCATCATCATATGAATACAATGTTGTCGAACATATTACTAATCCAAAAAGCATAAAACAATAATTTTCAACATTTTTTAAGTTAACCATCTTTCTTTCTACTATAGACAAACTAATTAACCGCAAGATCCGATAAAACTTTGCTGTGTTTCGTTATTTCAGTATCACACGGGTTTCAATCACGGGAGCCATAAAAAAAAATGGGCCACAATTGCGGACGAGTCGTTTCTTTTCATTGAGTTTCGTCCCCGAAATCAATTTTTGGCCATTTCTAGGCACAGTTTGAGCACAGATCGGACCAAAAACAGCTCCGGATTAGGAAAATTTGGTCCTCAAAGGTATGCTTTTCATATAAATTCTCGTGAGATAATTTGAAGGCCCTACAGGATGAAAACCAGTTTGAATTAATGATTTACGAAGTCCGGACTTTTTGACAATCTAGGGTTTGAATCAAGAACTTCAGAATTTGAAGAGAATTTTACTAGTCGGTAAATAGGATTGCCAGATATAGTTTCTGTTTGGTCATGACTGCATCAATTTGCAATTACTTGTGGAAAAACTAAATCTATAACGAGGGATATGCTAAGAAGAGAAAGGGTTTTCCAGAAAGTTGGGTTTTTACACTTACATATGATTTCATGGGAGTTAAATTGAAGCAAGGTCCCGTATCAGCTGCTGTCGGACCTCCATTGCAAACCCTTGTAAAGAAAAAAAATTCAATTTCGTGTTTTTAGGGGAAATCTGGATTTTTCAGCATAATTTTATTAATTTGGTGGAGGTGGGGTACACGGGGCGGAAATGGTGTTCTGTGTTGGGGGAAATTGTAATTGTTTTATATTTTGAGCTGCTGCGGCTTGGGGATCAACCACTAGCTTCCGCGTCTTAGGATGCTTGAGTTCAAAGTTAAGTCGGTCAGAGAGAAGGTGGAATAGCTTAGGTTTTTGATCCTGGTGTTTTTAGTAGCCACCAGGATACCTGAGCATAATTTGGTTACTTCCCTGGGAAAGTGATACGAATTGTATGAAGGAAGTTGGAATAGTCTAGAATTGTTCGTCTTGGTGCTTTCATTCTTGTGCTTGGGGCTATCAAATTACTGTTTGGCTAGTTCTTTATGAACATGATGGTTGATCAACTGGTGAATTGGAATTGTGGGAAAGAATTTGGATTAGCTTTGGACTTAAAATTTTAGGTCCAAAGTTGTTACTTGCTTGCAGACCATATTTATTTGTTGGCGAGTTCTCATTGAAAAGCAGAGATTATTTATTTGCTTCAGAGTTCTGTTTACAAATGGCATTTGTTCTACTGGTAAATAGGAATTGTCAAAAAGAAGTTGGCATAGCTTTGGGCATATAATTGTTGCTCCAAATTTGTCAGCTCAATTACAAAGTGTATTTAACCATGGAACCACTATGGAAGCTTGCATATTTACTTGAACCTGCATCGCTTGCTCTCATTTTTACTGCAGTTCTTGTCGTCTTTGCATCAGCCCGAAGAGCTCTCAATTATGAGAAAGAAATGGAACGGAACCGTGACTTTTCAGAATCTTCCATTACACTTGACAGTTCTCAGGCTCTTATGATTCCTGTTGCAAGTTCGTGCAGTCTTCTATTGATGTTTTATTTGTTTGCATCAATGTCACATCTTGTCACGGCCTTTACTGCGGTGGCTTCAGCATCCTCCCTTGCATTTTGTCTCTCTCCATATGTTCTTTACATAAATTCTCAGCTTGGGCTGGTGGATCCTATTACCCCATGCTGTTGCCGAACAATCACTAGGATGCAGGGAATTTTGGCAGTGATGAGCTCAGCCCTGGTGATTTCTTGGCTTGTGTCTGGACACTGGATATTAAATAACCTTTTGGGTGTTTCCATTTGCATTGCTTTTGTTAGTCATGTTAGATTGCCAAATATCAAAATCTGCTCGTTGCTCCTTGTCTGCTTGTTCGTATATGACATTTTTTGGGTGTTCTTCTCGGAGCGGTTCTTTGGAGCCAATGTTATGGTTTCAGTTGCCACACAGCAAGCTTCAAATCCAGTTCACACGGTTGTGAACTCTCTTAATCTTCCAGGCTTACAGTCAATAACAAAGAAGTTGGAGCTTCCAGTTAAACTTGTTTTCCCAAGAAATTTGCTTGGTGGAATGGTGCCTGGAAATACTGCAGTGGAATTTATGATGCTTGGACTTGGAGACATGGTTTGTATTCCTTTGCCAATGTTGTGATGTTTCATTATTTATATATTAAATGTTGCAGTATGTAAGATGTTGAAATTATATAGGGTTTTTTGCACGATTGCTATTGGTTTTGACATTTCCAAGGTTTTAATTCATGACCATCTGGCATTTTTCATTTTTAGGCATGACTAATGCTTGTTTACCTCTTATTTTATAAGATTACTTTTACTTTAATAGAGGTATTCCTGAATATATTTCGTATAGCTGTCTAGTGAACTACTATAGTGTTTTGTTTCCTTCAACTTCGAAATTTTGTCAGGTTGGGGAGACTTACAATCTTTTTCGCAATTGCAATATGGTGTTTTTTTGGTGGAATACAGCTTCTTCAGCATATACATTTTCCAATTTTGTAATAAAGTTTTATCTTATTGCTTTTTAGTGAGATATGGTTCCTGTTAGCTATTGATTGCATTTTGTTATCTACCATGCTTTTCTGCATAAGTTTGTCTCCTCGTTAAATGAGCAAGGTATTGTTTCTATTATTTGTAAGCTCCTAAGATTGTGTTCGATATGCAGTTATTGACTAGCAAAATCTAAAATGCTCTTAACTTGCCTTTTTGTTCCAGTAATATTATTTTTAGATCAAAATTATTCTTTATTGACATACTTTGTACAGTAATTGCTAAATTGAGATCCACTCGTACTATCAAAACCTGATATAGGCATATTTTTCACCCAAGAAGAAGTAATTGAAACCTATAATACCTTCGAGACCATAGAACTTTGCCTTTACTTCGTTGGTTTTGGAACATTTGGCTGGGACCATATCACAAGATTTCTGGCATGTGCCAAACACTAATAAGCGGCACATACAAAACACTAATATTGCGCCAATTATCAGCCTGTACAAAACTCTAATAATTGGCACATACTGAATGCCTAATAAACTGGCATTACTAACTACTAATGACTGGCGAAAGATTTGTGCCTTATTTTACATTCAACAGCACAATAATTTGACACTTAAAATTGGAATGCTGTAGCTATCCTATTGGAATTGGTTCTTATGCGTTTCTAGGGATTTTGTAATTGTACTATTGCATAAGTCACAATTTCTTGAAAGAGAATAAGGAATTGAAATTGAAGCTATATCCAATAATCGAAGCATCAAATGTTTCTAATGAAGCTTTTGATTAAGTTTATTATATTTGGACAAAGTTTGTGTGTTTATGTTCACCTATTTAAGGTTTTCTCTTGTTATGATAATATTTGCTGGTCAACTAGTGGGTAAAGTTTGTTAAAATTCAAGACACAATATGATATCAGAAATTTGACTTTAGCTCTTCATGAGTACATTTTTTGATCTAGTTTCCTTTTTTGAGGGCTTGATGTTTCTAGATCAGACACTTTTGAGACATGTCATTGAAATGAAAAAAGTTGTCCTTGGTGTTCAACCAAAGTTGCATGGACATGGATACTGCTATAGGTACGGATACAGTATCGGATATGGATATGGCCATTTTGAAGACCACCAATATGGATATGGCTGGATGCAACATTCATGAAAAACCCATACACATATATTTGACACAAATTTCTAAATTATTAGAAGAGATTTTCATTACTTTAAAGACAATATAGACAATAAATTGCTACATACAAAATTATAAGTTGATTTAACTGTTTACAACATGCAAGAAATAGTAGAGTTGCATTGGAAGATAACCCAAAAAATGGGTTGCTGAAATAGAAAAAACCTTTTATTTGTCTTCCTCATTTGTTGTAGATTTTGTTTATACCAAAACAATTTAAAAATTGCCTGTTTGAAGTTTTTTACACTATATGAGAAATGCTTGCTGTTACTGCTCACTAAGTTACCTGTCTGATCTTTATTCCAGAACACAGGGCCTTCTTTCTTAAAAAGTATAATCGTTTGTCAACCTTGGACCAAACTGCAGAGCGTTTTTTTGCTTTCCTGTGAATTCGTATATTGAAAAAATATTTCATAGATAATGGGTTATGCATGCATTTTATAATATCTGTTTTGTTTTTTAATTTGGTTGTATATGAAAATTTTGGTTTGGTGTTGCATTCTTTATTGAAAACTTGTGCACAGGGTGATGCATATGTTTATAACTTAATCAATGGGACCACAAGCTTTTCTTATCTACTTTTATTGCTTAGGGTTTTCTTGCTTATGGTGTCTGCCTGCACAAAGTAATTCTCAATCCTGTCAACTGTGTTTATGATAAATATCACAGATAAATGATCATCTATTACGTTTGTGATCCCCTTTATGATCTGAATGGTTGGGATTCTCTTGCAGAGGTTTATGAATCAGTGAATTAGTGTAAATTTTTGGAGAGATCATCTTGACTATTGTTTGACTGTCAGTCTGCTTTCTTGAAGTATGGTTTGCAATTTTTAATTAATGTTTTTGCATATGACTAATTAACATGCAGGCAATTCCAGGAATGCTCCTTGCTTTGGTGCTCTGTTTTGATCATCGTAAGAACAGGGATATCAGCAATGTTATGGAAGGGCCATTTATGAAGGGTCGTAAATATATATGGTATGCACTTTCTGGATATGCAGCTGGTCTTATTGCTGCTCTTGCAGCAGGAGTATTGACTCGTTCTCCACAGCCTGCTCTTCTATATCTTGTATGTTGTAAACCTCCTGACTAATATCCTATTTAAATTTTAACCCTCTTACAAGTGAGTTATATTGGATTTAAGTTATTCTTCTGTTCTCAAAATCTTAAAATTAACAGCATTATTCATAATTGTTTTCTTGTCTAGTCATATTTCTAAATTATTTCCTACTACAGCTCCATTCAACAATATGTTATGAAACATAAGGTTATGGCAACACCTTATAGAGTGGTGGGCTGAGAACACCATATCTTTAAGGTTTGGAGTATTGCAGTCCTTGTGGATAAATTTTATGTTAAAGTGTCTGAAGGTCTCCACATTGTTATTACATGTGTCATGTGGTAGGAATCATCTTGTGGATATTATTGATGTTCCTTTATATTTGTTTGTATTAAATGTTGTCGAAATTGGTTGAAAATCTGATCTGGATGTTAATATCATATTTTTAATCCGTGCTTCAAAATTTAAGTGCATTCAAAACCTCAAGCAATCAAATAATAAAGATTTACTAGAGAGAAATGCAATTAGCATGGATGTAGATAATCTAGAATTTAGACAATCGGTTTCAATTTGTGCTTTCTTTCTTTGCTATGTTGAAATATAAAGTTTTCGTGTATTTCGTGTTAATGGTCCCTAGCAACATGGAGTCCATGGGTATTAGTGGTTTGAACCCATGCATGTGCAATATGTTGGTGCTAGAGGTTTTAGGTCCATGGTTTTATTGTTTTTTCCCCCTCTCAATAGTGGATTTGAGTGGAAAAAATCTTGGTACATATGTACCCAAAATATGACGTGTGTTGAGCAGTGATGACTTAAAACTTTTCCAATAATATTTTTCTCCTCTACTGCTATCTGGTGTTGGAGGTTATATTATGATTTAAAGGAATTAGTTAATGTGTCATATTTATATATGCTGGTCACTACCTCTTTAATGTGAAGGAGACCGAGTAAAGAAGATTGTGGCGGTGAAGTGTGGTTGGCAATGGCATAATTTTATCCTATATCATGCCCCTTTATGTGTGCCAATGCAGTCTGTGGAATAATATGAAGATATAGTCTGTACAATGAATTGATGGATTTTCATGTTTATGATGTGAATTGAAGATTTTAAGGAGAGTGGAAAGGAGAGCTTACTGGCCACAAGTTAATTAATGTTGAGAAGGCTGATTAGAACTTTGTGCTAGAGTGAAGTATCTGTCAAGAACAAACAGAAAATAAAATTTATGTGATCTGTTTATGGACTATTCTAGATGGCAGAAGTTGCAGGAGTGGTAGTTAAATATTACAGGTTGTAAGTCTTTCTGGCCATCTATTTTTTGTGGGTTGAAGGCTGCACTTAAAAGGAAGTCACAATTTTGTGTTATATGCAGATTGAGAAACATAGTTGTGGAAAAATATAAAAGCTTGAGTCTGCATAAGTTGGCTGATGCCATATCAGGTTTGAGTCTTTACGAAATTTCGATTCATGCCCACTGTTGGAGATTCATATCAGAAATGAAAATAAACAACAAAACAAAATTATGCACAATCAGACACAGCAAATTATCCTGGGAAAACCCTCCAACTTGAGGGAGAAAAGCCCAGCCACAAATATATCACTCATATATTATTGAAAGAGCAGAAGTCTGAAATACAATTCGCCCAAACACAGGGTTCAAACTGAATTGATGATTAACAACACTCCTCTCATCTGCAGACAATAATAAATACTACATTTTTATTGATGTCCAGAAACACAAGATATCAACCTAAATATCTCTGTACGAATTCCTCCTGTAAGAATATATTAAATTGTCTTGACCCTTCATTGTCTTGCCATTACAAAGTGAAGACCCCTTCTTTGTCTTGACCTTTCATTGTCTTGAATCTTCAATGTCTTGTCCCTTCGAAGTGAGGACCCTTCGTTGTCTTCAATAAAAGATAGATTATATAAATATTTCAAATTTAGGATAGAAAGATAGCTCCCGATGCTATAACATCAACATCCACAACTTCTGGTGACTATTTAATTTCAACAGAGCTACACCTATATTTCTATACTTCAGTGACCTATGTCAATATTGTGTTCCAGTCCCTGTGCCCATATTTCTTTTCTTCTGGTGATTGGTTCAAACAGGAGGGTATAGTTGGGCTGTTGGAGACAAATGTGGCATTCAGTAGCATTGATATAAAATTGGAGCAGGGCAATGGTATATCAGGCAAAGATGAGGCTGTTATGTCCCTCTTTTCATCCCATGGCTATTTTATGAATGAACTATTCACACTTTGATAAGCTAGTAGAATTAAGTTTTTAGTTAGAAATGCATTGGCAGCTGAGTCTTGTTTCCTTCAATTGAGCAGTGGCTTAGTTTTTGTGGCTTCCAGTTAAGTAGTGGTTGAGTCTTCAGTGCCTGTCAGTTGAACACCACTGATTGAGGAGTGGATGGACTAGTCAGCTGCCACCAATTTAGAAGTAACCACCTATGATTTTGGATTGGCAGTTTTGAGAGTGTTGTTTGGTTAGTTGCCTACAAATGAGGAAATTAATTGTCAGTTAACTGCCACTGTTTGTGGATCAACTTTCCATGATAGATGATAATTGGGAGTCGAGTCTATAAAACAAACCATACGGAAGAAGAGAAGGCATTTCTTGGAAAATTACAGTGTAACACGAGGACGTGGGGATGGGCAGACATCCGGGGGATGCCAAGGCGTCCCTCAACTGTCCCGGGGATGTCTGCCTGTTGCTGGACGGCATCAAAATGACAAAAAAGTGAGTTAATGACAAAATGATATCATGCTACTCATACTAATTGTAATCATCTTTATGATATATTTGATATAATATAAATCAGAATCCTTCTATTTGCTGATAATTTGAATTTTTAATAGTAATTGGTAATTCGATATTCAATGTTCAAAATGAAAACTTCAATGTTCAAGTATATACTGTATTTTGTATTGGGTATGTTGCAATTTTGCTATGTTCGAGTATTTGGTATTATTAGTTCTTATACTGTTATACATCATTTCATAACTAGCATTTCAAGTAATATATGTATAGAATATTACAGCACCCTGCCCCCGTTCCCAAATTGAAGCCTTTTCCCCCTGTCCTGACGCCCCTCAATACCTGTGCTACACTGGTTTAAAATTATCAAACATTCAAGATCCATATGCATTTCTATAGTAGCTGGGCACACTAATTGTATTAGATTGGTGGATGTTCCAAAAAAATAATGTTGTTATTAGAAAATAATAAAAAATATAAAAAATGTATTTTTATCGCCAAGTTTTTTTGGTTCTTTTATTTTTGCAATTAGTAGGGATTACTTAGTGGTATTAGAACTGTGATCTTACTGACCTGTGAATCATAGAGGGAATTTTGGTAACAAATATTTTTTGAGATGCAATGATGCAAATCCAGAGGAACAGAGATTGAATGATTGATTTACTAAAATGAAAGTAGCAGCTTCAGGGTAACATGCATCAGATCCACCTGGAAAGAACATCATAGAGAGATGGGAACTCAACAACAAATAACTAACTAGCAACTGTTCCCATTCCAAACACTGCTGAACCCATGTTCCTGCAAAAAGATGAAGAAATGAAAAACAATTTAGAGGGGTATTGGAGGAATAAAGAAATCCCTTCAAATGCAGAACTTTTTATGGGTGACAGTACCCCTTGTATTGCTGAACCAGTAGTTCCAGCTGGTGAAGATGGTCAACAAAATACACAACAAAGCAAAGACATAATCATAATGATGGAGTTGTAGAGCTGGATCTAATGGAAGTAGATGCTCCTCCCCAAAACCAAATTCAGGACCAGAATCAGCCAAGGATAATCTTTTGTGCAATATCACCAAGGTGGATTCAAATGTTACTTCCTTTAAGTTCGAAGATAAACAATCCTCAACTTCTCAGCAAAGGCCTTAGTCTAATATTGAAGGCCTTAGCTTATCCTTGAACCAAAAGAGAACCCAACCCCACAAGTTGTTTTTGCCAAATCTGCGAATCAAACTAGCAACTTGAATCCCAAGTAGTACCAGGATTGGTAGCGTAGGCTAACTGCTACCAATCCAGGAGTAACTGCCTATGAGTGTGGATTGAGAATAGTTAGTTAGCTGCCAGCATTGTTGGAATGACTTCCTATAATGGACGAAAGCAGAGCTTAATCAAATAAGAGAAGGCACGTTTTGGAAAATTAACAAACTCTCAACTCTCATTTCTGTGTTAGTGGCATTCCTGTAGCAACTGGGTCCATTGGAGACAATTCTTCAGGGGTGAGCCTATCAGTTAGAGTAGAGTGTGTAATCTGGGAGTACCCTGTAAGTTGTATTAGATTGGTAGACATTCCCTTTGAACGTATGTTGTTAGCAGAAAACTATAAAAAAGTACAAAAGTATAATTGTTGCTAGAGTTTATTTTTGTCTGTTAGTGTTGCAATCAGTACGGTTTAGTACAGAGGCTTGTGCAGACGGGGCGTGCAGGTGTAGTTCCATCAGCTTGGTACGTTGAAGGCTATTGCCAAAATTTTCAGGGTAGATTGTGTTGAAGTTTTTTTTTAATCAACATTTTTTTTTAAATTTTTAATTGTTGCTAGAGTTTATTTTTGTCTGCTAGTGTTGCAATTAGGATGGTTTAGTACAGAGGCTTGTGCAAACAGGGGGCGTGCAGGTGTAGTTCCATCAGCTTGGTACATTGAAGGCTATTGCCAAAATTTTCAGGGTAGATTTTGTTGAAGTTTTTTTTAATCAACATTTTGGATCACACTGCGTGATCCTAGGATGATACAAGAGAGCATAAGGAGTTTTTTATTGTCTCTTGTATCGTCCTGATGATGGATCATGCAGTGTGATCCAAAACATTGACTAAAAAAAAACTTCATCACAATTTACCCTGAAAAATTTGGCAGTAATCTCTATGGTTTGTGGAAATTCGATATCATTAAACATCGAAGGCTGTCAGGATGTGAGAGATGATAAATCTTTTGATCAAGCCAAGTGTCTCAAAAAAAAGAATTATAAGCTCTTGACTTCTGCATGGTGGGAGTATGGATGTCTAAGGGAAGAGGCCACAGCTGCTAAGTTCTTTTTTGATTTTTAAGCATTTAAAAGGAAAATAAACTTTTGAGAGTCAGAAAATTAGTTTTGCTGTTATTTGTATCAGATGAATCCTACCCTCGGGGGTTCAACTGGTTGACACTTTAAGTTTAGTCTGCATTAGCTAAGTAAAATTTCATTTATCCCCTTGCTCCTGTTGTGATGTTGAAGAAGTGGTGCCCGGGCCTGTTTGGTAGCGGGAATTAGACTGGAATTAGCATTTGTTAGTTCCCATTTCGTCAAATCCTCAGTTTGGGAGTGCAATATGAAAACCATTTTGTCAAATCCTCAGTTTGGGAGTGCAATATGAAAACCATTTTGTCAAATCCTCAGTTTGGGAGTGCAATATGAAAATAGAATAGGAATATGTCATTGCTCATTTGGCCAAAAATGAGCATTTAACTCTTGAAATCTTCATTTTGATGGCTCAGTTAACAAAATTTCTGCTTACTCGTTAATTTGAGTATCAAGTTAATGTGGTGCCTTGGCCAATCAGAGCCATTGGCTTAAACCTAGTGCCAATCTCTTATTAAAGTACAAGAAACTAAGTTGTTGTCTCTTAAGTATATACATAGCTTCATCTAATTTCCACCAAATCTTTCTTTTACAAAGTGCGATGCTCGTTCCCTTGAAAATTTTCCTTGGCTTTTTTGTTTGTTTGGTGCATTCTAACATATGACATGCTATGCTTCATGATATAAAACTCTCTTGTATGCATTAACACCTTTTGCAAGCAATCAAGAGATCCTTTTGCTCATTTGCTGATGAATCTGGGCTTGAAAACTTGACTTCTGAGTTTTGGAGACAATTGATATATAGTTGAATACGCCTAGTAACTTATAGCACATGTGATTCATTGACGCAGTCATGCTACAGTTGAGCTATTTAGCAACCTTTTACACTATTTATATCCTAAAGCTATCTGTGATGGTTTAGAATCATGATACTAAATAGAACAGTTTTAACACAAGTTTTAGTAGCTTTGCGTTAATGCATGAAGACAGGCTCAGATTTTTTTCTCTATATATTCTATAAGATATCTGATTGTCGTGATTTATTCTACATTTTATTTGTCTTACAGGAAACCAGCGTTTCTCTTAGTTTCTGGATGAGCACAGGGAATTTTTTGGAGATTCCTATATATAAATTTAAAGTTACTGTATTTATTAATGTATACCATAATGTACAAAATCAAATATAGGTAACAGAGTTGAGAAATAAATATGACAAAGGATCATTGATAAGTGTTCAATACAAATCAGATTTATGGTGGTCATATATTCAATTGCATTTGATGCCAGACAACAGATAATATTAATTGGAGAGAAAATACAAAAACTTAAAATATGTGTTAAAGTTTACATAAATCTCAGTGTGTAAACTTGAAATGCTCCCCAGACCTGCCTTTGAACCAATGAGTTAAGCTCCTAGTATTTAAATACACATAATATACCTCAAATGGAATTAAAAGCCCATTGCAACGTGCTCTATGCAGCAGCACAAATATTTACTTAAAAACACATTCAAATTAAAACCATTAATGAATGAAACAGTTAACTTGGGTGACAATATGACTGGCTGTTTTAAAACAAATTCCATCATATAACATAAAAGGATTAGCAACTGTTAGAAAAACAAAAAACCTCCAAAATTGTCTCTCTGTTGCCCAGCAGTTTAATCTTCATTTTCTTCAGCATTATGCTTGGTGATGGAACCTTCAATGCATTGCAATGGCTTTGTTTCATGCTAAAATTCGATTGGGCATGGGGTATGTTGAGATGTCCCCCAGATGTTGGGGACAGCCTGGTATTTCCTGTTGGGAGACGTTCCCAATGTGGAGGGGGTGCTGCCAGGAAATTAATAAAATGGAAAAAGGGGACAGCGGGGTACATTCTATCCATGTCCCCAGGATGTCCTTTCAGGAGGTAATATTCAGTTACCTCTTATCATTTAGGGTTTCTTGAAGTGTTTGCTTTTATTTTCCCTTTCAAATTCCAAGGAAGCTTTATTTGTTGTCAATTTTGTGATTTTTGTTTCCAATTCCAATGATTGTTCCTCAACTAAATGTATTGGGCTTGAGACTTGCTAAGGCGGTTGTTCTGTCATCCTATGGTCTATGTAAAGTTTTCTAAATAGTAATTATATAGAAGTTAGAGGTTCTCTTTTCCTCTAATTGTTTTCCTTTTCAGAGAAGGATCAAGAATATGAAATGAAAATCAACGCCTAAATCATTATATAAATGACACAAAAGAGAACTGCCAAACAAATTAAATAAGGAATTGTGAATTTTGCATTAAGAGTATATACTTGAATTGTTGTGGTTTGTACCAGAAGCTAAAAATAGTAGATTACGGACTAATGTGTTCATAATTGTTTTTTTTTTTAATCTTTTGTGCTCTTTATCTTTTGTTTATTTTTTGTTCTCTTCACCCTGGTTTATATTGCCAACAACAAACTAATGTGTCTTATTTGATGCAGGTTCCATCAACTCTTGGGCCTGTTATTTTTATCTCTTGGGTCAGAAGTGAATTGAATGAATTATGGGATGGGCCAAGGCCAATTGTAAATGATAAAACACGAATGATGGAAGTATAAATTTCATGCAAAGCAGTCGCACTCAGAATCTTTTAAATATCAGCGGGAAAGCCCACCTTTAAATTTTAACATATTTTCCTGGATCCTTGAATACTTTACTGAATGTGATTTCTTGGAATTGTTTATACCAAAATATTCACATGTTTGAGGCACCACTTTCAATTTGACCATGTCTGTTTGAAAGTTCAGATGTAACACTGCTACAGTTACACCTCCATTCTTGTTCTTATGCTCGTAAGTTATAGATTTCATTGTGCTTAACTTCGTGAACACGAAATGTTAAGTGTCTGAAAGGAAATGTAGATCAATGAGGATTTGAGTTATACTTCTACTATGTTGCAATTAGAGAGGAAACAAGCATGGAGTTAGTTTACAGAAAAAAGGAATGTTGAATGTAGGCTCATTTGAACATTTTAGGATTTCTGCAGATAGTAAATATGGTAAATGTTCCTTTAAATGTAGGCGATCCATAAGGACGACTTCTAAGGCAACTCCCTAGAACATTCTAGTTGACAGGGTTAGTAATCATTGAAGTGGTCTTTATAAGATCAGAAGCACAGACGGTAAAATTTCAGATAGGTCTGCAAGATACTTTGGAATCATATTAGAACTTCCGTCTGTGTTGCGTACTTGTTAATAACAAGGATAAAATATTGTAAGTTGTTGCAAGTATTATAGGTACAAGAGCTAGATTTAGAACAGATGGTCAGAGCAATTAGTCATTCCTAAAGCAACAAACCATCATTAGACTAAGAAAACATGTTGCAAGAAATGGTTAAACTAAGAAATTCCCAATGCAATTCTAGGAACATATCAAATGAATCAATTCCAAGTTCTGATGGGTTTTTTAATAAGTCGAACAATTCATTGAGTTCATTTGTGATTCATAAATTGCAGCTATAGAAAGATCCAACCAACACTTGGTTTTTCACGTTGCTTCAGAAAAACTGAAGGCAAGAATTATACATTGTTGCAGTACTTTTTCTTTCTGGATCACTGCCAAGTGAGATCGATTTGGCGTGAGCGTCCTCTTCTGAAAGGCCACTAGGGATTTGTGATAACATTTACCTAATATATTGTTTTAAGTTTGTATGCTTGTGTTTTGAAGTAAATGTGAACATGCCAATCTACCTACACCTGGAATTCATAGTGGATATGGATGGTGCATGTTTTTCACTGTACCTTATGCTTCTTTTGGAATTGGATGTTATAGCGTAGATGATATGCTTACACTGTTCGCCACGAATTGGCCACCATAGTGAGTGAGTTTGAAATAAACGATAACACGTATCAATAATTTCAAAGTCTCCCAAACAGGATCTATCAAGAAATTTATTAGAAAATCTAGTGGCCTATAACAGAACTAACCTTTTTATAGAAATGTACGATGGTAAATGCAACCCCATGATCACATACATAATTTCAATTAAACGTGCTTAGGTTATATTTATGATGTTTGATTTCTTATAATATTAATGGGACGAAGATTCAGATTTTATACATTTAATTGGATTTTCTCTCTACGTCATGTTTTCTTTTTATATATTTTGGACTTAGTAGATGCTTTTATTCACTGTTTGCGATAGAATATTATAGTTACAGAAGTATCGACCAATTTGGAACAATGTAAGCAAGGAAAAAATATGATGATATCAATGATATAATATGCTTAGATTCCAAAACTACAGATCAACATGAATTATCAATGCTGAAGACAGAGATTACAAAATTATAGACTTAACATGAATTATCAATGTTGAAGACACAGATCCAAGGGTTATTTGTTGATAGCCTCTTGATCATACAAAGCGAGTTTTCAATACATATAACTCGTTTACGAGATTGAATTGTTAGATAATAACCTCCTACATTATTACACTTCTATTACCTCTTTAGCTCATCCCTAAAAGTTTCAATACGAAGGTGGATTTCAAAGCAAGAATGAGCTCAATTTTATTAACCTAAAACCTAGAGAGCTCATAAAGCATTGTGGGTTAATAACAATTTTTACAATAATAAGCTTGTTGCTTCACCTCTTGTGCTATTAATGTATACATGTGATATTAATGTATGCATCCAGAGACATATTTTGCTATGGTATTTCAATGATATTTTTTGTGACTAACATGGGAATGCCTCATGCGAGTAAAAGGAATGCCTTACATGCATTCAAATTATATTGTTTTGAGTTACTAAGGTGTTCACATTCTGCATTGTTCTAACTGCCTTCAAATTTCATTTTCTCACATTAAATTACTTTTAGTAGGTTATGTCATGTTTTCATCAATCAAGTTATTTCACGTTTTTCATTGTATGCGTTACTTATATGCCTACAAATTATATTGTTTTGAGTTAGTCATGTGTTCACAATATGTTTTGATAGATGCATTGAAACTTCATATTCTTAGATTTCATTGTTTTCACTTGCTTATCTCGTTTTTTTGATAAATCAAACTAGTGGTCATTGTATGCATTACTTACATGCCTTCAAATTATACTCTTTTGAATTGCGATGAAATAGACATTCAAGTTTGGAAGGAACTGTGGAATGAGAGTAATTACATGATTGAGATTTAGAAATGTCCCACATCTCATCTCAAAAAGCAGGGAGTGGATCATTGTCCTTGCATGTGTGAGTGTAGCTCGCTTGAACATACCCAGGTTTTACTTCTTTAAAGAAAAGAGGCACATAAAAAATTACATTGCCAATTGTAAGCCATGGGTGTGCATGTCAATACAAGAACACACATGGATGACAAAGGAGTTGTTTCTCAATTGGATTGAACACTTTTCTAGAACCATCCCCGAGGATGCTACTTATATTTGATGGTCACGATAGCCACGTGGTGGGGAGGACAATTGAAGAAGCAAGACGTCTATGAATAGACCTGCCAACACTTCCTGCACACACCAACCCTCAGGTTGAAATTGGACATGAAGAGTTGGCAACTCTAGCCAACAAAGCATTCTCACAAGCATTAGTGTCGGGCAATGTAATGAGTGGGTTCCACAGGACATGCATTTGGCCACTCAACCGGTCTGCCTTAGTGAATGATATGAGGCCAAGTGAGGATTTTGTTCTTGAAGAAGATGAACGTCAATCACAATCAGCTGAGTGTCAATCAGAATCAGCTAGTAGTGCAACTACATGTCAAGGTGAGGGAGAGGTAATTGTAGTAGAGGCATTTATGCAAATGAATGGTTACAATGAAGATGCAATTGATGGTTTTGTGAGAAGGTACAATGATAGCATTGGGGAGAAAACAAATGATGCATTAGAGGGTCTGATTTTGCGTTGAGGGTAAAAACACAATAAGTTGTCACCCTTTTACAAAGGAAGAGACTAACAACACCAAAACTGAAAAAATTCAAGGGCATAAAAGTCACATTTTTGTTGAGAATTTGAAGATGATGTAAATTGATGAAATGTGTAAAATAGGATGAAATTTATGCCTATAATTTTTAAAAATTAATTTGAGCAAAAATTAATATGTTTTTCTAATTTTTTAGGTGTAATTTTCATATCTTGAAAACTACTACAAATTAGGGAGTTTACTTCCTGTCAAATCATTATAAGTAAAGCATTGTTTTTCCCTCCAATTTCAGAATATGTTTTAGGTGACATGTATATCTAGCACAGGAAAAAAGAAAGAAGTGTTTTCAATCTATAGTTTACTCATTATAAGCATTCAAAGTCGAACTTACCTGAAATCAATAGTTTTTTTTTTCTCCTGTCACTTTTTCCCTATCAAAACTATGCCAAAAACCAAATAAATTACATATTCTTGAAGAGGACTCTCTCCTCTAGTGTCTTATATAATTTAAAAAATTTTCTGAATTGATTTAACATTTTTCTATATTTTCTGAATCAATGTCTTCTCAAAGTTTAATATACCTACATGTAGTTTTTAGCAAATTTGTTTAATGTTTTTTAGTTGAAACAATATAAAATTTATATGTCCAGAATCGTACTTCCAAGATCTACAAAAGGGGACTTTTAGTTTTTTAACATTTTCTATTTTGATTAGAGAAAGTTACAGTAGAAGTGCAAAATTTTGGTTTTTTTGTGTTTTTGGAGGTTTGGCTGCCAACAAGGCATGCCGCCTAGGTAGACTCGGCCGAGTTCGATTGGGCCGAGTCTGACTGGGCCGAGTCCCCATTGGGTCGGGCCCACACAAATTGCTAAAATAGTGTGCAAATGAGGGGCTTGAGATGGTTTTTTATAGTTAAAATATCATGTAGACTCGATCGAGTCCTACTCGGCCTAGTTAGACTCGGCTGAGTCTACTGGGCCATGTAGATGCCATTCGGCACCGCGTGGCACCTACGTGTACTCAGCCCAGTTAGACTCGACCGAGTCTAACTGGGCCGAGTCATTTGAGTTAGCTGAAAATGTGACACTCAATTGTGCTTTTACCCTTGACAACCATCTGAACTTGAAATAGATGATCAACCAACCAATAATGATGGAATGGACAATGTAGATGGATTGAGTTTTCCAACTCAAGATTTTGCACCTGATTGGTTGCAAGAGGTAGCCAATAATCTCGCTCAACCTATAAAATGTGCCAAGGAGGTATCCCTTTCAATTTGCTCACCACCACATGTCGATCCAACTGAGGTGGTTCACTAATTTACAAATGCCTTGAATTTGGATCAACCAGATAGTCATGCGTGTGATTATGGACTAGACACAAGTGACCATGATGTTAACTTTGTGCCATGCACACCATATAATATACAACAACAAATAAGCAATACCAACAAATTCCTCACACTTCACATGCAAAGATTGCAACAATCTACACATCGAGGTCATTCAGGGGTGCTTTGTTTAAGTAGGTAGTCATAGATACTGACATCCGGCGAGTACGTTGCACAACTTCATGAACATGAACAACTGAAGAAGCAACATGAGGAGAATGCACAACATAAGGAGAAGATGAGGGAGAGGAAAGTTGAAAGAGAGGCAAACATGAAATCAATAGAAGTAATGGGGGTACAAAGGTAAGAACAAAGATTGAGAGAAGTTGAGGAGAAAGAAAAATGGGCAGAGAACGCACAACAAAAGGAACATGCCATGAAAGAAAGAGAAGAAAACCCATATCAGCCTAAAAAACATAGAGGAAACAAGGGAAATATAATCAATACACCTACCACATCTCTACCCTCACAACACCCAACTCTACTTGACATGTTCAACCTTCTTGCCCTAACCTTAGCAAGGAACGATAATGCATAGCAAGAGACGACCCCTGAATCCTCATCACTAGTGGCAATCATTACTAATCAAAGCAACACATTTCTCACTCAACTAGAAAATCTCAATCAAAACACTCCTAATCAACTGACATCTCCTACAAGTGGAGGAGAGAGTAACAATGGATATGTGACTACTCATCCATTTCCAAGATTTAAGGAAAACTAAGGTAAATTAAAGACATTGTAAAATTTTGATCGATGTGGTAGACCATTTTTTAGCTCTGCTGTACTTAAATTGTAATCATGTGATATGAAAAGAAACAATGGTAATCCTGCATGTATAGTGAAGTAGACCACAACTATGTTTTTGTTTATGGATAACTAAGATGTATTGTAGACATTGTAAAATTTTGACCTATGTGGTAGCACAATTTTTTTCTCTTCTGTACTTAATTGTAATAATGTGAATGATCTAAGAAATAATGATAATGCTACTTGTAAGGTGAAGTATACCACACCTATGTTTTTGTTTATTGAAAGTCAATACAATGTTCCAATTTTTTTTTTGCAGCTATGTATATTTTGATTTATTTGTGTTCCAAGTCTATCATAGTTTTTAAATGCATATAGTGAAGTAGTCCATGTTTAAAGAGAAATGCTGAATATTTTATGAATTGCATACACTAAAAAATTATAGTGGAATGCATACAATCAATTTTAAAGAGAAATGCATATAGTCAATGTTAAAGAGAAATGTATATAGTCAATGTTTAAAGAGAAATGCATACAATCAATGAAAACTTAACAATGCATATAGTCAATGTGACTGTGCACTTATACTCAATAACAACTTAAGAATGCATACAATCAATGAAAATGTAAGACGACAAATTGGACTCAATGAATGAAGAGCAATGCATATATATATATGTGTGCATCTATATGATTGTATGTCTGTGTTGTTCACAACTGTTACATATGAGGTCACCAATAAAAAAATAAACAATGAAAAATTAAAATACGAAATTAAATTGATTAAGACATTGTATTGAACATAATTTTGTAGATATCCTCACCCGAGAAGGTGTTGATAGGACAAATAAGGGAACAATCAACATGATTAGGAAAAAGGTGCTTGTTGATGGTCACCAAATAGGATATGGATGATATAACTATAATCTACATTAACAAAAATTAGTAAACTATGATCAACAATGCATAAAATTTCTACATGCAAGTAGAAAACGTGACCAAGAACGGATAATGTTTTATTATCTTCCACAAAGAGCTGATGAAGAGGTTAAAACTTATTTCGTCAACATGTATGGAGAAAATTGACAACCTCTACTCGAAGACACTCTCTCACATGAATGGAGTATAGCTATCCAAGGAACCATTGGTATCTGAAATCAAGAGGAATGGTTGAATAATCATGCAACAACTATTGAAATTTTCTTTGAGGGCCCATTTCTAGTTGAAGATTATGAATTTCTTAGTGATTTCAATTTTTATTCATTTTTGTTTAAAGTGAGAATTTTGTCCACTCAAACTAATATGGTAAATCAATGGTTCTTTAGATAGTTTAGTTTGTGTGAACCAAATCATATTTCTGAACTTGAATGGTTACATGCTTGGACAAGGAATTGTCACCTAGTATGGATCTTTACAAAATTTCAAGTATCTCAAGAAGGACAAATTTTTCCTGACTCACCTCGTCAACCAATGCTACATGTTGGACAAGGTCTTAATTGGAAAGAAGAGCTACCTCAACAATCAATTGATGCTCTATTTGCAGATTTAGATATTGGACAACGAGAGAACACATCCAACATAGAGGATGAAAAATATGATCTAGAATGTGAATCTCCTAATGAAAGCTATTGATGATATGATTTAGATAATGGAAGTGGTTGTTATAATTATAACCTAATTTGTAGTTTTTGTCTATCCTTTCCTTTTTTTGAGACAAACTTTGATCCATGACGTGAATCTCATAATGGATGCTACCTATTGTTCATATGATTTATAATGATGATGATGGAAGTAGTTGTTATAATTGGAACATGAATTGTGGTTGTTGTGTATCCTTGTCTACTTGTTGGAGACTTTAATGCACGATGTTAATCTCATAATTGAACCTACCTATTGATGCTAGGATTCTAAATGATGATAATGGATCTCAATCCAAATAGTATATACAACTATACAAAGTGCATTGCAATCCTACAAGGGAATAAAAAACCACCCTGTAATTAAGGATGTTGTAAATATCTATAAAATATAAATATTTGTAAGTCACTACTTCCATATCTTCAATTTTGTTTATGTCAACACCACTTATGGTGATTGTTCAAAATTAGTATCACCTAAGGAGTTCCAAAATCAAAACAACTATTTGTATTCTTGTTTCTATGACAAGTTGCGGCTTACAGGCCTTTCTACTCTAAAGAGTTTTTACAACATCTCAAAGTAAAGGGGTGCTTTCGATGCCTTAAATGAGACTGCACAAACTAAATGAAAAAAATAGCATAATATTTTAACCATTACACATGATCTACTAGAAGTGGACCCCAACCATTTTTATTATGAGAAGCATGGAAATTGATGCTTTAACATTATCTAGCACTTATATAGAAACAATAGATAAGTCAAAGTGAATTGAATTTCAATGTGTGAGGATGTCAAACAACCAATAAGGGTATATAAAATAGTAAGTGAAATGAACCCAAATTGTAGTTGTTGTCTATCCTTGTGTATTTGTGAAAGTGACTTTGATGCATGATGTTAATCTTGTAATGGAACCTACCTATTGATGCTATGATTATAAATGATGATAATGGAAGAAGTTGTTATAATTGGAACCTGAATTGTAGTTGTTGTGTATTTGTGAAAGAGCCTTTGATGCATGATGTTAATCCCATAATGGAACCTACCTATTGATGCTATGATTATAAATGATGATAATGGAGAAATTGTTATAATGAATTTAGATTTATGTTTTGAGATGGAGAAATGCTATCATAATTTTTTTATAGTACATAATTGTGCGACAAGTTTCGCATTGTGCATTCCACTTGCATTTGCTTCATAGTTCATAACAAACTTAGACTGAAATGAACATATAGTATTGCAAGGGCCAACTATGTATCTAAACCACCTATAAAAATCTGACATACAATTGGGCCTTGCAATACCAATGTCCATCTAGGTGGTTGTATTAAACTTGAAATAAATGTAGAGGGAATACATGGTACATAGTGCACAATTAGAAACTATTAGATATTCTTAATTCCACACTATATAATGAATCAATTTCAGAAACATTTCATTAGTTTCAATTTTAGAAATAATATTAACAATGAAACAAATACTAAATTAAATTGACAAATAAAATAAATTTCAGAAATATGAGCAATAGATAAAATTAATTTCACAATAAAAATTCAAAGAATGCAACAATGCGGATTCTTCTTACTTCTCATTAAAAGAATGTAGGAATGCATAATTACCAACTATTAAAAATCAATTCCACACTACATAATGAATCAATTTTAGAAATATTTCCTTAGCCTCAATTTGAGAAATATGATTAACAATGGAGAAAATAGTAAGTTTTTGATTAAGTGAAAATCAGGCTTTGAAGGGACCTGAAACCATATAAAAAGCCATTACAAAGGATAAAACGTTAAAGAGCAGCAAAAAAACTAGATTGAGAAAATGGTCAACTAGAAACAATGCTAGGAAAGATAGAGAAAAAGTCAATATACATCAAAAGAGACACAAAAACCAAAAGATAAAGATTAAACAAAGTTCTTGAGAAGGTCAATAGCTTCCAGCTCTAGATGGTCCAGATGGACAATACTCTTGAGGTCTTCAATATCTTTCTTAGTACTGAGTTCTTTCTTCTCAGTGATCACACAGGTCCTCTTCCCAAGGCCAAAAGTCTCCTCAAGACTCACAATATTGTCACCATCTATCTCTATCATATCCTTCTCCTAAATAATCTATTCCAGCTTGCTAACAAGAATATTCAGATGCTAGTTGGATGCTTTAAGGATGTGATAGCTTTGTTCCCCAATTTTATTTACTATATCCTCCAGCTTAAAGATTCTTACATTAACCTGTTCAAATTTCTTATCATATTGGGTAGCTAGAGCTTTAGATTTATCCACACCGTTAGTCAGATCCTTAACATAATCAAAGAAAGTGTTGTCTTTACCAACCCCAAGAGTTTTCAATAACTGTAATTTACTGTTAAAGGCCTTTTGATTCAGCTTGATCTCTTTGATTTCATGAAATACCCACTTAATCAGAGTATAGAAGTTCCAGGCACCATTTTTTGTCAAGTCAAAAATATTAATGGCCTCATCCTTTCTGTGATCATCCAGCTGACTAGAATCCTCATAATCCTTTTTCTCCTTAGCTCCCACAACCCTATCCTTATCCTCTATAATAGGAGGCATAAAATTCTCAAAAGCTTCGGGAAAGCTAGGAGTAGGGGAACCAACAACACAAATATCCTTTTCACCAAAAGTAGTATTGGTGACATTGAGAGTTCCCTCCTCAAAATGACCTTCCATGCTTGTCTCCCCTTCAATATTCTTATTAATAATTTTCCTCTTCTTCCCTCTAGAGTGAGGCTCAAGCAAAACCTCATCTTTTTCTTCTTACTCCCAGTAGATGAGCTAGTCTTTAGGTTAGCCTCTTTCAAATTGTCAAGTTTCTTTTTGGCAGAAGGTAAAAATAGGGGACTAATATCCTCTTCACTTTCTTCTGTCTCCATATCTCTATCCCCTTTGAACTCCTTGATAGGGGTGCCAACATGCTTTTTCCTCATCAAGGACTCATTTTTGACATCCTCACCATATTCCTCCTCCAAATCATGGAGGACTCATTTTTACATCCTCACCATATTCCTCCTCCAAATCATGGAGGACTCATTTTTACATCCTCACCATATTCCTCCTCCTAATTAGTTTCACATCCTCTTTCAAATCTCTCAGGTCTTTCCTTACCCTTCTCAAAGACAGAGTGAATATGTTTTCTTGGGGTTTCAAAAACCCTCTCCTTGCAATAATCATAAATCAATAGAGTTAAATCCCATTGAAGGACTTGATGTCTAGGGTTCCTCTTATGTTTTGCAATACTCTCACTCAGGGAAGAAAGGAGAGGGAATGCCACTAAAATATTATTCCAAAAGTGATTCAACAGAACAATATGGTAATTATGAACCCTAGTGTATCTACCATCCATCATAAAATACTCCATTATCAGAAAAAGTACTTCTCTCCATATAGACTTTAGTTTGTTGGGTTCAAAATAGGTGTTGGCCCCTTTAATCAAAGCTTCTTGTTCTTCCTCAAATTTAGGGAACTTAATAAACACATCCTCACACACCTTCCTATCCCTAAAAAACTTCATACCAGACATAGAAAGACCAGTAACAACAGAAATTAACTTCTTGTTGATAGAAAATTCCTTACCAAAGCGAACAACGGTGCCATTGTCCTAGTCTTGGACAAAAATTATTGTGACCTTCATATCATAACCACACAACTTCTCCAAATAAGGATTAACTTTTCCTTTAGATAGTCTGCGCCAAATATTCTCCTTCCTTTTCCAATCTTCACAATTCATAGGATCAACGAGCTTCAAATATCCTCCCATCTTTAGAGTGACAAAAATCTCCTAGCTATGACTAAAAGAAAATATGATGAAGACAATACTAGAGAGAAGAAAGGAACACCATGAAAAATCCACAATCTATATGAGGATTAACTATTAATTATGAACTTATGCTCCGCCAGACTACTCCTACACTTAACACTAATTCTGAGATTATTGTGTGATCTATCCATCATTAAACATAATCTTTTCAACTTTCTCATTAACTTTATCAAATCTTAGGAGTGAAATAATAGTGCCGTCCAAATTATTTTCTCCCTCCTATTTATTTATTTATTTATTATGGATTTAGACACCGAGGCTAGAAAAACCATCCACCACCTTATTGGTCTCTTTGTATGAGTGAGCAATAAAATATTTGTCAAAAGTCTTGATAATGTTCTTTGAGGCTTGGATAATATGATCTATAGACAAAGAATCTTTGTTCTCTCCCTTCAAACATTTAATTATATTCTTATAATCCCCCTCTATCCAAACATTTTTGTATTTGAAACTCTCAGCCAAAAGAAGAGTTTGGTAAGCACTCATGGCTTTTTCTAGGTGGTTGGTCTGGGATCCCAAGGCAAGTGCCACACAAAAATAACATTTCCATTCTCATCTCTAACCACTCACCCACACCCAACTGGCCCTAGATTACCTTTAGATGCCCCATCAAAATTAATTTTAATCCATCTTTTTGGAGGAAACGACCAGGTTAGATCTTCTCTATTCCTCTTGATTTTGCCCAAATTTCTAATAATATCAATAGTTAAGCTCCCATCCCTGGAAATTTTGAATTCCACGTCCCTGAATTGAACAAAAATATTATCCTTAAACTCCTTCTGAAAGAGATTGACATTTTCACTAATGACCTTCATAATTTTCTTCGCAACCACTTAATATGGGGATGTTTTGTCCCAAAAGATCCTATTATTCTCTCCTTCCAAATACCCCATATTAGATGGGGAACACTGATAGCCCAAAGAGATTTGAGATTTGGATTAGAGAAGGGACAACACCATTGGGAGGAAAGATCTTGGATAGAGCAAGGAAGAACCCAATAAAGATTCTAGTTCTGTAATATACGAGACCAAACCTGCCAAGAAAAGGAACAATACAATAAAAGATGGGGGCGTTCTCCTTCACCTCCTGACATAAATGACATCTATTTGGGATGGAGAAGCCACTCTTACAAATATTTTCAGTATTTAAGATTATATTTTGTAGGAAAATCTAATTAAAAATATTGATTTTAGGAATGAGAAACTTCACCTAGGAGTTTTCCCAGAAGGGAGCAACATCAGAGGAATCAATTATGAGTGGAACAGGTGAGGAGATAGAGAAATTTCCTCCAGGAGTTCCAACCCTAATAATCAATTCCTAAGAATTATTCTTTACCACCTAAACATTGAGAATAGTCTACAAGGCCCCCAAAGAAGGATCAATAGCTCACAGGAGAACCCAATGCTGTTCCTACTAATACTCATCGACCCAAGTCCAAATGGCCTCCTTACAAAGATCCATAAAAGGAGTAAAGGCTGTGAAGATATAGAGCAGTTATTCCAAAATCCATTTATCTTCCCAGAACTAGATACTTTTTCCATTTCCCAACTTCCACCTAAAACCATAGATGAAAATCTTCTTAACCTTTTGAAAGTTATTCCACATATGAGGCCCATTGAAGATGATAGAGGAATTGATAAGATCATCCAAAGAGAAGCAATGATTTAGGTATTTACTTTTCTATATTTGGTTCCACTCCCTGGAATCACAAAATAATCTCCATATTTGTTTGGTTAGGAAGGCCTTATTCAAAGTGCTAATACATCTGATACCCAATCCTCCCATATTTTTAGGTTTTCAAATGCTCTCCCAAGCCACAAGAGGAAGAAATTTATTCTCTTCAACTCCTAACCAAAGGAATATTTTCATAATGACCTCAATGATGTTAGCATATTTGTAGCGAATTTTGAACACACTAAGAGCATACATCGACAAATTCTGAAGTGAGCATTTAAGTAATTTAATTTTTCCAACTTGGCTCAACAAAGCTCCCTTCTAGCCTGCCATCTTATTATTGAATCTATCTACCAGGGAGTTCCAAAAATATTCAAGAGGTTTGAGACTGAGTGTAAGACCAAGGTAGGAAGACAAAAATTCCTCTATAGAGCACCTTCAGATTTGGATATCTTCCTTTGTCTTTCAATATAAGTATTCATGAATAAGATATAGCTCTTATTCCAATTGATAAACTGACTAGTGGCCCGACTATAGATATCAAGAGTTTCCTTCATCTTTTTGACTTTTTTCATATTTGAGGAGCCCATCATTATAGTATCAACCAAAAATTATTCATGAGGCCATGTTAAGGGTAAAGACGAAGGATTAAGCCCCTGGATTTCACCCTCAAAGACCAGCTTCTGAATATATCTCCCAAGTCATTCAACCAAGATAGAAAATATGATAGGAGAGATAGGGTCTACCTGCCTAATACTCCTGGAAGGTTTAAAGAAAGTGGAAGGGGTCCCATTCACAATAATAGATGAAGAGGAGGTGGCAGTTAGCTACATTACAAGCTAAATCACTCTTGGACTAAACCCAAAAGCTTGAAGAATATTGGAAAGAAAAGTCCAATCCACCCGATCATAAGCTTTGGAGATTTTTAGTTTCAAGAAGAAACCCTATTTCTTCTAGTCAACCAGTGAATGGTTGTTCTCATGAACAATAATAATGGAATCCAAGATATAATCACCATTTTTTTGTAGAGAAATAATCACAAGAAGAAAAGAGAGGATCCTAGATGTTAAAACTTTAGAGATAATTTTATAAAAAGAATTGCACAAACTGATGGATCTAAAGCTATCCATGGAATCAACACCCTCTCTCTTAGGAATCAACATAATGAAAGTTGAATTGATTTCCTTTAACAATCATATAGAACCAAATAATTCCTTGACCACATCAGAAACATCCTTGCCAACAATACTCCAAAAGGATTGAAAGAAATGTATAGGAAATCCATTAGGGCCAGGCACTTTCTCCCCCTTAAAAGAAAAGAAAACCTCTTTTATCTCTTCAACTAACATGATAGCGACTAGGGCCAAGTCATACTCCTCCGTCAAAATAGAAGGAATAGTAGAGAGAAGAGAGTTTTGGTCCTGCAAACTCAGGTTAGAATTAGCTAAAAGGAGAGAGGAAAAAAATCTAACAACTTCCATTCGAATATCCTCATCATTTTCCTTTCTCCCCATCTCAGTCATAATGTTGGAAATTATATTTTCCACCTTATGTTTGAGGGCAGCCATATGGAAATATTTGGTATTTCTATCACCAACCAAAAGCCAAAGGGAACGCGGCTGCTGTTTCTAGAAAACTTCCTCCTTAGAAATAATATCATTATATTTCACTAGGACCTCATTCTCTTTTTTCATGGTCTCAACACAGTAGCCTTCCAATTGAATAATGTTTTGGATATCACTCAGCTCAATTTGAATGGTAGCCTTAGAATGAAAAATGTCCCTAAAGGTCTCCTTATTCTTCTTCTTGACTCTATACTTGACTTGTCTGAGTTTTTTTAGCTACTTTAAACATAGCAGTCCCCTCAAGTTTACATTCCACCAAGCTTTGATATAGTATTCCAGATTAGGATGAGAAAGCCACATTTTCTCAAATCTGAAAGGGAAATTTCTATTGGTACGGATCAACTCAGCCACAAAGGAAATAGGAAAATGGTATGATCCAATTATGGATAAATTCGAAAGAGAGTAGTGATACGACAAAAGCTAGTAATGCAAAACCAAAGCCCAATCTAGCCTAACTTGAATTAAATCCTCCCCCACCCTTCTATTTCTCCAAGTAAAATTTTCCCCCTGGAGATCCACATCCAATAAAGCTTGGTTATTGATAAAGTCCATAAGGTCCAGTTTGTGTGAGGCCCTACCCCGACCCGTCATAACATTATTTTTATTTTATGATGGACACAATATTTGATACTATATTTTAATGTATTATGGATGATTACTCTACATCAAAGGGATTTGGATCACATTTGATTGTGATACATTTTGCTTATGTTATTTTTTGAACTCTTGTTGAGGATATATTATGAACTATCTGACATATATTTCATATCAGTGGATTTGATGGACTTTATGTTAGGATTGATTTAGTATTTATGATTTATATGATGAGGACTTTATGCTATATTATGATGGATTGATTTAGATGATTATTATGATGCAATTGAATTATAGATTTCATGGTTAAACTATATTGACATGTGAAATTACATGATGAATTGATTCTGCATATGCTTTTGTGAGTAAATGTGTTTCATGTAGCAATTTTATTACAAATATTGTTTTGATTAATGGTGAATTATGTGAATGCAAGCATGAAGGATATATGCTTAAATGCTTTCAATTATTTACATTATTTTTGTGTATGGTTTTCCTGGACTACTGATATTTGGGTTCAGTTGTGTAGGAAATTTAACCATGGAAATAAGTTGGGGAACCAAGGTTAGACCATTGTGAAATCAGTGAAAGCCAAGGTTGCATTTAATGAAGAAATAAAACCTCATTGTTATATATTTTATTTTGTAACTGTGATGTTGTATGATTGTATTATTTATAAATTGTAAATATGTAATCATCCTAATGGTCTTGCCATGTGTATATGTGATGTGTTATTTTGTAATGTCACTTAACACTTGTAATATGTGTTGTGTTGGCATGATAAGACCTTGTGAGTAGGATGGAGTGTGATACTTATCCCAAGGTTAACTTATTATTTTCCTATGTAGACCCCTTGATTAGGAAGCCTTATATTAGGTCACATCTTGTTGAACCCGTAGGTAAACTTCAAGGGGGTTTTTGGAGAGTTAAATGAGCCCCTAGGGTGTAGTTTGGGTCAATTTTAACTACCCCAATTGGTATACTATGGGTTGGGGGTTATATTTTGGTCAAAATAGAGCCCATAACTCATTTATAACTCATCTAAAATGCCTCTCAAGTCAAGTAGAGAATTTTGGGTTTGAGAAAAGAGGACAAGCCCATCTTCTTTTTCCCCATTTTGGTCTCCATCTCATTTATGAGGGGAGACAAGATGGAGAGAAGGAATTTGTTGACCCATGCCCTCTTTATGACATTTGGTTGGGAGGTTGGTAGGAAGCCTTTTAGAGGGACCTTGGAGAAACATTGGCTTTTGATCACCCACTCTCTATCTTTAGAGACTGCTAGAATTAGTGAGGACCTTGGAGAAAGGACTTGGACAAAAGGGAAGCTCTTCTTCAAAATTCATTTCCATAATCTTGGAATTAGGTTGGTGGAAGAACTCCTTATCTTGTTTGTTATTACATGTTTAAAATGAATGAAATTGGATGCATTTTAGTGTAATCTTGTATGAGTTTTGCAATGTGGTTTTCATGGATGTTCTTCTTTGTTGTATTGTGAAGTTTCTTTGTGTTGAAATTATGTAATGGGAGTCTCATGACTCAATCACCCTTGGGAGGGAAGAGTATCCTTGAGGGTGAAGTGAATTTTTGGACAGCCCTTGAGTGTAGAGTCTCTCCTAATGGAGGATAGGGATAAAACATGAAGTATGGGCTCCATGATGCCATGTTTTACTTTGAGCTTTTGGGGACATAAGGGGATTATTTTGGCTTAATGACTTGGGGGTCATAAGGGTTGTTGTTATTGTGCATATGAAGGAACTTGTGAGGTTATTTTTGAATTCTTTAGAAGGCATTGTGTTTACTTGATTTTCTCGGCTTTCTCCTTTTGGGTACTTGGTTCACCTTCATCCCATGTTTTGGGTTATTTGGAGACCTATTGTGAAGTCATGGATGAGAGTTAATTATTGTTAATGTTACATTGTTGTATCTAGTTTTGGTTTCATGTAACCCATCAACCTTTGGTTCCCCAAGCTCGGGGGTGGTCTCTTAGAGGCCTAGGTTGGGAGGTGAGCCTCCATGGTAAAAATGTAAAATTTATTTGTAGGTTTGCTTGGAGTTTTAAGTGGAAGAAAAAGATGGAGACAAGGAAATTTATTTTTTTTAAATGTGGTTTCTCATTGAAGATTATGTTTTGTAAAGAAGTTTGTTTCCATTTGAAAAAAAAGAAAGTTTGTATTGCATGAGAAATTGAAAAGAAATGTGGATCTATAAAAAAACATTTGATGGAAGTATATCTGTATTGACTAGTAGTGTTACATTTATTTAAAAGAATATTGTACTCGAAAGTTCATGTGATTTTATTTCTGTTTGGTTATGAAAAGAATATAAAATTTTATTTTAATGCATTAGTAGTATCTAGGAATTAAAAAAAAAACTATTAAGGTCCCACACATTCTTTGGTTATATTTTGTTTTCTTTTGTTATTAAAAGTAAATGTTCTAAAATTCATCAAATCCCCATGTCCTCTATTATGGTTTTAGTTGAGCATGCAATTTGCATTTAAAATTGCACTTATAGAAATATGCATTAAGATATATATATATATATATATATATATATATATATATATATATATATATATATATATATATATATATATATATATATATATATATATATATATATATATATATATATATATATATATATATATATATATATAAATATATATATATATATATATATATATATATATATATATTGTTAAAATGATTTTAGAATAACTGAGAGGGGGGGGTGGAGTTTAATCAGTTATCCTCAGGTCCAAATGTACCAATAAAAAATTTCAACACTACAACCAACTTAGATCTATTTAGCAGTTCACTCGATCTCTATAGAATATAATCAATAACATAAAACTTGCAGTCCACTGTCCAAAAGTAATCAACTTGCAAGAATATAAAACTCTTAACAACATAACACATCAAACAACATTCACACAAGTATGACACTAGGATTTAACATAGAAACCTAATTTGGGAAAAACCACCAGTAAGACGCTACCAAATTTTCACTCTTCTAAAGTGATCTCAGTGAGAAGCCAACCCTGTTAAAGGCTACAATACACACTGTTAGGTGTGACCTTGTTAAAGGATTTAATCACCCTGTTAGGAGTGACTTGGTCATAGGGCTTAAGAATATCCCATTAGAATGTCACATTAATTAAAGGGTTTACAAATAACTGTTAGGTCAACCTTGATTAAAGGATTTTAACTGATACAATAGTTAGAAAATAGCAGTAGGTTCTAATCTGAAATATACAACTCACTTTGTGAATACAGATCCAATAAGCTCATATGCTGATTTACTGAGTGGCCTTCATTGTCATCTCCATATCTGATTTGCTTAGAAATACCTTCAAGCAATCACCTCAGCTGTGTTAAGCTCTTCACAGCTCTTCTCAGCCTTCTGCTTAGGTTCACCAATCAATAAAATCAACCTCTTCCTCACACTACATAACCCACAACTAGGTCATCCTTATACCTCCTTCATTAGGTCGCTTAATCTTTTGTCTCTTAATCACTTTCGTAGATCTTAGTGTAGACTAAGCTTTTGAGGATACCTGTTTTGAAAGCTTCAAGCCAAACAAACATTAGATCTTAACCTAGCATGAAATCAATTCAAAACAAAGAAAACTCTAAACTAAGCCACCTTAGATAGAGCTTAAATAGGTGCACCCAAGCACTGTTTGATTTTCTCTTGCTTAAGGGATGTGGGTGTGCTCTCTAAGCACTTGGAGCATGTTCCTAATGCTTATTTGGAAGGATTGAGACTCATGAGAACCCCATAAGTGGCACAAAATAGGTATAGAACACCTGATTTGCCCCTAAGGCCTCAAGGATCCAAATGATGTTGAAATGAAGATTAAGCTACATGATGTTTATGCTAAGATTGATTTTAAACCAAATAGAGATGTGATGATGATGATATGCTATGCAAAACAATGAAGTAAACTAAGTTAATCCATTATTGCTAAGCTATGATGTACTAGAAATCTTGAAGAAAATAATGAAATCTAACAATTAGGATTGATTATGCTAAAGCTAGAAGTAAAAGAGCATGATAACAATGCATGAGAATGAAAGACTAAGCTAATAAATTGCTCTTGGAAGAGGGAGTATTTATAGGATTTCCTAAGGGCTCGGGTTAGGAAGAAAGGTTAGAGTTTGGGGTAAGGTTAGGGTCTTGAGTCAAGGGGATAAAGATGAAGACTTTCTAGAAGAGTCTAGGCTTTGGATAAGGATAAAGACTTTCTAGGGATAAATATGGAATTTAGGAAATAAATAAAGTTTTATTTATCTCAAAGGCTTTAATGAGTTTGAGGCTCATTAGGGGTAGGGTTTGACTAGGAGTCAAAGGGATAAGGATGAAGACTTTCTAGAAGAGTCTAGGCTTTGGATGAGGATAAAGACTTTCTAGAAAAGTCTAGGCTTTCTAAAGATAAATATGGAATTTAGGAAATAAATAAAGTTTTATTTATCTCAAAGGCTTTAATGAGTTTGAGGCTCATTAGGGGGAGGGTTTGACTAGAAGTCAAAGGAGACTTAGATTAGCTTAGGGAAAGTAGGTAATTTCCCCTAAATGGGTTTAGGGAAGGATTAGGAAAGTTCTAGAAGGGTCTAGAGTTTTCCTAGGGTAATTTAGGAATTAAGGATTAATATTTAATCTTAATTAAATATTCTTGAGTTGGGATTAGGGTTAGAAAATGACGGGATTAGCCTTTAATCAAAATTAAAGAAGATTCTAGAAGAGGTTAGTGGTCTTAAGGAAATTGGACAAGTTTTGGGCAAAAAATAAATTAATTATTTATTTTGAGATTTTTGGTCAATTTATTAATTAAATAATTAATAAATAAGGAGATAATGTTTAAATAAGATTTAAACATTTTTGGGAGGGATTTCTTAATTAAATATTTTTAATTAAGATAAAAGGATTTAATGGCATAAAAATAAATAAATAAATAAAATAATTAATTAATTAATAAATGATGATGTCATCAGGGATTTTTTAGAAAATAAAAATAATTTATTTTCTAAAAGATTTTTAGGTGTCTACACTTAGGTTTAGGTTAGATTCATTGAATCCTTCCATCATTTTGTTCTCCTCCTTATCCTTCTAGATACTTCTCAAAACTTCTCCTTGAATCCATAAGAAATCATTTTACCATGCATTAAATGCACCAAGTCATTCATCTTTATCTTCAACATGTTTTACATATCCCAAGAATTCAACTATGTCAGTTGGGGATCTCAATTCCTTCACAAACTATAAATCACTGACACTCAGTCAATACTATGTTCATCTACTCAGTCATCAATGGATAACTCAGTCATCGCTAAACTTGATCTTCTCAGCAAACATTATCTTCCCTTGATTAATTCTCTGCTACTCAACAATTACGGATGCTCGGTCAACACTGAAATTTGCTTGGCTTATACTAGCACTCGGTCAACAGTAGCATCACTTGGCTTAAACTAAATTTCTTCTCTTTTGCTTGGTTAAGCCCATGCTTCCACACTTTCTTTCCTAATTTATTCTATGCTTCAAATCAACTAACTTCTTCACTTAGTGTTATAGATAAACAACACATTACCTTGCCAATGTGCCAACTAATCAAGTACCCATTGTAGTTTCTCATAACTCAACCTTTCACTAGGTCCTCTTGTTATCACCTCTTTACAAATCCTCTTCATCAATCAAAAGATATATTACTTTACTAGATAGCAACGATCTCACCAGTTAAGGTTTGACATCAATGACATTATAAAAATTATTTCAATTGTAGTTTTCAACAATCTCCCTCTTTGGCATTAATGGAAACACCACATGTACTACCATAAACTCCATGTTCATAGTCACCAAACAATCCAAAAAGTATGTTCTGATTCATTACATACTTTTAGCTTCATTTTGATTCTCATCCAAGTATCAACTCCCTCTCAGATAGATTTGTCTTATCAACAGTTTACTAAATCTCTCCATCTTATTCAATCTCTCCCTCTTTGCTTAGGGTAACTCCTGAATTTGTTTTTGTATCTCTCCCCCAGGTTCACTAAATCTCTCCCTCTTTGACAACAATGTCTTAATGTACATCACAAGATTCTTTGATATATTGATAGCACTTGTGTTATCACAAAAAATAACAACTCGCTTAATAATTTCTTGCTTCATACCTTTCAAAAATTTCTTGATCCACACTAAGTTTGAAAAATTAACTGTTGCTACTACATATTCAACTTCTACTATAGATTGGGAAATGTAATTCTATTTCTTGCTTGTCCAAGAGACTAATCTATTTCCTAAAAATAATGTGCCACCACTTGTACTCTTTCTATTATCCACATTTCCTTCCCAATCTACATCAATGTAAACTTTTAGTTCAAACTTTTCATTCTTCTTGTAATACAATCCATAATCCTCTATTCCTTTTAGATATCTCAGTATCCTTTTCACTTCCATCATGTGATTTTCCTTAGGATTGGCAGAAAATATTGCAACAATCCCAACTACTAGTGTAATATCTGGTTTGCTATGAACAACATATTGTAGCTTTCCAATCATAGACCTGTATAAGGTTTGATTCACTTCAACTATATCATCATTCTTTGATAGTTTCTATCTAGTAGCCATAGGTGTACTTACTGGTCTAGAGTCCTCCATGCCAAAAAAATATTGTATCTCCTTGACATACTTAGATTGTGTAATGTAGATACCTTTCTTCATCTAATAAACTTGCAAACCAAAAAATAATTTGATCTCTCCAAACATAGACATCTCAAATTCAGTTTGCATCTCACTTGCAAATGTTTGGCATGGACATCTTGTCATCAAAATATGATATCATCAACAAATATTTCAGCTAACAATATCCCTTTACCTTTTTCAGTCTTGAAGTACAAATTGTTGTTGTCATTTGTTCTTGCAAATCCAATCTTTATCAGGTAATTATGTAATCTCGCATACCATGATCTAGGGGCTTGTTTCAAACCATGTAGCGCTTTATGTAGTTTACAAACCATGTTCTCCTTGCTTGTTTCAACAAATCCTTCTGGATGTTCAATGTGTACTTCTTCTAGTATTCTATTTAGAAATGTAGATTTGACATCCATTTGATATTCTTTGAATCCTTTGTAAGATGCATATGCAAGTAGAGTTCTCACTCCTTCCAATCTAGCATTTGGGAAAAATGTCTCCCCATAATAAATGCCTTCTTCCTATGCATAACCCTTGCATACCAATCTAGCTTTGTTCCTTGCGATTTCTCCATGTTCATTCATCTTATTTATGAACACCCACTTTGTTCCAATAACACTCTTGTCCCCTGGTCTAGGCACTAGTGTCTAGGTATTGTTCTTTTCTATTTGCTTAGTTTCCTCATTCATGGCTTGAATCCAATCTTCATTCTCCAAAGCATCTTTCTCTGTCTTAGGATCAAAATCACATTACAAATATGCTTGATCTTTCAAATTTCTTCTTGTCATGACTCCAGATTCTTTTAATTAGCTCCAATGATTTGATTTGGCTTATGATGTCTTCTCACATACTGTGCTAATGTAGGCTCTAGTCTCCTTTCTTCTTTCTCTTGATCTTTAGATTCAACTTGTAAATTGTCTGCTTCCTCTCATGATTTCTCGACAACATCCTCCTCATGCTAAACACTATCTTTCTATAACTTGATAGATTCTTGCTGTAGCTCGACAACAATGTTTTTCAGGTTCAAGTGCATTACTAGTCTTTCCTTCTATGTATACAAAAGATTTTTAATCTTTAGGTTTGTTGGGAAATAGATTTGTCTTCCCAAAACACCTACACAAAATGTCTCCTAAACACCCAAGGCTGAAAGATAAAATTGCAACACAACAGTGGAGTCACTTTCCATGATTATGTAAAAGTTCTCTCTGCTTATTTTTCAAGGTGCAACTACCTTCAAATGAATTGCACATAATCAAATAACTTTCTATGTCTTTAACCTAAAGCCAAAGAAGGAAAACTGGCATTCATCCATCAACACGAGAGGAATGCGATTATAGATTTAATGACTTTAAAGAAAAATAAATGAAAGGCACAAAGGCTATTTGTCTAATCTTCTGACTTCAAGGAAAAAAAGAAAAGATTGACATTTCATTTCAGATATGTGATTAATTGAAATTTAAAGATTTTAACAAACACATATGCATTTCAAATGAACGAGACAACATCTGAAATTACTGGGATAACTCAAAGATCATCTCCAATCAAAGAAAATATATTTAAACTTAAATATTTAACATATGTTCTCTTCTTTCCATAAATACCCAAAAAAAAATGGCTCAAAGACCATTCAATCCTACAGAAAATCCATCCCTAAAAATGAAATCCCCTCTTCTTCTTTCCTTTGTTACAATATAAAAATCTAAAATAAGTTTCCCTCTTGGTGAGCACAAATAATCCCTCCTAAAACGCCCAAACCCCCAATCCTCCAAATATTTTTACAATAAAAATATTTCATAGGGACATCATTCAGTTTTTATAACTGAATCTTGAAATGAAATAATAATAGTCATGCATGTAATCTTTGGTCTTCTCATTTTATCATTTTATCGAGCTTAATATTTAATATAAACTATAGCTATAAGGATGATAATGAAGATATATATCATATCAAAATGTAGGTGTAAGTATCCTTTGACAGGTGGCATTTGGATGTTTTAATCTAAAATGAAAAGATTCATTATGTTGGGCGGATTGAAAACAATTCTATCAGTAACATTCAATCACCTTTTGGGGGCATAAATTTTTACCCCACTGTTGGATCTTGCCATTTCGGATATGTTTCCATAAACCTAATTATCTCAATCATCACTAGAAATATTTATGAAATTATTCCCGAGGAAAAAATTATTCACTACTGTGTACATGTTTATCAAACTGTCATAAAATGAGAATTGCCAAAATAAAGTTTCCAGTCATTTTCACATCCTCAACATCAACCTTATATTTACCGTGTTTTCTTATATCCATTTGATGGATTTTTGATTTATTTCATCCTTCTTCACATTCTAAGATTTTCAAAATCATTTGTTGTAGCTCCCCTTTACTATCAAATACCCAGTGAGATTTCATTGCTTATACTCTTGGGACATGAATATTTAATTAAAACAATAACATGCTCACCATTTTTAGAGAGCCCACTCTTAAGTGAAAGACAATATTTCCAAGCATGGTATTTTTTAACCTATTTGAAACTGTGATCTGCAACATCATGGATGGCTGGTACTATGGTCACTCCAAAAGAAAGTAATTCCTCCTACATCTGATCCATGAATAGTCTTCAAGCTTATATTAACAGAGTCTTAGAATGAACTGTCCACTAAAGTGATTTGTTCCTTTGAAAGATGTTACATCTTCTAACCACATGAAGTTACCATCTAGTAATGTTTACAAAGATTAATAACAATATTTGAATACTCATCTTATATCTTTCAATTGTCAAGACCATTGAATCTATTAAATATGAACCTTTTTCATCACCATGTCATGTTCTTGAACTGATGAACTTGACCCATTCAACTACATTGAACCATCTTGAACCACTTTGAAATTGGTTCAATGAGGTTCAAAATCCAAACATAACTAAGATAAAAAGTTCAAACAAAGATTGATATGAGGAAAATCACATTTTTGTTAAAAATGGGGTGCATAGGGGTACTAACAAGGTTCCTACTTGCATTCAAATTCATTCTTTTCTTCAGATTCATCAACTCTAACATTTTCACTTTCCACAAATTTGGTAGTGTTATAATTCAAACACTTGTAAGCTTTTCTCTTAGTGAAATAACCTAGGAATATGCCTCCATCACTTTTAGCATCAAGTTTTCCATTCCTATTGTCCTTCAGTGTATAGCATTTTCTTCCAAATACTTTAAAGTATTTCACATTAGGTGCATAACCATGCCATGATTCAAAAGGTGTAGCATTTGTACCTTTCTTGATTTGTACTCGGTTCAAGGAATAGACAGCTTTACTTACAACTTCTCTCCAATATTTTTTTGCAACATTCTTCTCTATCATCAGTGTTCTAGCATAATCCATGATTGATCTATTTCTTCTCTCTTCTATACCATTTTGTGGAGGTGTCCTTGGTGCATACATTTGTCTCTTTATTCCTCTATCATTGTAGAATATGTTGAACTCATTAGATATGAACTCTCCTCCTTTGTTAGATCTCAAAAATTTCAAGCTTTTACCTGTCTCTTTCTCAACTTTTGCCAACACTTAAACAACTAGAAGGAATCATATTTTTCTTTAAGAAACAATACAGTTATCATTTTAGAATAGTCATCCACAAACATAATGAAATATTTATCACCATTGTAACTTTGCACACCAATAGGTCCATAAAGGTCATTATGAACCAATTCCAAAATATCATCAAAAGTATATATTTTTCTCTTGAAAGTAGACTTTGTCATTTTTCCTAATTGACATTGTTTACACCACTGTAACTTTGTGATAACCTACAACTGATTAAATATCTAGATGAACTAAAGGAACAATGATTAGAGATCACCAAGCTATTAAATTTATATGTAAGATGATTAAATCAGTTGACATGTTGTCATTGATGTCAACTAGTTTTGACTATACTTATCATGATAGTTACAAACATATGAATATTTGTAGAAGGAAGAAAAGGTGTAGAAATGAGATATCTACATAAGGAAAAGATGGATATGATAGATAAGGATAAGGTATACATTGGGTAACTTATTGATGAGTCTATAGATTTATATTGTTGACTTGAGCATGTTACATTAATCTATTATGAAGAAGAGATTAGAATTGAACAAGTTAATGTGGTTGGTAATTGAAGACTTCTGTATACACTGAGCCAATGCAGTGTATACCGAGTGACAATAATAACCGAGTTAGTTATCACTGACACATTCAATATCAACCAAGTATGGATGAAAACATTAAATGCTAAGAACAACCAACTGAAATTGATGAGCTGGAAATTGTTATGATTTTGTGGTAAAGGATGAAGTTAGTTATAAGATCCATGACTGTCATAAGTTAGAGATGATCTAAAGGATGAGATTGAAACATGTTATGGACACATCTGCCGAGGAAGGTTAAGTGAAAAAATGGACAAAGGAGATTAAGAGGCAAAATTTGATGGCTGATATGAAAATGGTTTACTTGTCTATTTAAGAGACACGAGTTTCATTGTTAAAACATGCCAGAAAAAATATAGACTATAGAAGATTTTGCGTGAAGAATTTATTCATGCATTCCTGATCAAACTGGTTACAGACAGAACCGGGTTGTAGGCATTACCAAGCGTCATAAAACTATACACCAAGTAAAGTAAGTTGGGGAAATATTAAGGAAGTGAATTGTTTAATGATCAAATGAGTTTTATGAGCATAGTATAGATCTAAATATTTTCAATTGAGTTATATTTGAATCAGATTAGAACTGTATCCGTTTAACCATTGATTTAGCAAAATCTATTAACCGAGTGGACTTAACAGTCTTATTGTATTTACATATGACATTTGTTAAATGTTGATAGTTATCTTGTCAACCCCATAGTGAATGATGGTCAAGAGTTAACTATTATTAATAAATCATCTAACCAAGTCACACCTAACAGTGTGCATTGTAAACTTTAACAAGGTTGGCTCCTAACTGAGCTCACTTTAGAAGAGTAAAATATTTTGGGTTACCAGTCCTAGGTGGTTTTTCCCTTAGCAGGTTTCCATGTTAAATCATTATGTTATGTGTTATTTGTTATGATTCTTTTGCTATCATACTTTACATACTACATAGTTTATTTAATCGGTAATCACAGTTTGGATAATTACTAGTATTCGATAAATGAATAGACAAATTGGTATTTTAGTTTACCGAGTTGCATTAATTGTTGAAATAGTTTTGAGTACATATGAGAGTTTGGGACTATAGGATAACTATTTTAACTAACTCACCCCCTCTCAGTTATTCTAACACTTTGCACACCAATAGGTCCATAAAGGTCATTATGAACCAATTCCAAAATATCATAAAAAGTATATGTTTTTCTCTTGAAACTAGACATTGTCATTTTTCCTAATTGACAATGTTTACACATCTGATTACCAGGTTTCTTCAATCTTGGTAAACCTCTATCTCTTTTCATCTTACTAATATTTACCAAATTGTCAAATTTCACATGACACAACCTCTTATGCCATAACCATACATCATCAAATTGTGCAAACAAACATGTTTATTCAAATAGGTCTAGATAGAAAAAAATAGCTCTTGTATGTTCTCCACTTCCAATTAGCTCACCAGTGGCATTAAATATCTTAGCCTTCTTATGATGAAATTGAACTTGGTAATTAGAACAGTTCAGCTGTGCAACACTCAAAAAATTATATTTAAGACCTTCAACCCAATAAGAATTGTCACATATGATCTTATCAATCAATCTTATTGATCCTTTACCATTCAAAAGACATGGTGCATCATTGCCAAACTTAATGCTCCTACCTTTGTAATGATTTAGGCTTTCAAACTTACTTTTATCACCATTCATGTGATGTGAGAAACCACTATCAATTATCTATATATCAACTTTACTCACATATGAAATAAGTGCACTTTTCTCATCTTCATTAGAATCATCTTTCACAACAACACAAACAACTTCTACATCACAATCATCAGATTCACCAGATTCACTATCAATTTCTTCCTCAACAATATAACAAGACTTCTTACCTTTATCCTTTTAGTCCTTATATATTATGTGATCTCTGTCATTCCTTTTGTCTTTATAATTTCTTTCGCTTCTTTCATCCTTGTCATTCCTACCAGGGCATCTTGCTGCAATATGACCAACTTTGTTACATGAAAAATAGATTATAGGAAGTTTACCTTTAAATTTTCCTTTTCCTCTTGGTAGCCTTCTAGCCACAAGTGCCTCAAGATCATCTAGATCATCATCAAAACTCTCACTTTCACTGTCACTGTCACTGTTCACAAATCTTTCTTTTCCTTTCTTAGACTTATGAAGGATCATTTGAGACTTGAATGCAGGTTCAATATTATGAGTAGTGAAATTATCAAAATTTGACAACTCAAAAGCAAAAAGCCTACCAACAAGACCTTCCAAGGTTAGGTTGTTACCAGGAACACATCTCAGTTCTTGTATTGTAGAAACTCTAATAGCATAAATAGGAAGTAGGGTTCTCAAAACTTTGCTAATAAAAGTTTCATCATCAATATTTCCATTAGCTCCTCTAATAGCATTCACTACCTCTTTAACTTTGACACAATATTAAACAATAGTTTCACCTTCTAACATTCTCATTTCATCAAAATTACCTCTCAAGCTTTCAGATTCAGCCCTCAGTACATTTGTGTCTCCACCATAGATAGAAGTCAGTGTGTCTCACATTTTCTTTGTATTAGTACAATCCTTAATGTCTTCAAATTTAGGATAACTTACGGCTGATGCAATCTCTAACATTGCCTGATTATGTTCATGCTTTTCCTTCATCTCCTTTGCTGTCATAGGTGCAACTACTTGTTAGGAATGAATGATAAATATAACCTATGGGGGAGTATTCATATCCATTCTGTAGTAGTTGTTATTGCATTCATGACTATGATTGTCATTGATGTCAACACAGTGATCTACTGAAGATTAGCAAAGAAGCAGACAATGTTTGAGTTAGCGCGCATGGATATTGAAGATCAAGCTATGTGATGTTGATGAATTAATATATGATGTGTTATATGATTTTGGTTAAGAGTGCAACTAGAAATTCATTTATTCATGATAGTTATGAAGAAATCAGTGGAAGCAGTATTCAGGCAATGTTCTTGAGTAACGATTTGTGAAAATCAGATGATATCTCCTAAATGGGATTGAATTTGATCATGTGTAGGTAGAGAGAAGTAGAAGACATGTTGATAGTGATGTAGACATGAGTGCAAACTTCTAGGTCGCACGAGTGGAGAGTTATCTTAATTGGAAGCCGACAATTTTGTGTAATTTTTATGTAACATGTGAAAACTTTTATTTTATAATTTGTATGCTGACTCATTTGTAATTACTTGAGTGTTGTATAAAGGAAGGAATATATTCCTTATTGTATGTAAGTATGTGTCATTGAATTGAGAAGATTGTGAAAGTGGATTGTGGATTTATGCAATACTTGTTGAAAGAGGATATGCGAAGTACAAAGATCTAGTATTAAGATCTAGTGTAGTAGTTGGTGTGGTTTGACATAGTTAGAGAAGAGGTAACATGTTGTTAAGATTAGTAATCTTTTGATATTATTCTATTGAATAATATAGAGATCATTTGGATAGTGTGTTCAGTGATCTTGCCATTGAAGTTGTTTGGGCAGTGGGTCCTTCTGTCTTCCATAACTCCTAATAGAGTTAGAATCTTCTAGCAGGGATTCAAAGTCTCCTAACAAGGACTCATATGTACTAAATGTATTTCATAAGACTCCTAACAAAGTCCATCCTCTCACAAGGAACTTTCATATTAGTGCACCTTTTGTGGGCATCATTCCCACCGGGGTTTACTCTTTGATCAAGAGGTTCCCTAGTTAACATATCTTGTGTCATTGTGTATGAATATCTTTCTATGATTGTTGGTTACATTGCTTATATGGTTGAAATCTATTAAAGTTGATAAAAGTTATAATTGTCTGATAACTGATTCACCCCCCCCTCTCAATTATCTTGGTGGACTTTACTTTCTAATAATTGCTATTAGAGCAGTAGGTCCTTGAAGGAAAATTTTAACAACTTAAGGAGATCCATGGTGAGTCATTTCAGGAAAGAAAGCCCTAAGTTTGATGGAGTAAATTTTGACAAATGGAAAGAAAAGATGAAGACACACTTACTTTGTTTAAGACCAGGTTATTGGTTAATCACAAAGAATGAGTAGACTATCATTGATGAGGATAAAATTGAAGAATGTATTGATGGAGAAAGAGATCTATTCATGTGTAACATACTTGCTAGAGAAGCACTTTTGTCAGCCCTTCTGGAGAATGAGTATAGTCAGGTAAAATATCTAAAGACATCTCATTAAATTTGGTTAGCTTTACAATCTACTTTTGAAGGTCATGAACATGCAAAGAAAGTCAGATTACATAATTGGATATGTGCATTTGAAGATATAAGAATGATGGAAGATGAATATGTTAGAAGCTATATTGGTAGAATGTCAGAGATTGTTGCAGGTATAAAATCTTGTGGAGGAAAAAAGATAGAGAATGAAGTGATATGGAAAATTCTAAGGACATTGACTCTTGCATTTAAGAAGACAATATAGATGATTGAACAAGTTATACCTTGTACTAAAAACTTCACCAAAGAAACTCTTCTTGGAAGATTGGAAGTAGCAGAGATGAACTTGAGGTTATCAGGAGACTTACCTAGAATGGAGACAACATTTAGTGCACTTAGTGTTCACCCTACTTTGTCAAGAAGCATCAATGTAAGAAAAGATTATGCTAGCAACAACAGATCTAGAAATGAAGAAGACATGAATATTGAAGAAGGTATTGCCTTGCTTATGAAAAGAGAATCAGGTGGTAAGAAATTTTTTAAATGTTGGACTTGTCAAGAATATGGTCATTTTGCATCTAAATGTCCTAAGAGAGTTAAGAAGTATAGAAACAAATTTAAGCCTAGAAGATCTAAAGAATGTTATTATGCTAATGATGAAGAACTTGAAGCTAGTGTGGAGAAAACCTTAAGTGAAAGTGATAATGAGCATGATGATATAGGATTTGTAGCAATAAAAGAAGAAAATCCTGAAATAGAAGTTAAGGAAGAAAAAGCCTTAGTTTCTCAAGTAGAAAATAAATTTGATTGGATTATAGATAGTGGTTGTTCATATCATATGACTGGAGACATGAAAAAGTTCATAAAGTTTAACAATTATGATGGAGGAATTGTTAGAGTTGGAAACAATGCACCTTGTTTGATTAAGGGTATAGGATCTATTACTCTTGATGGAAAGACTAATACTGATGATGTTTACTTTGTGGATGGTTTGAAACATAATCTTTTGAGTGTTGGACAACTATTTGATAAGGGATATCAAGTTTAGTTTACTAAGAAAACTTGTGTGATCAAAGACAAGGATGGTAATTTGATTGGTACTGGATCTAGAACCAGATGTAATGTATTTTAGTTGAATCCTACTGAGATGACATGCTTGATTACTAAGATTGATGATAGTTGGTTATGGCACATAAGATTTTGTCATATAAACTTTGATAACATTGTGAAAGTGAGTACTATACTTGTAGTAAGAGATTTGCCTATAATTATGAAGCCTACTAACATGATTTGCAAGGAATGTGTGATGGCTAAATAGAAGAGAAGTTCATTTCCCAGCAAGAAGTTCACAACAACAGAAAAGTTGGAGATTGTTGATACTGATTTGAGTGGTCCCCAAAAGACTAGAGGATTCTATGGAGAAATGTATTTTATGATTCTTGTTGAGGATTTTACAAGAATGATGTGGATTACATTTCTTAAAGAAAAATCTAAAGCATTTGATAAGTTTAAGATCATTAAGAACAAAATTGAGAATGAATATAGAATGAAGATACAATGTTTAAGATCAGATAGAGGTGGAGAATTTACTTCAAGAGAATTTAACAATTTTTGTGAAGTGAATGGTATTAAGAGACAACTTTTAGCCCTTAGGACACCTGAAAAAAATGGTATTGTAGAAAGAAGAAATAGATCAGTGACTGAGGAAACAAGAGCTATGTTATTTGAGAAAGACTTGGTGAAGATATTCTGGATAGAAGCAGTGAACACAATAGTGTATACAATGAACAAAGTACAAATTAGAGCAGACACATACAAGACACCCTATGAACTATGGTTTGGACATGCACCATCAGTTAAGTATTTTAGAATTTTTGGAAGCAAATGTTATATTAAGAGAGATGATGACATTGAAAAGTTTGATCCTAGAAGTGATGAAGGTATATTTCTTGGATATTCATTCAAGAGAAAAGCTTATAGATGTTACAATAAAAGAACTAAGACTATTGTTGAGAGTGCAAATGTTAAAGTTGATGAAAAGTTCAAAATTCAAGAAAGAATGCTTGATTATGAATCAGATGAAGAAGCTCATCCTAAACCTAATCCAGAGCCTACTAAATTATTTTATGAAATTGACAGTGATTTGTTGAATGAAAGTAATAGTGAAGCAACTATTGAAGAACCTACAACATAAACAAGTATTGAGACAGTGACACCTAACATGAATCTATCAAGGAATCATCCTGTTGAATAGATTATTGGAAGCATAGATAGAGGAGTTCAGACTTGAAATAAGTTACAAGAACATTTATGTTTGATTTCTCAAATTGAACCTACATCTACTAGTGAAGCCTGTGAAGATGAATATTGGACTAAAGCTATGAAAGAAGAACTAGATCAGATTGAAAAGAATAAGACGTGGGAATTAGTCCCTAGACCTAAAGATAAGAATGTTATAAGAATGAAATGGGTATTCAGAAATAAGATGAATGGACAAGGAGAAGTTGCAAGGAACAAAGCAAGATTGGTATGTAAAGGATACTCACAGCAAGAAGGAATTGACTATGAAGAAACTTTTACACCAGTAGCAAGAATTGAAGTAGTAAGAATGTATTTATCTTATGCAGCTTACAAGAAATTCAAAGTGTATCAGATGGATGTGAAGTCAACATTTCTAAATGGAGAATTAGAAGAAGAAGTCTACATTGAGCACCCTGAAGGTTTTCCTTTAAATAAAGAAGGAGATATGGTATGCAAACTGAAGAAAGCTTTATATGGACTAAAACAAGCACCTAGAATATGGTATGCAAGATTGGATAAGTATTTGATAAAATTAGGATTTACAAAAGGCACAGATGATAGCAACCTATATACAAAAGAAATTGAAAATTGTTTGTTGGTTGTAGTTATTTTTGTTGATGATATTATCTTTGGAGGAGAAGATGAAGCTAGTGATAAATTTGCAGATGAAATGAAGACTAAATTTGAAATGAGTATGGTTGGTGAAATGAAATACTTTTTAGGATTGAAAATAATACAGAAAAGTGGTGGTATCTTTGTTAGTTAGACAAAGTACTTGACTGATTTACTAAAGAGATTTGGAATGGAGAACTGTAAACTAGTTGGAACACCTATGGTGACCAAACACAAATTATCTTGCACAGATGAGACTCCTACATTTGAACAAAAGAAGTACAGATCTATGATTGGAGGATTGTAGTATTTGACCCATACAAGACCAGATATATCACATTCAGTTGGAATTGTAGCAAGATTTCAAGCTGAACCTAGAGAATCACATTATGCAGTAGTAAAAAGGATACTGAGGTACTTAATAGGCACAATTGACTATGGATTGTGGTATGAAAAATCTGATGACTTTACCTTATGTGCATATACAGATGCAGATTGGGTAGGTAGTGTTGATGAAAAAAAGAGCACCAGTGGTGGAGCATTTTTCCTTGGAGGAAGATTAATTTCTTGGCTAAGCAAGAAGCATAATTGTATTTCACAAAGCACAATAGAACTAGAGTATGTGGCCGCAACAAACAATTGTATTCAGATAATTTGGATGAAGTAGATGTTGAAGGATATTGGAATAAATTTTTTTGAGCATGTTGTTATACATTGTGACAATAATAGTACTGTTAGTATGTCTAAGAACCTTGTGTTACATTCTAAGACAAAGGATATAGAGATAAAGTATCATGTAGTAAGAGAGAAAGTTGCACAGAAAGGAGTCAGACTTGAGTATGTAAGCACAAAGGAGTAGATTGTAGATATATTTACTAAACCTTTGCCTAAGGATACATTTGAGTATCTAAAAGGTATGCTTGGGGTTATGCCCCAACCTACTTTTGAAAATTGATGCAGATTGTTGCATCCGTTCAATGGTATATGAGCCTTATCTTTCTTCTGGACTGGATGTTGGTACTTCCTCTATGGGGGAGTATGTGTATCTGAGCTGAGTCATGAGGACTCTAGTGAATTTATTTTCTATACAATGTCTTTTAAAATTGGAGTTGTTGTTGACATAATGATGAAACTTCTGTCATTGATGTCGATGGGGGAGGAGTATACATTAAAAAACTATCTGAACCATCTATTGGAGAAAACTAATAGGAAAATGAAGCATGATTTGATTTAATGGACTTGTGATTTGATTGATGAAGAGGACTTAAAAGAATTTTTAGAGCAGCATTGTTGCAGTAGTTGGTATTCATGGAACTTGGATGTTTTTTCATCTATGTTTCCATAAATGCCAATGGGGGAGATTGTTAGGAATGAATGCTAAATATAACATATGGGGGAGTATTCAAAGCCATTCTGTAGTAGTTGTTGTTTCATTCATGATGCATGAGCATCCTGGGTGTAAGAGAAATCTTGCATCACCCAAAAATATTTCTATTTTTGTGTTCAATAAGGGCTATCTTGTGTAGAGATGCTATTTATGGAAACTTGCTATTTTTAGTAAGTTGGTCATATGATCTTGGAATGTTCTGATTTTACATGCAGAGGTTCATCTTAGTCATATTAGCTCGCCAGTAAAGTTTCATGGCTAGATCAGGTCTAGTTTTGAAGATATTGAAGATTTTTGATATTGGCAGCAGGGTACATAAACTTTCAACTTAGTATTGAAGGCTTTAGAGGCCCCGGATGAGGTCAAAAATTTGGGTGATAAGCACTTATGCAAGTCAAGCCTGTAGAGTGCTTCGTGGCCTTTCCAAAATGGGGTTATAATAGTCCATCAAGTCAACTGGTGATGACTTATGGTCTCTAGAAGTCAGGTCACCTAAAGTGGCAGAAAATAATTTTCCTTCAAAATTTCTGTTCGGGTTTCAAAAGTTATTTTGAGATGACTTTGATGAATAAATTAAAAAATAAAATAATTCTAAGTTTGGTCGGCCCTAAGGGCTAAATTTTTAGAACCTTCTCAGGCGGTGGAAAATGCCTATATAAAGAAGACCCGTAGTGTTGTCTAGGAAAGTTCTAGGTAGTAGATTTGGGTATTGATTCAAGGCTTTGTCCTATAGAATATTGTAAGGGAATGCCCATGTGGCTTTGCATATTGTAATTCTGAAAGTTTGTAATTCCACATTTGTGGAGATAATAAGAAGCAAATTTTCTATTCTTGCATATTGTTGTTGTTTCTCTATTTCTGTTATGTGTTTGTGGTATTAAGGGAAGCACCCTTCATCAAGTGGTATCAAAGCAGGAGTTCTTGTGTGTGTAAATAGATCACCGACTGTGAGGTAGTTTGCACCAGGACCATGGTTAGGGTTTTAGTACACATTGTGAAAATGCCTCCATGAAGGGAACATGGTGGAAGAGCTGGTGTTGTAACACTTAAGGTTAGAGCACTCCAGAGACAAGTGTGAGCATTGCAAGAAGAGATTCATAGATGAATGAATCTTAATGTTAGAGATGAAAGCGAGGATGAGGATGAAGCCGAAGAAGAAGATCAAGAAGGAGATGTCAAAATTATGAACCGGGAGGAAGAAATACTTTTTTGGGCCATTTCCAAGATCAGGAAAAGACCTAAGATTGAGGTTCCTACATTTTCAAGAAATCTTAACCTAGAGGAGTTGATCGAATGGATCAATGAATGTGAAGAATATTTTGAGTATGAAGATACTAAGAATCCTGATAGGGTCAAATTCGCGAAGGCCAGACTGAAGAGTCATGCAAAGATCTAGTGGCAAGAGATTCAATTGGAGTGAAATAGAAGAGGAAAGGATAAAATCACAAGATGGGATCAGATGGTGGATAAATTGAAGTGACAGTTCATCTTTGTTGATTATGAGCTTGACCTACTGAAGAAAATGAAAAGTTTGAAGCAAGCGGGATGATCTTTTCAGGAGTATACAGAGGAGTTCTATCGAATCCTCATCAAAACAAGCCATGTAGAAGTGGATAAGGAGAAAGTTTCTCGTTACTTTAATGGGTTGAGGCTGAGCATTCAGGAGGAGCTAAATCTAGTTTGAATGAATAGTATTGAAGAGGCATACCAGTTTGCCCTAAAAGTAGAGGAATAGTTGAACAAGAAGTTTGAGAGTAGACAAAATGGAAGAGGTCACGGTGGACGATCTAGTGGACAGTCATATGGAGGCCGAAATGAAGATTCAAAAAAGAAGGATGAGGCTAGTAGCAGTCAAAATCAGAGAGAAAACAATTCCAATCATTTCCAAGATCAGAACAATAGAGATCAGAGAGGAAGAGGAAGAGGACAAGGTTCAGGAAGAGGAGGCTTCTATGGAACATGTTTTCACTGTGGAGAAGAAGGTCATAGGGCATTTGAATGTCCTCAACACTAAGGAAGGATGAATAGGAGGAATGAAGGCTAGGCCAGAGTTGCACATGTAGATGAAGATGCCAGATCATCAAATTCTAAAGATGCTGAAAGAGGAGAAACACTGATTAATAGAAGAGTCCTGTTGAGTGGTGAAAATGAACCTGAACAAAGGAGGAGCCTGTTTCACACTAGATGCAAGTGTGAGGGTAAATGCTGTGATGTGATTATTGATAGTGGAAGCACTGACAATTTGGTGTCAGAAGAGATGGTGACAAAGTTGAAGCTCAAGAAATAGAAACACCCACATCCATATTGGATTGCTTGGGTGCAGGATGACCACAAGGTCATGGTTAGTGAAAAGTGCCTAGTAAAGTTTAAGATCAGCGGGTACCAAGATGAGGTAATATGTGATATCATATCTATGGATGCATGTCATATGTTGTTAGGTAGACCATGACAGTTTGACAGATGTGTTGTACATGATGATCATGCGAATACCTACTCCCTGACAAAGGATGGAGTGTGACATAAGCTAAAGCCATTGAAGGAGACCGAAGAAAAGGTATGTGGTAATGCAAGAATAACTTTTGTTGATGGAAGAAAATTCCTAGATGGTATGAGGCATGAGCATGTGTGTTTTGCTTTAATTCCAAAAGCTGGTAAGGAGGAAGTAGAGGATGTACTTGTAGAGGTTGCAGATTTGTTGAGTGAGTTTTAGGATATTGTATCTGATAATGTACTTGATGGATTACCACCGGTAAGGAAGATCAGTCATCACATGGATTTGATTCTAGGAGTCAATTTGCCAAACAAGGCAACACATAGAATGACACCAACAGAAAGTGAAGATTTGAACAGACAAGTACATGAGTTGTTATAGAAGGGATTGATTCGGGAGAGCCTGAGTCCATGTGCTATACCAATGGTATTAGCACCAAAGAAGAATGGAGAGTGGAGGATGTGTACAGATTGTAGAGCAATAAATAAGATCACAATCAAGTACAGGTTTCCATTGCCACAAATGGATGATATTATGGACTGTTTGAGTGGAGTTGTGTATTTCTCAAAGATAGATCTGAAGAGTGGATATCACTAGATTCAGATCAGAGAAGGAGATGAATGGAAGAATGCCTTCAAGACAAAGGAAGGATTTTATGAGTGGTTAGTAATGCCTTTTGGGCTAACCAATGCACTGAGCACTTTAATGCGGCTCATGAATGAGGTTCTGAAAGAATTTCTGGGTAAGTTTGTCATTGTGTACCTAGATGATATTTTGATCTTTAGTAAGACATTGGAAGAGCATATGATGCATATTCGTATGGTGCTTGAGAAGATGAGAGATGAGAAATTGTAGATTAATTTGAAGAAGTGCTATTTTGTGAAGAAGGAATTAGTGTATTTGGGATTTGTAGTTTAAGAAGAAGGTCTAAAAATAGATCCAGAGAAAGTACAAGCTATCCTTGAATGGCCTACTCTAAGAAGTTCTACTGAGGTAAGATCTTTTCATGGTTTGGCTAGCTTTTACAGAAAGTTTATCAGAAATTTTAGCAGTATTTGTGGACCCTTGACTGAAACAATGAGAGGGGATAGAAAAGAGTTCAAGTGGACTAATGGGGCAGATAAGAGTTTTAAACTGTTGAAATAGAAAGTTACAGAACAACCTGTTTTAGCACTTCCAAATTTTAATAAGGTGTTTCAAGTAGACTGTGATGCTAGTGGTACTGCAATAGGAGTTGTTATGAGCCAAGAAGGTAAACCTATTGCTTATTTCAGTGAGAAGTTAAATGATGCCAAAAGAAAGTATTATGTTTATGATCAGGAATTTTATGCTATAGTTCAGGCATTGAAGAAGTGGAGACACTATCTACTTCCTAAGGAGTTTGTTTTGTATACTGATAATCAAGCTTTGCAATATTTGAATACTCAAGGAAAGTTGAATCAAAGGCATTTGAAATGGGTTGATTTTTGCAGAGTTACACATTTGTTTTGAAACATAGGAGTGGAAAGTCTAATAGGGTTGTAGATGCTCTTAGCAAAAGGAAACTATTGTTGACAGAAATGCAGATTGAAGTGGTTGGGTTCAAGGAACTGAAGAATTTGTATCTAGAGGATCCTGATTTTGGTGAAGCTTGGAAAGCTTGTAAAGAACCTGTTAATGTAGACAAAATGAAGTGGCTGGATTTTATCATCTAGGATGATATGCTATTCAGAGGGAGTTAGTTGTGCATTCCACGAAGTTCTATGAGGGATAATATCATCAAGGAGAAGCATAGCGGAGGATTGGCTGGACATTTTGGTCATGATAAAACCCTTACTTTGGTTAGTGAGAATTATTATTGGCCACAGTTGCAGAATATGTCAAATGGTGAAAGGATTGAAGTAGAATATAGGGTTGTATTAGCCATTACCTGTACTAGAGAAGCCTTGGAAGGATATCAGTATGGACTTTGTTCTTGGTTTACCAAGGATGCAGTGGGGGCATGATTCAATTTTTGTGGTAGTTGAAAAATTTTCCAAGATGGCTCATTTTAATTCCTGTAAGAAGACTAATGATGCTGTTCATGTAGCAGAATTATTTTTCAAAGAAGTGGTGAGACTACATGGTTTGCTAAAGAGTATAGTTTCAGATAGGGACACTAAGTTCGTTGGATATTTCTAGTGTAGATTGTGGAAGAAGTTGAAGATAGATCTGAAGTTTAGTTCATCACATCATCCACAGAATGATGGATAGACAGAGGTGGTGAATAGGAGTTTGGGAAATTTGCTGAGATGTTTGGTTGGAGATAAGCCAACAGGATGGGATTTGATTTTACCACAGGCAAAATTTGCATATAGTAATTATGTCAACAGGAGGATTGGTAAATCATCATTCTAGATTGTATATGGGAGTAGTCCAAGAAACGCATCTGAGTTGAGATAGATAGATAAAGGAGAAATAAGTAGTGCTGAAGCTGAGGATTTTGGAGAAAACTTGAAGAACATCCATGAGGAGGTGAGGAAGCATATTACCAAGATGAATGCACAGTATAAGGCTAAGGCAGATGTGAAAAGGAGGCATAAGGAATTTCAAGTTGGAGATGAAGTCATGGTTCATTTGCGGTAGGAGCGATTTTCAGTTGGTACATATAAAAAATTGAAAATGAAGAAGTTTGGGCCATGTAAAATACTGAAGAAGTATGATTCAGGAAATGCATATGAAGTAGAAATGCCTACCGAGCTAAATATTTCACCAGTGTTTAACATTTCAAATCTAACAAAGTATCATGAGGGAGGTGTTGAAGATGAGATCACAACAGCATAGTGGAGTATTCCAGCAACTAGTTCAGACATGAAAGAGATTGAGGATATACTGGATAGTCGTGTTGGCAGGAGCACAAGGAACAGGACATATGAATAATATCTGGTCAAGTGGAAAGGATGACCTATTGAAGATTCATCATGGCTAACAAAGGAGGAGGTTAACCATCTTGGTTTTCCTCTACACACCTAAGACGTGACGGGGTCACTTCTCAAATTACCCTAGGTGTCTGATGTAGGAGCATCCTGGGTGTAAGAGCAATCTTGCATCACCCAAAAATATTTCTATTTTTGTATTCAATAAGGGCTATCTTGTGCAGAGCTGCTATTTATGGAAACTTTCTATTTTTAGTAAGTTGGTCATATGATCTCAGAATGTTCTGATTTTACATGTGGAGGTTCATCTCAGTCATATCAGCCTGCCAGTAAAGTTTCATGGCTAGATCAGGTCTAGTTTTGAAGATATTGAAGATTTTTGATATTGGCAGTAGGGTACATAAACTTTGAACTCAGTTTTGAAGGCTTTTGAGGCCCCAAATGAGGTTGAAAATTTGGGTGACAGGCACTTGCATGAGTCAAGCTTGTAGAGCACTTTGTGGCCTTTCTGAAATGGGGTTATAATAGTCCATCGGGTCAACTAGTGATGACTTACGGTCTCTAGAAGTCGGGTCACCTGAAGTGGCAGAAAATAATTTTCCTTCAAAATTTTTGTTCAGGTTTCAAAAGTTATTTTGAGCCGACTTTGATGAATAAATTGAAAAATAAAATAATTCTAAGTTTGGTCAGCCCTAAGGGCTAAATTTCTAGAACCTTCTCAGGCGGTGGAAAATGCCTATATAAAGAAGACCTGTAGTGTTGTCTAGGGTAGTTCTGGGTAGTAGATCTAGGTATTGATTCAAGGCTTTGTCCTATAGAATATTGTAAGGGAATGCCCATGTGGCTTTACATATTATAATTCTGAAAGTTTGTAATTCCACATTTGTGGAGATAATAAGAAGCCAATTTTCTGTTCTTGCATATTGTTGTTGTTTCTCTATTTTTGCTATGTGTTTTTGGTATTAAGGGAAGCACCCTTCATCAATTCATGACTATAATTGTCATTGATGTCAACAGAGTGATCTACTGAAGATTAGCAAAGAAGCAGACATTGTTTGAGTTAGTGAACATGGGATATTAAAGATCAAGCTATGCGATGTTGAGGATGTACTCTATGATGTGTCATATGATTGTGGTTAAGAGTGTAGATAGAAATTCATTTATTAATGATAGTTATGAAGAAATCAGTGGAAGCAGTATTCAAGCAGTGTTCCTGAGTAGCAGTTTGTGGAAATTGGATGATATCTCCTAAATGGGATTGAATTTGATCATGCGTAGTTAGAGAGAAGTAGAAAACATGTTGATAGTGATGTAGACGTGAGTGAAAGCTTCGAGGTCACATGAGTGAAGAGTTATCTTAATTGGAAGCTGATAATTTTATGTAATTTTTATGTAACGTGTGGAAAATTTTATTTTGTAATTTGTATACTGACTCATTTGTAATTATTAGAGTGTGGTATAAAGGAAGGAATGTATTCCTTTTTTTATATAAGTATGTGTAATTTAGTTGAGAATATTGTGAAAGTGGATTGTGGATTTATGCAATACTTGTTGAAAGAGGATATGGGAAGTACTGAGATCTGTTGTAGCAGTTGGTGCAGTTTGGCACAGTTAGAGAAGAGGTAACACGTTGTTAAGATCAATAATATTTTGATATTATTTTCTTGAATAATATAAAGATTAGTTGGACAATGTGTTCAATGATCTTGCCATTGAAGCTGTTTGGGTAGTGGGTCCTTCTATCTTCCATAACTCCTAACAAAGTTAGAATCTTTTAGCAGGGATTCAAAGTCTCCTAACAAAGACTCATATGTACTAGATGTATTTCATAAGAAACATAATAGAGTCCATCCTCTCACAAGGAACTTTCATATTAGTGCATCTTTTATGGGCATCATTCCCACTGGGGTTTACTCTTTGATCAAGAGGTTCCCTAGTTAACATATCTTGTGTCATTGTGTTATTGTGTATGAATATCTTTATATGGTTGTTGGTTACATTGCTTATATGGTTGAAATCTATTGAAGTTGATAAAATTTATAATTGTCTGATAACTGATTCACCTCCCCTCTTAATTATCTTGGTGGACTTTACTTTCTAACACTAGTGGTACATAAGCATTCTCCACATAATATTTCATTGAATCACCAATATCGGCTAGGTGTAGCTTCAAAAAAATCTTCAATGCAGGGAAGTTCTCCTTGTTCAGCTTTGGTACCTCCTTTTTGTACATCTTGATCATTTTCTTCAAGTACCTTTACATTTTTTCCTTACAACCACCAACAGCTCTGATACCAATTATTAGAATGATTTTAGAATAACTAAGAGGGGGGGAGGGGGGTGAATCAGTTATCCTCAGGTCTAGATATACCAATAAAATTGTTCAACACTTCAACAAAATTAGATCTATTTAGAAATTCACTTAGTCTCTGTAGAATATAATTAGTAACATAAAACTTGCAGTCCACTGTCCAAAAGTAATCAACTTGCAAGAATATAAAAATATTAACAACATAACACATCAAACAACATTCACACAAGTATGAAACCATGATTTAACATGGAAAAACAATTTGGGAAAAACCACCAGTAACATGCTACCAAATTTTCACTTTTTTGAAGTGAGCTCTGTGAGAATACAACCCCATTAAAGGTTACAATACATACTGTTATGTGTGACCCCGTTAAAGGATTTAATCACCCTGTTAGGACTGACTTGGTTAGAGGGCTTAAGAACATCCCATTAGAATGTCACTTTGATTAAAGGGTTTACAAATGATTGTTAGGTCAACCTTGATTAAAGGATTTTAACTAATACAATGGTTAGAAAGTAACAATAGGTTCTGATATAAAATATATAACTCACTTTGCAAATATAGATCCAATAAGCTCATATGTTGATTTACTGACTGACCTTCATTTTCATCTCCATCTCTGATCTTCTCGAAAATCCCTTCAAGAAATCACCTCAACTTTGTTCATCTCTTCACAACTCTTCTCAACCTTTTTCTTAGGTTTTCCAATCAATAACATCAACCTCTTCCTCACACCACATAACACACAACTAGGTCATCCTTATACCTCCTTCATTAGGTCAATTAATCTTTTTCCACTTAATCTCTTCTGTAGATCTTAGGTTTAGGTTAGATTCATCAAATCCTTCCATCATTTTGTTCTCCTCCTTATCCTTCTAGATACTTCTCAAAACTTCTCCTTGAATCTATAAGAAAATAGTTTACCATGAATTAAATGCTCTAAGTCATTAGTCTTTATCTTTAACACATTTTACATATCCCAGGAATTCAACTATGTTGGCTGGGGATCTCAATTCCTTCACAAACTATAAATTACTGACACTTGGTCAATACTGTGTTCATCTACTTTTCATCACTAGATAACTCAGTCATCGCTAAACTTGATCTTCTCAAAAAACACTGTCTTCGCTCAGCTAATTCTCTTCTACTCGACAATTACTGATTCTTGCTCAACACTAAAATTTTCTCGACTTATATTGGCGCTCGGTCAACACTATCATCACTTGGCTTAAACTGAATTTCTTCTCTTTTTTCTCAGTTAAGTCTATGCTTCTAGAATTTTGTTCCTCATTTCTTCTATGCTTCAAATCAAGTGACTTCTTCACTTAGTGTTATATATAAACAACACATTACCTTGCCAATGTGCCAACTAATCAAGTACCCATTATAGTTTCTCATAACTCAACCTTTCACTAGGTCCTCTTGTTATCACCTCTTTTCAAATCCTCTTCATCATTCAAAAGATATGGTACTTTTTTTTTAAGCAAGCTCTACCTAGGGGGCAATACCCATTGTATTGCATAAAAAGAAATTACAAAAGGAGAAGAAATTCTAGATTTGAGTAATCAACAAGGATTAGTGGTACAAATACATGATCCCATTGCCTATTGTCATCACCCTCGATCCTACTTCCTCTAAAAAGAGGTTCCCATTTACTTGAAAAAAAGCCTCAAATTTTGCCAAATCATATTCCTTTATGATGTCTATCTTGAAGATTGTCCAAGCCTTCTTCATCAATGTCTTCTTACCTTCTACCTCAAGAGTAAAGTGGCACAACAAACAACCACCTATGAGCTTCATATCTATATTGTCTAGCGTTGTAGCCACTTCTGTGTACAGATTGTCTACCACAATCCCACGAGCCAAGCTTACTGTGGACAATGAGTGGCCAATAATTTGGATGAAGGGCTAAAAAAGATCTATGATCAGCCTCCCATCATGGACATGATCTCCTACCCAATAATTTGGTCCCAGTATCATGACCATGATCAACTGCTCCTCATTGGGCCGACTGAAGATCCTTTGGATTTGTTCTTTTGATGATTCCATAAGAACCTCTACTTTACCACATTGATAGCTAATTCCTAAGTGATTCACCATTCAAATTTGATAAGAAGATTTATCTCACCTAAAACAAGTTTCATAGAGACCAATTTATAAGTGAAAGCTGACTCATCGGTGTAAGCTCGCTGCTACAAGATAGCTCTTAGCACATGCCTAACTACTTCAAAGGACTGGGGAACTAACTACAATCCACAAAGCCATGTGAGGGATCTCTGTGCTGATCACGCACACTAGCCAAACATCTCATCCCCCACTGCCAGTGTCGTCAAACGTCTATTTCTATCCTATCCCATTCCTTGTGTGTGAGTCAAGATTTGTAGTAATGATATTTTTTAAGCCACATGACATCGGTACATCCCAAATGAGTTCCAGATCTGATGCTTCATCAATCCCCAAATTTTCTACGTGGTTGGCCACTTTATCGCCTTCTCGATAAACATGCTAGATTTGAAAAATGACCCAGATTCTTCAAAAGCTCATCAATTCTAGGAATCTAATTAGCCAGTCTCTAATTGTGGAACTTAGATTTTGATACACCATTGAGGATGATTTGAGAATCTCCTTCAATTATGAGCTTATATATACCATTATAAACACACTAATTAAGCCCTGCCTCCCAGGCTGATATTTTAGCTGCATTGTTAGTGGTGACACCCATGCTCCTGGCAATTCCCCATAATAATTCTCCCTTGTCATCCCCAACTATAACACCTAGACCACTCCTTCCTAGGTTGCCTCAGCTAGCTCCTTCAAAATTCAACTTTGCCCATCCGGATGGGGGAGCCTGCCAAAATGTTTGTTTCCTCTCTATCTTTTTATTATTGAGTTTGTGATCCCCATGGTGTTTGAGTAGCCACACCTTCTGCATGTCGGAGTCCCATTTTGACAAGTACTTGTAATTCAGCCCCATAATCTTGTTGTTCACTACTTCTATGGTAGCTTGAATTTTTCCCTTGAGTTTACTGACATCCATTGCTTCCTCCTTGAAGATCCTTCTATTAGGTTCTTTCCACACATGCCAAACCAGCATAGATGGGCTTACAATCTAGATTAGTCCCCATTTTGAGTGACTTCTATCAGTAGGCCATGAAGAGAGGAATTCCTTGATTGTAGCATTCCTAATTGCATGCCATTGCATCCTATCAAGTAGCCAATCCCAGCATTCTCTAGCTATAGGACACCAGAACAACAAATGATTTGCCAAATCCTCTTCTTGTCTACACATAATACACCAATTGGGACCATAAATCCCAATCGACTTTAGTCTATTGCCTATCAAAATCCTTCCATGTAGAGAAATCTAGAGGAAGGCCCCACCTTTGGTAACATCCATTTTCCCCAAAAAATTTTGGAAGGCCATTGTTCGTAGCTCTATCTATGTCTTAAAAGCTCGTATCTAAGGTTTACCTTGTAACCACCTAATTTGGAGGCACTCCATATCAAAGAGTCTTCTGTGTTCAAGCAGATCATGATTATGTGATTTAGCAACTCTTGCAAGATTGTGTGATTAGATGATGATGAATCTCCTATGCTTTTATAACTTTCCCTAGTGGAGGAAGGGGAGGGGAAGAACATATAGTCGGCTACCCATAAACCTACCGATGCTTCCATATAGTTCACCCAATCTTGGTCTAAGAAGAAGGATTTGAGAGGCATATCCCCATGCTAGGAGTCTCTCCAAAACCCTTCTCTCTATCTATTGCTAATCTACCATGTGAGGTTCTTTGTAAGGATCTTATAGATTTCCCAAATGAATCTCCAAAAAGAGGAGCCATTCTATGCATTTTCCACCATCAGTATTCTGTCAGGAGCCCAAGAATCTAGGTATTTCACAATCATGATTCTGTACCAAGGTTTTCTCAAATGCTTATACATTTTCCATGCTAATTTGGCACCCAATGCCAAATTCTAGAGGTTCTTTCTCCATAGCCCTGCACCTCCTTCCTCCTTGACCAAGCATGCCATATCCCAAATAATGAGATGAATCTTCTTGTCTGATTTTGGGCCTTCCCAAAGAATTTTTTTGAACAAACCATCTAGAGCTGAGGAAGCTCTATTAAATAGTCTGTATATAGACAAATAATATGTTGGAATGGCCCATAGAACTGATTTGATCATGAGGATCCTTCCTTCCCGTGAGAGCCACCTATTCTTCCATGACAAGGCTTTCAATCAAGATTTATTTAGCACCTCCTCCCAAAAATTATTGTCCACTCATCCTACATAGAGGGGAGCCCCGAGATAGGAGATCAAGAAATCTCCTTGATCAAACTCCAGAATGGAAGAGATGTTTGATCGAAGTCTCCTGTTGGTATTAAGGAAGTAAACCCTTGACTTAGTCTTGTTCATGGTTTGGAATGAAGGTCCTTCATATGTGTCCAACACTGCCTTAATAAGCTTGGCCTCTCTAACCATGGCCTCCCCAAAAAGGATGACATCATCCACAAACTGAGAATAAGATATGGGATCCATATTTTCATGAATGTAAATCCCTCACCAACTTCCAATCCTAGTTTGTAGTTTAATGAATTTTCCTAGAGCTTCTACCATCAAAACAAATAGAAATGGAGATAGGGGATCACCTTGTCTAGCTTCTTATCCTTATGCAGACTATGAATAGATTCACCCACCAAGATAATGCTGTCCACAATATCACGTCTAGGAAAAAAACCATGTTGCTTAACCGAGATGATCCTATTAAGAAGTGGCTTAAGTTTGTTGACCAATGCCTTAGACAAGATTTTTAATAGGGAGTTGCATAGTGCGATTAGCCAGAAATCATCTATGGAAAAGATCTCTTTTTTTTAGGGATCAATGCAATGACAGTGTTGTTCATCTCTTTCAAAAATTATCCTTTCATTTGGAAGGCTTCCACCACTTTAAGAATTTTCTCTCCCATAAATCCCTAGCACTTTTCAAAAAATTCTGAGGGGAAGGTGTCGGGACTCGAAGCTTTGAAAGGGGATTGTCAAACGTAGCTCTTTTTATTTCTTGTAAAGAGAACGGGTGCATCAGCTGCAAGTTATTAGCATCAAAAAATTCTTGGTTGATAATTATTAGAATAACTGAGAGGGGGGGTGAATCAGTTAGATTAGTTATCCTACAGTCCCAATCACAAATATGCAGCTCTTAAAACAATTCCAAATAATTCTATAGCTCGGTAACATAAAATACTATACTTTCTATGTCTTTACTGATTACCAATCAAATAGCTTACTGTGATTACCAACCAAATCAAATATGAAATATGTAAAGAATGATAACGATACATTCACCATAGAAACACATAACACAATTATTTAATGTGGACACCCTGTTAAGGGAAAAACCACCTAGGACTGGTAACCTAAAATAATTTTCACTCTTCTAAAGTGAGCTCAGTGAAGAGCCAACCCTGTTAAAAGTTACAAAACACACTATAAGGTGTGACCTTGTTAGAGGATTTAAGACTAACAATTATCATCCAACTAGCATTCACTATGGGTTTGATAGGATAACAATGTACATTCTATGAATGACATAGGGCATAACATAAGATGGTTAAGTCCACTTGGTTAAGAGATTTTTATGTAACAATGATTAAATTGAAATAATAGTTGATCTGATTACAATACAACTTGATTTTGCAGATGTTCAAATCTATTCTAAGCCCATTCAAATCCTCTGATCAATATTTCAATTTAGTTCTTCAACATTCAATAACTTATTGTCACTCAGTAATAGTTCTCTAACACTTGGTTAACTCTGTAGTTCTGTTCTCCTTCAACCAGTTTGATCAGGCATGCATGAAGCTATGTTCATGCAGAATCTCTGTAGTCTTCTTTCTTCTAGCATAGTTTCAACAATGAAACCAATATCTCTTATATAGAAAAGTAAATCATTTTATTTTCATCCATAAGATTTTTCCACTTAATCTCCTTCATTGATTTTTCTGCTTAAACCTTCCTCAGCAGATGTGTCAACAACTCGTTTCAATTCCATCCTTTAGATCTTCTTCAAATTTTATTAGCCATGGATCTTATAACAAACTTTATCTTCAACCTTAAAATCATACACATTCCATCTCATTAATTTCTAAACTAAGCATTTGATTCTTTCATCCATACTCAGTTGATAAAGAAATGCATTGGTGAAAATAAGATTGGTTGATACGATCACTCGATATACACTACACTAGCTCAGTGTATACTGAAATGCTTCATTTATTGACCACACTGCTTTGTACAATTTTTCTTATTTCTTCATCATAATAAATGGAACATAATCAAGTCAATAACATAAGGTCATAGACTCATCAACAAGTTACCCAAAGTATTCCTTATCTTCATCTATCATATCCATCTTCCTCATGTAGATATTTCAGTTCTTCATCACTTTCTCCCTTCTACAGATGTTTATATGTTTGTAACTTACATGATAAGTACTATCAAAACTAGTTGACATCAATGACAACATATTACTGATTTAATCATCTTACATATTAATTTAGTAACTTGGTGATCTCTAATCAGTTATCTTCAAATCATTCAGATATTCAATCAGTTGTAGTTCATCAATCTCTCCCTTTTCCATTGATGGTAACACAAGCAATATGAAATATGCCAAACACATACCAAACATGTATTCTACAACTATATAAGTAAATTTTGTAGCTTGGTAAGCTCTCCCTAGCTTGATTTTTAATATGTTTAATCACTATGTTACATAACAACATTACATGTGCAGAATTTCCTCTATGAATTTGATCTTTTCAGCTCTCCTTGACTTTCTCAGTTTATCTCTCCCTTAGATAGATATATCATGAACTTTGTCCATATTGATCTCTCTCCTTTTGACAACAATATTTGTTTGATATTTCATTGATCACTTCTCTCCATTTCATATTGAAATCTCTCTCCCTTTGACAACAATGCCAAAAAAAATATAAAAACATACAACTCTGTAGTAGCCAAGTAATTCATTATTTTTTGATATAGACAATTGTATCTCGGTATACTGATTTGCAAATTCTCAAATCTTGCCTTCACAACTTTAGACAAAATCCAAAGTATGAGATATGTTGCATCAACATGAATGATCTTTTGAAAAGATTAGGTTGATGCAACCTCTAGATCACATTAGTGACCGGTAGACAAGGGACGGACCCCAAGTCTAGTCCTCAAGTATTCAAAAGTGTCCTTCGGTAAAGGCTTAGTAAAAATATTAGCAAGTTGCTCCTTTGATGTAACATATTCTAATTTTATTTGCTTCTCCTATACTTGTTCTCTTAAGTAGTGATAATTAATATATGCTTTATTTTTGAATGCATCACTAGATTCTTAGATATATTTATTGCACTAGTGTTGTCAAAATATATAATCACCAACTCAGTTATTACCTCGTTCATCCCTTCCAACACTTGTTTGATATAAGCAGTGTTTGAATAGTTTGTAGCAGCAGAAACATACTCTACTTCAATTGTAGTGATGCAGGAGTATCCTGGGTGTAAGAGCAGTCTTGCATCACCCAAAAAAATATTTTTGTTTTTGTATTCAATAAAGGGCTATCTTGTGCAGAGCTGCTATTTATGGAAACTTGCTAATTTTAGTAAGTTGGTCTTATGATCTCAAAATGTTCTGATTTTACATGTTGAGGTTCATCTCAGTCATATCAGCCTGCCAGCAAAGTTTCATGGCTAGATCAGGTCTAGTTTTGAAGATATTGAAGATTTTTGGTATTGACAGCAGGGTACAAAAACTTTGAACTTAGTTTTGAAGGCTTTAGAGGCCCTGGATGAGGTCAAAAAATTGGGTGACGTGCACTTTGCGCCGATCAAGCCTATAGAGCACTTCATGGCATTTTTGAAATGGGGTTATAATAGTTAATCGGGTCAACTGGTGATGACTTATGGTCTCCAGAAGTTGGGCCACCTGAAATGGCAGAAAATAATTCCTTCAAAATTTTTGTTCAGGTTTCAAAAGTTATTTTGAGCTGACTTTGATGTAATAAATTGAAAAATAAAATAATTCTAAGTTTGGTCGGCCCTTAGGGCTAAATTTTTGGAACCTTCTCGGGCGGTGGAAATTGCCTATATAAAGAAGGCCTGTAGTGTTATCTAGGGCAGTTCTAGGTATTGATTTGAGGCTTTGTCCAATAGAATATTGTAAGGGAATGCCCATGTGGCTTTACATATTGTAATTCTAAAAGTTTGTAATTCTACATTTGTGGAGATAATAAGAAGCCAATTTTCTATTCTTGCATATTATTGTTCTTGTTTCTCTACTTTTGTTATGTGTTTGTGGTATTAAGGGGAGCACCCTTCATCAAGTGGTATTAGAGCAAGAGTTCTTGAGTGTGTAAACAAATCACCGACTGTGAGGCAGTTTGCACCAGGACCATGGTTAGGGTTTCAGCGTGCATTGCAAAAATGCCTCCACAAAGAGAATGTGGCGGAAGAGCTGGTGCTGTGACACCTGAGGTTAGAGAGCTACAAAGACAAGTGCGAGCATTGCAAGAAGAGATTCACAAAGGAATGAATCTTAATGTTAGAGATGAAAGAAAGGATAAAGCCGAAGAAGAATATCAAGAAGGAGAAGCTAAAATTGTGAACTAGGAAGAAGAAAGACTTTTTTGGGTGATTTCCAAGATTGGGAAAAGACCTAAGATTGAGGTTCCTACATTTTTTGGAAATCTTAATCCAGAGGAATTGATCGACTGGATCAATGAATGTGAGGAATATTTTGAGTATGAAGATGTTGAGGATCCTGATAGGGTCAAATTTGTGAAGGCCAGACTAAAAGGTCATGCGAAGATCTGGTGGCAAGAAATTCAATTGGAGTGAAATAGAAGAGGGAAAGATAAAATCACAAGATGGGATCAGATGGTGGATAAATTGAAGTGACAGTTCATTCCTATTGATTATGAGCTTGACCTACTAAAGAAAATGCAAAGTTTGAAGCAAGTAGGAAGATCTGTTCAGGAGTATACAGAGGAGTTCTATCGACTCCTCATCAGAACAGGCCATGCAGAAGCTGATAAGGAGAAAGTTGCCCGATACCTTAATGGGTTTAAGGCCAAGCATTCAGGAGGAGTTAAATCTAGTTCGAATGAACAGTATTGAGGAGGCATATCAGTTTGCCCTAAAAGTAGAGGAAAAGCTGAACAAGAAGTTTGAGAGAAGACAAAATGGAAGAGCTCGTGGTGGAAGATCTGGTGGATGGTCATATGGTGGCTGAAATGAAGATCCAAAAAAGAAGGATGAGGCCAGTAGTAGCCAGAATCAGAGAGGAAATAATTCTAATAATTTCCAAGATCAGAATAATAGAGATCAGAGGGGAAGAGGAAGAGGACAAGGTTCAGGAAGAGGAGGCTTCTGTGGAACATGTTTTCACTATGGAGAAGAAGGTCATAGGGCATTTGAATGTCCTCAGTGCCAAGACAAAACAGACAGGAGAAATGAAGGCCAGGCAAAAGTTGCACATGTAGAAGAAGATGCTAGATCATCAAATTTTGAAGATGCTGAAAGAGGAGAAATGCTAATTAATAGAAGAGTCTTGTTAAGTGGTGAGAATGAACCTGAACAAAGGAGGAGCCTGTTCCGCACCAGGTGCAAGTGTGAGGGTAAATTTTGTGATGTGATTATCGATAGTGGAAGCACTGACAATTTGGTGTCAGAAGAGATGGTGAAAAAGTTGAAACTCAAGAGACAGAAACACCCACATCCATATCGGATTGCCTGGGTGCAAGATGACCACAAGGTCATGGTCAGTGAACAGTGCCTGGTTAAGTTCAAGATCGGCGGGTACCAAGATGAGGTACTATGTGATATAATATCTATGGATGCATTTCATATGTTGTTGGGTAGACAGTGGCAGTTTGACAGATGTGTTGTACATGATGGTCATGTGAATACCTATTCCCTAACAAAGGATGGAGTGTGACATAAGCTAAAGCCATTGAAGGAGACTGAAGAAAAGGTATGTGGTAATGCAAGAATAACTTTTGTTGATGGAAGAAAATTCCTAGATGGTATGAGGCATGCGCATGTGTGTTTTGCTTTAATTCCAAAAGCTAGTAAAGAAGAAGTAGAGGATGTACCTGTAGAGGTTGCATATTTGTTGAATGAGTTTTAGGATATTGTATCTGATAATGTACCTAATGGATTACCACTCATAAGGAAGGTCGGTCATCAGATGGATTTGATTTCAGGAGCCAGTTTCCCAAACAAGGCAGCACACAAAATGACACCAGCAGAAAGTGAAGAGTTGAACAGACAAGTACATGAGTTGTTATAGAAGGGATTGACTTGGGAGAGCCTGAGTCCATGTGATGTACCAGTAGCATTAGCACCAAAGAAGAATGGAGAATGGAGGATGTGTACAGATTCCAGAGTAATAAACAAGATCACAATCAAGTATAGGTTTCCATTGCCACGAATGGATGATATTATGGACTGTTTGAGTGGAGCTGTGTATTTCTCAAAGATAGATCTGAAGAGTGGATATCACCAGATTCAAATCAAAGAAGGAGATGAATGGAAGACTGCCTTCAAGACAAAGGAAGGACTGTATGCATGGTTAGTCATGCCTTTTGGGCTAACCAATGCACTGAGCACTTTCATGTTGCTCATGAATGAGGTTCTAAAAGAATTTCTGGGAAAGTTTGTCATTGTTTACTTAGATGATATTTTGATCTTTAGCAAGACATTGGAGGAGCATATGATGCATATTCGTATGGTGTTTGAGAAGCTAAGAGATGAGAAATTTTTGATTAATTTGAAGAAGTGCAGTTTTGTGAAGAAAGAGTTAGTGTATTTGGGATTTGTAGTTTCAACAGAAGGTCTAAAAATGGACCTAGAGAAGGTACAGGCTATCCTTGAATGGCCTTCTCCTGCTACTGAGGTAAGATCTTTTCATGGTTTGGCTAGCTTTTACAGAAAGCTTATTAAAAATTTTAGCAATATTTGTGGTCCCTTGACTGAAACAATGAGAGGGGATAGAAAAGAGTTTAAGTGGACTAATGGGGCAGAAAAGAGTTTTCAATTGTTGAAACAAAAAGTTACAGAACAACCTGTTTTAGCACTTCCAGATTTTAATAAGGTGTTTCAAGTAGACTGTGATGCTAGTGGTACTGTAATAGGAGCTGTTATGAGGCAAGAAGGTAAACCTATTACTTATTTCAGTGAGAAGTTAAATGATGCCAAGAAGAAGTATTCTGTTTATGATCAAGAATTTTATCCTATAGTTCAGGCATTAAAGAAGTGGAGACATTATCTGCTTCCTAAAGAGTTTGTCTTGTATACTAATCATCAAGCTTTGCAATATTTGAATAGTCAAAGAAAGTTGAATCAGAGACATTTGAAATGGGTTGAGTTTTTGCAGAGTTATACATTTGTTTTGAAACACAAGAGTGGAAAGTCTAATAGGGTTGCAGATGCTCTTAGCAGAAGGCAACTATTGTTGATAGAAATGCATCTGAATTGAGAAAGATAGATAAAGAAGAAATAAGTAGTGCTGAAGCTAATGATTTTGTAGAACACTTGAAGAACATCTATGAGGAGGTGAGGAAGCATATTACCAAGATGAATGCACAGTATAAGGCTAAGGTAGATGAGAAAAGGAGGCATAAGGAATTTTAGGTTGGAGATGAAGTCATGGTTCATTTGTGGAAGGAGCGATTTTCAGTTGGTACATATAACAAGTTGAAAATGAAGAAGTTTGGGCCATGTAAGATACTGAAGAAGCATGATTCAGGAAATGCATATGAAGTAGAATTGCCTACTGAGCTGAATATTTCACCATTGTTTAACATTTTAGATTTGACAGAGTATCATGAAGGAGGTGTTGCAGATGAGGTTGCAGCAGCACAGTGGAGTATTCCAGCAATCAGTTCAGATATCAAGGAGATTGAAGACATACTGGACAGTCGTGTTGGCAGAAGCACAAGGAATAGGACATATGAAGAGTATTTGGTCAAATGGAAAGGATGACCTGTTGAAGATTCATTATGGCTAACAAAGGAGGAGGTTAATCATGTTGGTTTTCCTTTGCACACCTGAGTTGTGACAGGGTCACTTCTCAAATTACCCCAGGTGTCTGATGCAGGAGCATCCTGGGTGTAAGAGCAATCTTGCATCACCCAAAAAAATATTTTTGTTTTTGTATTCAATAAAGGGCTATCTTGTGCAGAGCTGCTATTTATGGAAACTTTCTATTTTTAGTAAGTTGGTCTTATGATCTTGGAATGTTCTGATTTTACATGTGGATGTTCATCTCAGTCATATCAGCTTGCCAGCAAAGTTTCATGGCTAGATCAGGTCTAGTTGTGAAGATATTGAAGATTTTCGGTATTGACAGCAGGGTATAGAAACTTTGAACTCAGTTTTTAAGGCTTTAGAGGCCCTGGATGAGGTCAAAAAATTGGGTGATGGGTGCTTTATGCTAGTCAAGCCTGTAGAGCACTTCGTGGCATTTCTAAAATGGGGTTATAATAGTCAATCAGGTCAACTGGTGATGACTTATGGTCTTCAGAAGTCGGGCCACCTGAAATGGCAGAAAATAATTTTCCTTCAAAATTTTTGTTCGGGTTTAAAAATTTATTTTGAGCCGACTTTGATGTAATAAATTGAAAAATAAAATAATTCTAAGTTTGGTCGGCCCTTAGGGCTAAATTTCTGGAACCTTCTCGGGCGATGGAAATTGCCTATATAAAGAAGGTCCGTAGTGTTGTCTAGGGTAGTTCTGGGTATTGATTCGAGGCTTTGTCCTACAGAATATTGTAAGGGAATGCCCATGTGGCTTTACATATTGTAATTTTGAAAGTTTGTAATTCCACATTTGTGGAGATAATAAGAAGCCAATTTTCTGTTCTTGCATATTATTGTTGTTGTTTCTCTATTTCTGTTATGTGTTTGTGGTATTAAGGGGAGCACCCTTCATCATGTAGACTAAGAAATACAAGGTTATTTCTTACTTGTCCAAGTTACAAATCTTTCACCAAAGAAAAATGCTCCTCCGATTGTGCTCTTTCTATCATCTATAATTCTAGCCCAATCTGCATCGGTATAAATTCTTAGTTCAAATTTGCCTTCCTTTGGATACCATAATCCATTGTCCTATGTTTTCTTCAAGTATCTCAAGATTGTTTTTGCAATAACCATGTGTGAATCCTTAGGATTGGTTGAAAATCTAGCCACAATCCCAACTGCATGTGCAATATTAGGTCAACTATGTACAACATACATCAGTTTACCAATCATAGATCGATACAGTGTTTGATTTAACTCTGTGGATTCATCATCTTTAGTCAATTTGCAGCCTATGACCATTGGTGTTCCAACTGGTTTAGCATCTTCCATGCCAAATGTTCTCAATACTTCCTTAATATACTTTGATTGTGTGATGAAAATTCCATCATTCCGCTGAATAACCTGCAATCCTAAAAATAATTTAATCTCTCCAAACATTGACATTTCAAATTCTTTTCTCATCTCATCAGCAAAAGATTTACATATATGATCTTGTCCTCCAAAAATTATATCATCCACAAATATTTCAACAATCAAAATAGTATCATCAGATCCTCCTTTCATGTACAAATTATTGTTTTCACTAGTTCTTACAAAACCAATACTTAACAAATAAGTATGCAGCCTCTCATACTAGGCTCTCAGTGCTTGCTTCAAACCATATAAAGCTTTGTGTAATCTACATACCACGTATTTCTTATCTGGATCAACAATCCTTCTAGTTATTCTATGTAGACTTTGTCTTCTAGTACTCTATTCAAAAATGCTGACTTGACATCCATTTGGTATACCTTAAAATTCTTGTGCAACATATGCAAGTAACATGCGAACTCCTTCCAGTCTAGCAATCGGTGAAAAAGTTTCACCATAGTCAATACCTTCCTACTGTGCATATCCTTTACAAACTAATCTAGCTTTGTTCCTTGTAACTTCACCATTTTCATTCAGCTTGTTTATGAAAATTCAGTTAGTACTGATAACATTTTTATCTTTTAGTCTAGGTACTAAAGTCCATGTCTTATTTTTCTCTATTTGTTCAATTTCTTCATTCATTGCATTGAACCATTCATCATTCTCAAGTGCAACCTTAACATTCTTCAGTTCAAACTCATAAACTAAGCATGTGTTCCGTCTTAACTTTTTTCTAGTCCACATGCCAGCTTGCTTATCTCCAATGATTTGGTTCTTAGGATGATGTCTTCTGACAAATCTAGCGAGCACTTGATCTTTTCTTTGTTCTTCATTCTATTCAGGTTTATTTCTCTCCTTGGTAGCCTCTTCCTGATCCTCAATTTCCCTTTGTTGTTCCTTGGTGTTGTTTTCCTAATGCTCAGTCAACTTAGCCTACGGCTTTGGTAGGTACTCTAGATGCTCAATGTAAGTGAATCTACCATAGTCTTCTAGCTCCCTAGTGCTTTCTTCATCATTTTTATTAGAAAATTCATCAACTCTGACATTATCACTTTCAATCATTTTATTAGTAACTTTATTCAGACACTTATAATCTTTTCTTTTAGTAGAATATCCAAGAAATATCCCCTCATCACCTTTTTTGTCAAATTTTCCATTTCTATCATCTTTCAGAATAAAAAATTTTCTACCAAAATTTTTGAAGTAACTTACATTCGGTGTGTGTCCAAACCATAACTCATAGGGTGTTTTGTTTGTGTCTTTCTTTATTTGTACTCAGTTCAATACATATATGGCTGTGCTAACTACTTCTCTCTAGTACATCTGTGCAACATTCTTTTCTGTCATCTATGTTCTTGCATAATCAACTATAGACCTATTTCTCCTTTCTGTAATCTCATTCTATTGCGGTGTTCTCAGTGCAGATACCTGTCTCTTAATGCCATTCTCATTACAATAGTTAGTAAATTCATCCAAAATAAACTCACCACCTTTATCAGATCTTAGAAATTTTAGTTCCTTTCCTATTTCCTTTTCAGCTTTAGCTTTGTACCATTTAAACATCTTAAATGCTTCAAATTTATCATTCAAAAACATAACAGTCATCAATCTAGTGTAATCATCAACAAACGGAATAAAGTATCTATCTCCATAATAGCTCTGAGTTCTCATGGGACTACATAGGTCGGTGTGAACTAACTCCAAGATTCCTTTTGTTGAATAGTCTTTACTTTTGAAACTAGATTTGTCATCTTACCTTTATGACATTGATGACACATAACATGATCCAGTTTAGTTAGGCTAGACAGACCTCTAACTTTTCTCTTTTTACTGATCTTGATTATATTATCAAAGTTTACATGATATAACATTTTATGCCACAACCATGCATCTTCATTTTTAACCATCAAACAAGAAGTCTCAACATTGTCAAGATAAAATAAGTTACCTTTAGATTGTCCTCCTATTCCGACAAGTTTTTGATTTTCATTGTATATCTTCACCTTCTTTCTTTCAAATGCCACTTGATGACCTGAGTTGTTAAGTTGTGCCACACTTAGTAGATTATAGTTCAGTCCTTTTACCTAATAAGCATTATCACATCTGATTTTATCATTTATCAAGAAAGATCCTTTTCCTTTAATCATGCAAATTGTATTGTTACCCATTCTTACTGATCCTCCATTATAATGCTCTAGGTGATCAAACTTTTCTTCATCACTAGTCATGTGATGTGTAAAACCACTATAAATGATTCATGTATCATTTTTACTAACTTTTGAAATGAATGTTGTTTCTACATAACTTTCTTCTTCCTCTGAGTCATCTTTCATTGCAACAAACACTACCTCAATTGTTGGAGATTTGCCAGCAAGCCAGTGCTAACTGTATATTTATCATTGATGAAAATAAATGGTAAATAGCATATGTGGAAGAATTATGTAGTAAGATTTGAGTATATGTAGTATGTACATGTTATCAACATGATATCATGGATGCAAAGGTTAATTATTAATACAGACACTTATGTAGCAGCTTGTGTTAGTAGTGTTCCTTACAGAGTTACATGTAGTGTTCTATGAGTTATTATCCATACAGTTATCATAGAGCCTTGCACATTTGGATATGTGATGGAGATATGTTAGTGATGTTATATTCATGGATGTAGAGTCTGGAGTGTAGTAGAAGTGAAGTTATGCAGTCACTATTCACTAGTTGTAGTTCCTTGTGTTTATCTAGAAGAGCCGACAGAGATTATATTGGTACAGAAGTTGCACCTATCATTACAGCATGCGTGCTTGGATTAGTGATTGGAGAAGAGTTATGAATTTTTGGTTAAGAGTGCATGATGTAATTCATCTTGAGGAGAAAGTATAAGTTAATTTGGTAGAGATGACAGTGTGTAGCGTGCGTCTCCACTTATTGATTTGGATAGGTCCTAGTTTGTGTTGCGTGCTTAGTAGAGCTGATTGAAATGTTATTGGAGAGTGTTATTGCTTCTCTAATGTGATTTCAAGGTGGTTCTAATAGGACAACTTGATTATATCATTTAGAGGAAAGATACTTATAGCTGGTCATTTAATTATGATCGCTAGAAGCATGGCATGAAGATAAAAGATTAGAGCAGATCAGAGAGTGCAAAGTATTATGTCATCAAGAAGAGGTCTATGTGATAGAGAAGATAGAGTGTGCTATTCATTGGAACTAATCAAGATAGAGGGTCTACCTCACAATTCACCAAGATCTAGATATAGTGTGTATTTGTTATTTAGAAGGTTGTAGCCTTCACCCCTTTGAGTAGTGAGCTCTCGAATAGTGCGTCCTCACCCCTAACAGGGTCAATCATAAAACATTTCTAATATGGTCTAACCTTTGACTAGGCACTGTACTTATTACATTGTAAAGATCAACTCCTAACAGGGTTGTAAGATCTTCTAACATGGATCATTATACACTAGTATAGTTTATTAGTGGGTGTCAATTCCCACTGGGGTTTTTACCTATTTGGGTTTCCCCATAGCTAAAATATTGGTGTTGTGTTCAAGTGTTCTTTCATTGTTTTTGTGATTAATGTTTAAGTGTACTTAATTGGATAAAGAATTGAAACTTTAAGATTACCAATTTTGATGAAGGGTGCTCCCCTTAATACCACAAACACATAACAGAAATAGAGAAACAACAACAATAATATGCAAGAACAGAAAATTGGCTTCTTATTATCTCCACAAATGTGGAATTACAAACTTTCAAAATTACAATATGCAAAGCCACATGGGCATTCCCTTACAATATTCTGTAGGACAAAGCCTCAAATCAATACTCAGAACTACTACTAAGAACTGCCCTAGGCAACACTACGAGCCTTCTTTATATAGGCATTTTCCACCACCCGAGAAGGTTCCAAAAATTTAGCCCTAAGGGCTGACCAAACTTAGAATTATTTTATTTTTCAATTTATTACATCAAAGTCAGCTCAAAATAACTTTTCAAACCCGAACAAACATTTTGAACAAAAATTATTTTCTGCCATTTCAGGTGACCTGACTTTCGGAGACCATAAGTCATCACCAGTTGACCTGATGGACTATTATAACCCCATTTTGAAAATGCCATGAAGCGCTCTACAGGATTAACTCATGCAAGCACCTATCACCTAATTTTTTGACCTCATTTGGGGCCTCTAAAGCCTTCAAAATTGAGTTCAAAGTTTTTGTACCCTGCTGCCAATACTGAAAATCTTCAATATCTTAAAAACTAGACCCGATCTAGCCATGAAACTTTTTTGGTAGGCTGATATGATTGAGATGAACCTCCACATGTAAAATCAAAACATTCTGAGATCGTATGACCAACTTACTAAAAATAACAAGTTTCCATAAATAGCAGCCCTACACAAGATAGCCCTTATTGAATTTGAAAATAGAAATATTTTTGGGTGATGCAAGATTGCTCTTCCACCCAAGATGCTCTTGCATCAGACACCCGGGGTAATTTGAGAAGTGAACTTGTCATGACTCAGGTTTGTAGAGGAAAACCAAGATGGTTAACCTCCTCTTTTGTCAACCATGATGAATCTTCAACATGTCATCCTTTCCACTTGACCAGATATTCTTCATATGTCCTGTTCCTTGTGCTTCTACCAACATGAATATCCAGTATGTCTTCAATCTCCTTGGTATCTGAACTACTTGCTGGAATACTCCACTATGCCACTATGATCTCATCTTCAACACTTCTTTCATGATACTTTGTCAAATCTGAAATGTTAAACACTGGTGAAATATTCAGTTCACTAGGCAATTCTACCTCATATGGATTTCTTGAATCATGCTTCTTTAGTATCTTACATGGCCCAAACTTCTTCATTTTCAACTTGTTATATGTACCAACCGGAAATCACTCCTTCCGCAAATGAACCATGACTTCATCTCCAACCCAAAATTTCTTATGCCTCCTTTTCACATATGCTTTAGCCTTATATTGCACATTCATCTTGGTAATATGCTTCCTCACCTCCTCATGGATGTTCTTCAAGTGTTCTGCAAAATCCTCAGCTTCAACACTACTTATTTCTCCTTTATCTATCTTTCTCAATTTTAATACATTTTTGGGACTACTCCCATATACAATCTAAAATGGTGATTTACCAGTGCTCCTATTGACAGAATTATTGTATGCAAATTCTTCTTGTGGTAAAATCAAATCCCATCCGGTTGGCTTATCTGCAACCAAACATCTCAAAATTTTTTCCAAACTCCTATTCACCACCTCTGTTTGTCCATCAGTCTGTGGATGATGTGATGAACTGAACTTTAAATCTGTCTTCAACTTCTTCCATAATGTACGCCAGAAATATCCGATCAACTTAGTGTCTTTATCTGAAACTATGGACTTTGGCAAACCATGTAGTCTCGCTACTTCTCTGAAAAACAATTCTTCTATATGAACAACATCATTAGTCTTCTTACAGGGAATGAAATGTGTCATCTTCAAAAATCTATCAACCACCACAAAAATTGAATCACGTTCCCACTGTGTCCTTGGTAAACTAAGAACAAAGTCCATACTAATATCCTCCCAAGGCTTCTCTGGTATAGGTAATGGCTGATAAAACCCTGTATTATAATTCACTCACTTCCCCATCTGACATACTCTGCAACTCTGTACAAACTTCTTGACATCTTGCTGCAACCATGGCCAATAATAATTTTCACTAACCAAAGAAAGGGTTTTGTCTCGACCAAAATGTCTAGCCAATCCTCTGCTATGCTTCTCCCTGATGAGATTCTCCCTCATAGAACTTAGCAAAATGCACAACTAACTCCCTCTGAATAGCATATCATTCTGGATGATAAAATCCAGCCATTTGGTCCTGTCTAGAGTAACAGGTTCTTTACAAGCTTTCCAAGCTTCACCAAAATCAAGATCCTCTGGATAAAAATTCTTGAGTTCCTTGAACCCAACCACCTCAATCTACATCTCTATCAGCAATAGCTGCCTTCTGCTAAGCGCATCTACAACCCTATTAGACTTTCCACTTCTGTGTTTCAAAACAAATGTATAACTTTGCAAAAACTCAACCCATTTCAAATGCCTTTGATTCAACTTTCCTTGACTATTCAAATATTGCAAAGCTTGATGATAAGTATACAAAACAAACTCTTTAAGAAGCAGATAATGTCTCCACTTCTTTAATGCCTGAACTATAGCATAAAATTCCTAATCATAAAGAAAATACTTCCTCTTAGTATCATTTAACTTCTCACTGAAGTAAGCAACATGTTTACCTTCTTGGCTCATAACAACTCCTATTGCAGTACCACTAGCATCAAAATCTACTTGAAACACCTTATTAAAGTCTGGAAGTGCTAAAATAGGTTGTTCTGTAACTTTTTGCTTCAACAATTGAGAACTCTTTTCTGCCCCATTAGTCCACTTAAACTCTTTTCTATCCCCTCTCATTGTTTCAGTCAAGGGTCCACAAATACTGCTAAAATTTCTGATAAATTTTTTTTAAAAGCTGGCCAAACCATGAAAAGATCTTACCTCATTAGAACTCCTTGGAGTAGGCCATTCAAGGATAGCTTATACCTTCTCTAGGTCCATTTTTAGACCTTCTGCTAAAACTTCAAATCCCAAATACACTAACTCTTTCTTCACAAAACTGCACTTCTTCAAATTAATCAATAATTTCTCATCTCTTAGCTTCTCAAACACCATATGAATATGCATCATATGTTCCTTCAATGTCTTGCTAAAGATCAAAATATTATCTAGGTAAAAAATTTCAAACTTACCTGGAAATTCTTTCAGAACCTCATTCATGAGCCGCATGAAAGTGCTCAGTGCATTGGTTAGCCCAAAAGGCATGACTAACCACTCATACAGTCCTTCCTTTTTCTTGAAGGTAGTCTTCCATTCATCTCCTTCTCTGATTCAAATCTAGTGATATCCACTCTTCAGATCTATCTTTGAAAAATACACAGCTCCATTCAAACAATCCATAATATCATCCATTTATGGCAATGGAAACCTATACTTGATTGTGATCTTGTTTATTGCTCTGGAATCTGTACACATCCTCCATTCTCCATTCTTCTTTGGGGCTAATACCTTTGGTACAGCACAGGGACTCAGAATCTCTCGAATCAACCCCTTCTGCAATAACTCATGTACTTGTCTGCTCAAGTCTTCACTTCCTGCTGGTGTTATTCTATGTGCTATATTGTTTGAAAAATTAGCTCCTAGAATCAAATCCATCTGATGACTGATCTTCCTTACCGGTGGTAATCCATCACGTACATTATCAAATATAATATCTTGAAACTCATTCAATAAATTTGCAACCTCTACAGGTACATCCTCTACTTCCTCTTTACTAGCTTTTGGAATTAAAGAAAAACACACATGCTCATGCCTCATACCATCTAAGAATTTTATTCCATCAACAAAAGTTATTCTTGCATTACCGCATACCTTTTTTTTGGTCTCCTTCAATGGTTTTAGCTTATGTCACACTCCATCTTTTGTCAGGGAGTAGGTATTTGTAGGACCATCATATACAACACATCTGTCAAACTGCCATGGTCTATCCAACAACATATGACATGCATCCATAGATATGATATCACAAAGTACCTCATCTTGGTACCCACCGATCTTGAACTTTACTAGGCACTGTTCACTGACCATGACCTTGTGGTCATCCTATACCCATGCAATCCGATATGGATGTGGGTGTTTCTTTCTCTTGAGCTTCAACTTTGTCACCATCTCTTCTGACACCAAATTGTCAGTGCTTCCACTATCAATAATCACATCACAGTATTTACCCTCACACTTGCATCTAGTGCGAAATAGGCTCCTTTGTTCAGGTTCATTCTCACCACTCAGCAAGACTCTTTTGTTAATTAGCGCTTCTCCTCTTTCAACATCTTCAAAATTTTATGATCTGTCAACTTCATCTACATGTGCAACTCTGGCCTGGCCTTCATTCCTCCTCTCTGTCCTTCCTTGGCATTGAGGACATTCAAATGCCTTATGACCTTCTTCTCCATAGTGGAAACATGTTCTACAGAAACCTCCTCTTCTAGATCCTTGTCCTCTTCCTCTTCCTCTCTAATCTCTATTATTTTGATCTTGGAAATGATTGAAATTATTTCCTCACTGATTTTGACTACTACTAGCCTCATCCTTCTTTTTCAGATCTTCATTTTGGCCTCCATATGACTGTCCACTAGATCATCCACTGTGACCTCTTCCATTTTGTCTGCTCTCGAACTTCTTGTTCAACTTTTCTTCTACTTTTAGGGCAAACTGGTATGCCTCTTCAATACTATTCATTTGAACCAGATTCAACTCCTCTTGTATGGTCAGCCTCAACCCATTAAGGTAACAGGAAAATTTCTCATTATCAGGTTCCACATGGCCTATTCTAATGAGGATTTGATAGAACTCCTCTATATACTCCTGAACAGATCTTCCTGCTTGCTTCAAACTTTGCATTTTCTTCAGTAGGTCAAGCTTATAATCAACAGGAATGAACTGCTGTTTCAATTTATCCACCATTCGATCCCATCTTGTGATTTTATCTTTCCCTCTTCTATTTCACTCCAATTGAATCTCTTTCCACCAGATCTTTGCATGACCCTTCAATCTAGCCTTCATGAATTTGACCCTATCAGGATCCTCAATATCTTCATACTCAAAATATTCTTCTCATTCATTGATCCAATTAATCAACTCCTCTGGGTTAAGATTTCTTGGTAATGCAGGCACCTCAATCTTAGGTCTTTTTCTGATCTTGGAAATGGCCTAAAAAAGTCTTTCTTCCTCCTGGTTCACAACTTCAACTTCTCCTTCTTGATCTTCTTCTTCGGCTTCATCCTCACTTTCATCTCTGACATTAAAATTCATTCCTCTGTGAATCTCCTCTTGCAATGCTCACACTTGTCTCTGGAGTGGTCTAACCTCAAGTGTTACAACACCACCTCTTTTGCCACATTCCCTTCATGGAGGTATTTTTGTGATGCACACTAAAACCCTAACCACGGTCCTGGTGTAAACTACCTCACAGTTGGTGATCTATTTACACACTTAGGAACTCTTTCTCTGATACCACTTGATGAAGGGTGCTCCCCTTAATACCACAAACACATAATAGAAATAGAGAAACAACAACAATAATATGCAAGAACAAAAAAATTAGCTTCTTATTATCTCCACAAATGTGGAATTACAAACTTTCAGAATTACAATATGCAAAGCCACATGGGCATTCCCTTACAATATTCTGTAGGACAAAGCCTCAAATCAATACTCAGAACTACTACCAAGAACTGCCCTAGGTAACACTACGGGCCTTCTTTATATAGGCATTTTTCACCGCCCGAGAAGGTTCTAGAAATTTAGCCCTAAGGACCGACCAAACTTAGAATTATTTTATTTTTCAATTTATTACATCAAAGTCAGCTCAAAATAACTTTTGAAACTCCAACAAAAATTTTGAATGAAAATTATTTTCCACCATTTCAGATGACCCAACTTCCGAGGACCATAAGTCATCACTAGTTGACCCAATGGACTATTATAACCCCATTTAGGAAACACCACAAAGTTCTCTACAGGCTTGACCTGTGCAAGCACCCGTCACCCAAATTTTTGACATCATCTAGGGCCTCTAAGGCCTTCAAAACTAAGTTCAATGTTTCTATACCCTACTGCCAATACCAAAAATCTTCAATATCTTCAAAACTAGACCTGATCTAGCCATGAAACTTTGTTGGCAGTTTGATATGACTGAGATGAACCTCCACATGTAAAATCAAAAAATTCTGAGATCGTATGACCAAGTTACTAAAAATAGCAAATTTTTATAAATAGCAGCCCTATACAAGATAGCCCTTATTGAATTCAAAAATAGAAATATTTTTGGGTGATGCAAGATTTCTCTTACACCCAGGATGCTCTTACATCAAACACTGAGAGTAATTTGAGAAGTGACCCTGTCACGACTCAGGTGTGTAGAGGAAAACCAAGATGGTTAACCTCTTCTTTTGTCAACCATAATGAATCTTCAAAAGGTCATCCTTTCCACTTGACCAGATATTCTTCATATGTCCTGTTCCTTATGCTTCTGCTAACACGACTGTCTAGTATGTCTTCAATCTCCTTAGTATCTGAACTACTTGCTGGAATACTCCATTGTGTCGCTGTGATCTTAGCTTCAACACTTCCTTCATGATACTCTATCAAATTTGAAATGTTAAACACTGGTGAAATATTCATCTCACTAAGCAATTCTACCTCATATGCATTTCCTGAATCGTGCTTCTTCAATATCTTACATGGCCCAAAATTTTTTATTTTCAACTTGTTATATGTACCAACCAAAAATCGCTCCTTCCGCAAATGAACCTTGACTTCATCTCTAACCCAAAATTTGTTATGCCTCCTTTTCACATCTGCTTTAGCCTTATATTGTGCATTCATCTTAGTAATATGCTTCCTCACCTACTCATGGATGTTCTTCAAGTGTTCTGCAAAATCCTCAGCTTCAGCACTACTTATTTCTCTTTTATCTATCTTTCTCAATTTTGATGCATTTTTTGGACTACTCCCATATACAATCTAGAATAGTGATTTACCAGTGCTCCTATTGACAGAATTATTGTATGCAAATTCTGCCTATGGTAAAATCAAATCCCATCCTATTGGCTCATCTCCAACCAAACATCCGAACAAATTTTCCAAACTCCTATTCACCACCTCTGTCTGTCCATCAGTCTGTGGATGATGTGATGAACTAAACTTCAAATCTATCTTCAACTTCTTCCACATTATACACCAGAAATATCCAATAAACTTAGTGTCTTTATCTAAAATTATGGTCTTTTGCAAACCATGTAGTCTCACTACTTCTCTGAAAAACAATTCTGCTATATGAAGAACATCATTAGTTTTCTTGTAGGGAATGAAATGTGCCATCTTTGAAAATCTATCAACCACCACAAAAATTGAATGACGTCCCTGCTGTGTCCTTAGTATACCAAGAACATAGTCCATACTGATATCCTCCCAAGGCTTCTTTGGTAAAGGTAATGAATGTTACAACCCTATATTCTGCTTCACTCCCTTCGCCATCTGATATTCTCTACAATTCTGTACAAACTTCTTGACATCTTGCTGCAACTGTGGCCAATAGTAATTTTCACTAACCAAAGTAAGTGTTTTATCTTGACCAAAATGTCCAGCCAATCCTCCACTATGCTTCTCCTCGATGAGATTCTCCCTCATAGAACTTTGTGGAATGCACAACTGACTCCCTCTAAATAGCATGTCATCCTAGATGATAAAATCCAGCCATTTCATCCTGTCTAGAGTAACAGGTTTTTTACAAGCTTTCCAAGCTTCACCAAAATCAAGATCCTCTGGATACAAATTCTTGAGTTCCTTGAACATAACCACCTCAATCTACATCTCTGTTAGCAATAGTTTCCTTCTGCTAAGTGCATCTACAACCCTGTTAGACTTTCCACTTCTGTGTTTCAAAACAAATGTATAACTTTGCAAAAACTCAACCCATTTCAAATGCCTTTGATTCAACTTTCCTTGACTATTCAAATATTGCAAAGATTGATGGTCAGTATACAAAACAAACTCCTTAGGAAGAAGATAATGTCTCCACTTCTTTAATGCCTAAACTATAGCATAAAATTTTTGATCATAAATAGAATACTTCCTCTTGGCATCGTTTAACTTCTCACTGAAATAAGCAACAAGTTTACCTTCTTGGCTCATAACAACTCCTATTGCAGCACCACTAGCATCACAATCTACTTGAAACACCTTATTAAAATCTGAAAGTGCTAAAATAGGTTGTTCTGTAACTTTTTGTTTCAATAATTGAAAACTCTTTTCTGCCCCATTAGTCCACTTAAACTCTTTTCTATCCCCTCTCATTGTTTCAGTCAAGGGTCCAAAAATACTGCTAAATTTTTTGATAAACTTTCTGTAAAAGCTAGCCAAACTATGAAAAGATCTTACCTCATTAGCACTCCTTGGAATAAGCCATTCAAGGATAGCTTGTACCTTCTCTAGGTCCATTTTTAGACCTTCTACTGAAACTACAAATCCCAAATACACTAACTCTTTCTTCACAAAAATGCACTTCTTCAAATTAATGAAAAATTTCTCATCTCTCAGCTTCTCAAAAACCATATGAATATGCATCATATGTTCCTCCAATTTCTTGCTAAAGATCAAAATATCATCTAGGTAAACAATGACAAACTTACCCAAAAATTCTTTCAGAACCTCGTTCATGAGCCGCATGAAAGTGCTCGGTGCATTGGTCAGCCCAAAAGGCATGACTAACCACTCATATAGTCCTTCCTTTGTCTTGAAGGTAGTCTTCCATTCATCTCCTTCTCTGATCTGAATATGGTGATATCCACTTTTGAGATCTATCTTTGAAAAATACACAACTCCACTCAAACAATCCATAATATCATCCATTCGTGGCAATGAAAACCTATACTTGATTGTGATCTTATTTATTGCTCTAGAATCTGTACACATCCTACATTCTCCATTCTTCTTTGGCACTAATACCACTGGTACAACATAGGGACTCAGACTCTCTCGAATCAACCCCTTTTGCAATAATTCATGTACTTGTCTACTCAACTCTTCACTTTCTGCTGGTGTCATTCTATGTGCTGCCTTGTTTGACAAACTAGCTCCTGGAATGAAATCCATCTGATGACTGATCTTCTTTACCATTGGTAATCCATCAGGTACATTATCAAATACAATATCCTAAAACTCATTCAATAAATTTGCAACCTCTATAGGTACATCCTCTACTTCCTCTTTACCAGCTTTTGGAATTAAAACAAAACACACATTCTCATGCCTCATACCATCTAAGAATTTTCTTCCATTAGTAAAAGTTATTCTTTCATTACCACATACCTTTTCTTCAGTCTCCTTTAATGGCTTTAGCTTATGTTAGACTCCATCCTTTGTCAGGGAGTAGGTATTCACATGACCATCATGTACAACACATCTGTCAAACTGCCATGGTCTACCCAATAACATATGACATGCATCCATAGATATGATATCACATAGTACCTCATCTTGGTACCTGCCGATCTTGAACTTTACTAGGCACTGTTCACTGACCATGACCTTGTGGTCATCCTGCACCCAGGAAAGCTGATATGGATGTGGGTGTTTCTATCTCTTGAGCTTCAACTTTTTCACCATCTCTTTTGACACCAAATTGTCAGTTCTTCCACTATCGATAATCACATCACAAAATTTACCCTCACACTTGCATCTAGTGCAAAATAGGCTACTCCTTTGTTTACGTTCATTCTCACCACTCAGTAAGACTTTTCTGTTAATTAGCACTTCTCTTTCATCATCTTCAGAATTTGATGATCTAACATCTTTATCTACATGTGCAACTCTGGCCTAGCCTTCATTCCTCCTATCTGTCCTTCCTTGGCCTTGAGGACATTCAAATGCCCTATGACCTTCTTCTCCATAGTGAAAATATGGTCCACGAAAGCTTCCTCTTCCAGATCCTTTTCCTCTTCCTCTTCCTCTCTGATCTCTATTATTTTTATCTTGGAAATGATTGGAATTGTTTCCTCACTGATTTTGATTGCTACTAGCCTCATCCTTCTTTTTTAGATCTTCATTCCGGCCTCCATATGACCATCCACTAGATCATCCACCGTGACCTCTTTTATTTTGTCTGCTCTCGAACTTTTTGTTCAAAATTTCCTCTACTTTTAGGAAAAACTGGTATGCCTCTTCAATACTGTTCATTCAAACCAGATTCAGCTCCTCCTGAATGTTCGGCCTCAACCCATTAAGGTAACAGGCAACTTTCTCATTATCAGCTTTCGCATAGCCTATTCTAATGAGGATTCGATAGAACTCCTTTATATACTCCTAAATAGATCTTCCTACTTGCTTCAAACTTTACATTTTCTTCAGTAGGTCAAGCTCATAATCAATAGGAATGAACTGCTATTTCAATTTATCCACCATTTGATCCCATCTTGTGATTTTATCTTTCCCTCTTCTAGTTCACTCCAATTGAATCTCTTTCCACCAAATCTTCGCATGACCCTTCAATCTGGCCTTCACAAATTTGACCGTATCAAGATCCTCAATATCTTCATACTGAAAATATTCTTCACATTCGTTGATCCCGTCGATCAACTCCTCTGGGTTAAGATTTCTTGAAAGTGCAAGCACCTCAATCTTACGTCTTTTTTTTATCTTAAAAATGGCCCAAAAAAGTCTTTCTTTCTCCTGGTTCACAACTTCAACTTCTCCTGCTTGATCTTCTTCTTCAGCTTCATCCCTGCTTTCATCTCTAACATTAAGATTCATTCCTCTACGAATCTCCTCTTGTAATACTCGCACTTGTGTCTGGAGTGCTCTAACCTCAGGTGTTACAACACCACCTCTTTCACCATGTTCCCTTCATGTAGGCATTTTCATGATGCGCGCTAAAACCCTAACTAGGGTCCTGGTGTAAACTGCCTCACAGTCAGTGATCTGTTTACACACTCAGGAACTCCTGCTCTGACACCACTTGATGAAGGGTGCTCCTCTTAATACCACAAACACATAACAAAAATAGAGAAAGAACAATAATATGCAAGAACAAAAAAATTGGCTTCTTATTATCTCCACAAATGTGGAATTACAAACTTTCAAAATTACAATGTGCAAAGTCACATGGGCATTCCCTTACAATATTCTGTAGGACAAAGCCTCAAATCAATACTCAGAACTACTACCAAGAACTGCCCTAGGCAACACTACGGGCCTTCTTTATATAGGCATTTTCCACCGCCTAAGAAGGTTCTAGAAATTTAGCCCTAAGGGCCGACCAAACTTAGAATTATTTTATTTTTTATTTATTACATCAAAGTCAGCTCAAAATAACTTTTGAAACCTGAACAAAATTTTTGAAGGAAAATTATTTCCTACTATTTCAGGTGACCTGACTTTCAGAGACCATAAGTCATCACCAATTGACCCAATGGACTATTATAACCCCATTTCAGAAATTCCACGAAGCGCTCTATAGGCTAGATCCATGCAAGCGCCCATCACCCAAATTTTTGACCTCATTCGGGGCCTCTAAAGCCTTCAAAACTGAGTTCAAAGTTTTTGTACCCTACTGTCAATACCGAAAATCTTCAATATCTTCAAAACTAGACCTGATCTAGCCATGAAACTTTGCTGGCATGTTGATATGACTGAGATGAACCTCCACATGTAAAATCAAAACATTTTGAGATTGTATGACCAACTTACTAAAAATAGCAAGTTTCCATAAATAGCAGCCCTACACAAGATAGCCTTTATTGAATTCAAAAATAGAAATATTTTTGGGTGATGCAAGATTGCTCTTACACCCAGGATGCTCCTGCATTAGATTTAGCCCCCCCTCTTAGTTATCTCTTGGGACTATTCCTAATAATTGGTATTAGAGCCAAGTGCCTCAAAGAGAAAGTTTAACAACTTGAGGTTGATCAGATGACATTCTTTAGAAAAGACAACCCTAAGTTTTATGGAGAGAACTATCCTGATTGGAAGAACAAAATGGTGACACATTTACAGTGCATTGCTTTTGAAGTGGCTATTAAAGAAGTTAAGATCCCCTCTCTAGAAGATCTTGCAAAGGATGATGCTACTAGCAAGCAAAATGATTTGTTCCATCAGAATGCAATAGCCGAAGAAGCCCTCATCAACACTTTATCTAATAGTGAGTTTTCAGAGATAAAGAAAGTAGACACAACTTACAAGATATGAAAGCACGTAGAAGACATGTTTGAAGGAGATACACATGAAAAGAATGCACATAGAAAGAATTGGAAGAAAAGATACAATGCATTAGAGATGCTACTAGAAGAAGACATCAGAGATTACAACCAAAGGATCAATGAAGCAGTTTCTAGAACCAGGAACAATGGTGGAGAGATCTTAGAGGAAGACATTATGGATAAGTTGATGACTAATCTTATAGAAGAGTATGAAAGCAAGATCAACATCCTTGATGAGACCATGCAACTTACAACAAATTTCAAGAGAGTGACCTTGATCAACAAAAAATCAGCTTTTGAGATTTCAAGATTGAAGACAAAACCTAAAAGTGAGACAACCTTCAAAGCATCAGTCCATGGTAAGAAATCCTTGAACACCTCTAGTAATTTTGATGATGATGATGAAGAGAAAGCACTAGATGATTTCATTGCTATGATTGCTAAAAGAGAAAAGAAAGGAAAAGGAAAATATGGAGGTCAATTACCATTCAAATGATTTTCATGTAATAAGATTGGTCACTTTGCTTCTAAGTGTCCTACAAGAGTTAAGAAGTTCAAGAATAACTACAAGCCTAAGTATACAAAGGAATGTTATTATGCTAGAGATGGAGTATCAAATGATGAATCAGTTGAAGATGAAATTGGATTCATTGCTATTATGGAGAATATGTATGATGAGATGGATCATGAAGTTGAGAAAAAGGAACAAGAGCTAGCATTGATTTCACAAGCAGACATAAGGATAGATTGGATTATAGATAGCGATTGTTCACATCACATGACAAGTGATAAAGATGTATTTGTTCATTTGGAAAAATACAAAGGTGGCATGGTTATATTTGGAGATAACACTCCTAAACCTATCATTGGTAGAGGAGCTATTACATTGGATGGAAAGAACAACACTGATGCTATTCTCTATGTAGATGGTTTGCAACATAACCTTCTTAGCATTGGGTAGTTGCTTGAAAAAGTTTATCAGTTAGATTCGAAAGATAATAAGTGCATCATTAACAAGGATAGTGTTATGATTGTATTAGGTTCAAAGACTAAAGGTAATATTTTTCATCTTAATTTAGAAGCAAGTTGTTTTGTTGCTAAAGTTGATTACAATTAGCTATGGTATAAAAGACTATGTCATATCAATTTTGATAACATAGTAAAGATAAGAAATATAAAGGTAGTAAGAGATCTACCTAGCATAGCAAAGCCAATTGATACTATTTGTAGGGAATGTGTGATGGGAAAGCATGTGAGGACTTCATTCATAAAAAAGGATAATTCAACAGAGAACAAGTTGGATCTGATTCATATAGACCTATGTGGACAAACTCAAACAAGATCATACTATGGTGAAAGGTATTTCATTTTGTTTGTAGATGATTATTCTATAATGATGTGGGTTGTGTTCTTCAAAGATAAGTTAGAAGCATTTGAGAAGTTAAAAATATTCAAAGCTAAGGTTGAGAATGAATCCAAACTAAAGATAAAGTGTCTAAGATTGGATAGAGGAGGAGAATTCACTTTTGATAGATTCTATGAGTACTGCAGAGAACATGGCATAAAAAGATAGTTGAGTGCACCTAGAACCCCTCACAGAATGAGATTGCAGAGAGAAGGAATATGATCATCCTTGATACAACATGCACCATCATGATTGAAGGAAAAATTGCACATACCTATTGGAGAGATGTAGTCAATACAACCATCTATACTATCAATAAAATATAATTGAGGCTTGGTGCGGACAAGACACCTTATGAGCTATGGTTTGGTAATGTTCCCACAATGAAATAATTTAGAATCTTTGGAAGAAATTGCTACATAAAGAGGGATGAAGCAATAGGCAAGTTTGATGCAAGAAGCGATGAAGGTATTTTCCTTGGTTACTGTACTAAAATAAAATATTATAGATGTTTTAATTTGAGATTGAAAAAGATCATTGAAAGTGCTCATGTTAAGATTGATGAAAATTTTATGGTTCACGAAAGATATCATGATTATGCACCTATGATTGAAGAAGAACCCAATCCTTCCACTTGTGAGACAATTGTTGAAGAGATGTTTGACAGTATTGATGTATTATTCAATGACCCTGAAATAAGTGAAGAAGAAACTTAGAAGGTAGATGAGACAATATCACCTAAAGTTCCAAAGTTTACATCTAGATATCACTCTAAGGATGACATCATTGGAGATCAGAGCAGAAAAGTCACAACAAGATCAAAAGCAAAGACTTCAACAAAAAATGAGGCAATATGTTTACTATCTCAGATTGAACCTTTAAGTGTTGAAGATTCATGTAATGATTCAGATTGACATGATGCTATGAAAGAAGAACTAGATCAGATTATCAAGAATGATACTTGGGAACTAGCCGCAAGACCTAGTGATAAGAATGTGATTGGAACAAAGTGGATATTTAGAAACAAGATGAATGAAGATGGTACAATAGTAAGGAATAAATCAAGGTTAGTATGTAAGGGATATGAATAAAGAGAAGGTATTTATTATTTAGACACATTTGCACTAGTGAGTAGATTAGAAGCCATTAAGTTGTTTCTAGTTTATGCAACATTCAAAAACTTCAAAGTTTATCAGATGGATGTTAAGTCAGCATTATTGAATGGAGAGTTAAAGGAAGAAGTATACATTGAGAAGCCAGAAGGATTCACCTTATCAGACAAGCTTGATATGGTATGAAGATTAAAGAAAGCCCTCTATGGACTTAAGCAAGCCCCTAGAGCTTGGTATGAGAGACTTGATGGATATCTAACAAAAATTAGATTCAAGAAAGGAGCAGCAGATTGTAATCTATTCATAAGAGAGACATTTGAAGATTTACTAATTGTAGCTATATTTTTTGATGACATTATCTTTGGGGGTAATGACAAACTTAGTGCAAAATTTTCTAAGGAGATGCAGAGTGAGTTTGAGATGAGCATGATTGGACCTATCAAATACTTTTTGGGATTAATTATGTAGTAGATAGAGAAATGTATTTTCATAAATCAGTCTAAGTATGTAAAAGAGATATTGAAGAAGTTCAAGATGGATGATTGCAAGCCAATGGGTACACCTATGATAACAAGATGCAAGCTTACAAAAGAAGATGATTGTTCAATAGTAGATATAACATTGTACAAGTCTATGATTGGTAAACTCATATATCTTACTCAAACTAGACCTAATATTTCTAATGCAGTTGGCATAGATGGAATATTTGTAGCAGAGCCTAAACAAAGTCACCTCATGGAAGTAATTAGAATATTCAAATATCTACAGGGAACTATATATAATGGTCTATGGTATCCTAATTTAGAGAATGTTGAGCTTCATGTGTATACAAATATAGATTGGGTAGGATGTGTGGATGATAGAAAGAGTACATCAGGAGGAGCAGTATTTCTTGGTGATAGACTTGTCACTTGGACAAGAAAGAAGTAGAATTGTATTTCTCAGTCAACAATAGAAGTAGAGTATGTTGTAATAGCTTTAAATTGTTCTACAATTGTTTCGATCAAGTAGATGATAAAGGATTTTAGAATTTAGATTGATTATCCTATTATTATTCATTGGGATAACACTAGCACTATCAACATGTCAAAGAATCCTGTGATGCTTACAAAGACAAAGCACATAGAGATTAAGTATCACTTCATAAGAGAGAAAGTGGAAGAGAAAGAAGTCAAATTGGACTATGTGAGTAAAAAATATTAGCTAGAAGATATATTCACAAAGCCTTTACCAAAGGATACCTTTGAGTATCTTAGGGAGAAGTTGGGAGTAATTCCCTTCCCTGATTTTGCTTAGAGAATCAGAAAACAACATCAGTCCTTAGTGACTGATGGATGGTTGACTACTCTACTTTAGGAGTAGTACCAATGCTTAAAATGTTTGGCACCCTTTTCCATTGATGTCAAAGGGGGAGTAGTATATAGTCATGAAAAATAGTAGTAAAGAGGGAGTACATATAGAATTAAGGAGTAATATGTAGCAGCAAGAGGGAGTAGTATTCAGTCATGGAAGCAGATCAGTTGAGGAAATGGAGAATATTGAAAAATATTGCATTACATGAAGGATTCATCCTTGGGGGAGTTTTGATGAGGAAATGGAGAATGTTATAAAAGAATTTTTCATTTGGATTGGTAGTGTTTTTCATTCCATATATTGCCATCAATGCCAAAGGGGGAGATTGTTGGAGATTTGCTAGCAAGCCAGTGCTGATTGTATGTTTGTCATTGATGAAAACATATGGTAAGTAGCATGCATGGAAGACTTATGAAATAATATTTGATTATATGTAGCATGGACATATTATCAACATGATATCATGGACACAAAAGTTAATTGTTAATACATGCAGTTATGTAGCAGCTTGTGTCAACAGTGTTCCTGATAGAGTTACAAGCAATGTTCTATGAGTGAATGTTCGTATAGTTATCATGGAGCCTTAAAAATTTGGATATGTGATGGAGACATTTTAGTGATGTTATATTCATGGAAACTGAGTCTGGTGTGCAGTAGAAGTGAAGTTATGTAGTCGTTATTCACCAGTTGCAGTTTCCTGTATTTATCCAGAAAAGTCGATAGAGATTATATTGGTACAGAAGTTGTGCCTATCATTATGGTATGTGTGCTTAGATTAGTGATTGGATAAGATTTATGAATGTTTGGTTAAGAGTGCACAATGTAATTCAGCTTGAGGAGAAAGTTTCAGTTAATTTAGTAGAGCTGATAGTGTGTAGCGTGCGTCTACACTTATTGATTTGGAGAGGTCCCAGTCTATATTGCGTGCTTAGTAGAGCTGACTAAAATTTTATTGGAGAGTGTTATTGTTTCTCTAATATGATTTCAAGGTGGTTCTAACAGGCTGACTTGATTATATCATTTAGAGGAAAGATACTTGTAGCCAGTCATTTATGATCGCTAGAACCATGGCATGAAGATGAAAGATTAGAGTAGAGCAGAGAGTGCGAAGTATTGTGTCATCAAGAAGAGGTCTATATGATAGAGTAGATAGAGTGTGATATTTATTGGAACTAATCAAGACAATAGGTCTACCTCATAGTTCACCAAGATCCAAATTTTAGTGTGTATCTATTATTCAGAAGGTTGCAACCTTCACCCCTTTGAGCAGTGAGCTCTCGAATACTGCACCCTCACCCCTAACAGGGTCAATCATAAAAGACTTCTAATAGGGTCTGACATTTGACTAGGTCATTTTACTTACTTTATTATAAATATCAACTCCTAACAGGGTTGTAATATCTTCTAACAAGGATAATTATACACTAGTATAGTTTATTAGTGGGTGTCAATTCCCACCGGGGTTTTTACCTATTTGGGTTTCCCCATAACCAAAATATTGGTGTTGTGTTCAAGTGTTCTTTCATTGTGTTTATGCTTAATGTTTAAGTATACTTAATTGGATAAAAGATTGAAACTTTTAGATAATTGATTCACCCCCCTCCTCTCAGTTATCTCTTGGGACTATTCCTAACAATATCATCATTTGTTTCAGTGTCAGTTTCCTCTTCTTCAACTAAGTAGCATACCTTTTTTCCCTTATCTTTGTGGTCTCAGTTACTTCTATTCTAGTGTTAGTAACCTCTATTATTTCTTCTTCCATAGCTTCCATCACCAGGTCAGTCTTGTTCTTTGTCTTCCTCTTTCCTGTTGGGACATCTAGCAGCAATGTGACCAACTTCTCTACAGTTAAAAAATGCTAAAGGTAATTTACCCTTATATCTACCTTTACCTTTAGGAAATCTCCAGGCCATAAGAGATTCATGCTCATCAAGCTCATCATCAATATTAATGTCACTGTCATCATGTGTACTGCTAGATTTACCGATCTTTAGAGAAAACATAAAAGCAAACTCAACAGACGGTACAACACTATTATCAAAGTTGTTCAACTCAAAATTTGTTAGCTTACCAATAGAATTATCAAGAGTAAGAGTACTACCAGGTACATACCTCATTTCATGTATTGCAGATATTTTGATTGCATATACAGGCAATAAGGTTCTTAAAATTTTACTTACCACTGTATCTTCATCAATGACACCACCAGATCCTCAGATAGCATTAACTACCTCCTTGATTTGATTTGAATATTGTACAATGTTCTCTCCTTCCTTCATTTTCATATCATCAAATCTCCATCTTAAACTTTCAGCTCTGGCTCTTTTCACATTTTCATCACCACCATAAACTTGAGCAATTTTGTCCCACATTTCTTTTGAAGTAAGGCAATCCTTGACATCTTCAAATTCAGCATCAGATAGAGAAACAACAATCTCCATCATAGTAATGTTATGATCATGTCTATCTTTCAATTGATCAAGAGTCAAAGGTCCTATAGGCGGTGCTAAGTAGCCATTATCTAGTAAGGTGAGGGTAGAATTACCAATTCCAGATATATGAAGTCTCATTCAACTTTGCCATATTGTAAAGTTGTCCTTGTTCAGCTTTGGGACTTCCCTCTTATACATTTTGTGATCTTTCTACTCAAGTCCTTAAAACTCTATTCCAAGCAACCAATGAGATCTGATACCAATTGTTAGAATAACTGAGAGGGGGGGTGAATCGGTTAGATCAGTTATTCTAAAAATAACATCTAGGAATACTACTGAAGACTGAGACATAATATCATTGGATGAGCCTAGTAGGGATTTGAGGTGAGAGAGCGTAATCTCCTCAATATCTTCTACCTTGTCCTACCACCTGTCTTGCTCATCTTGAATGTGGTTTATTCTGTTGAGAGATCTTTTTGTTTTAACCGAAGCATGAAAGAATTTAGTATTCAAATCACCTTCACTGATCCAGAGCTCCCTAGACTTGTCTCTCTAATACACTTCCTCTCTGAAAAGGAATTCAAATAATTCTCTCTTAAGAAGTTTTTCTTTTTCAAATTCAGCATTTGACATCCCTGCAGAAATTAATGAGTTATTTAAATCCTCTAGTTCTTTCTCCACCTTAATATTTTCAAAGAAATGTTCTTGAAGGAAACCTTATTCCAGGCTTTAATTTTATCTTTGACCACCTTGAGTCTTTTGACAAACAAAAAAATTGGTGTACCTATGAAATAATTGCTGTCTCTTCACCATTCCTCCAACTTAGGGAGAAAATCCTTATCTCTCCACCACATATTTTGAAATCTGAAACTTCCTTTGAAACTCTAGGTGATAGCAAAAAAACTTAACTGAATTGGGAAGTGCTCTGAAAGAGACATTGGAAGAATACTAGATTCTAGCTTGAAAGAGGGATCATGCCAGAATGAGCTGACCAAGAAACAATCTAGTCTTTCAAAAATCCTGACGAAATTTGCCCGTCTATTAGTCCAAGTGTATTTTCCATTCTTAGGAACCACATCTATCAAATGGATCCTTGACACAAAGTTCCTAAAGTCTTCCATAAATTTGTTTGACATTCTTAATCCCCCTGATTTCTCATCCAAATCCAACAGGGCATTAAAATCTCCTGCCACGATGACCTTGTCACTAATGGTGGATATTTTGGAGGATATATCTATCCATAGCTTCAATTCGTCCTCTATTTTGATGGGGCCATAAACATTAATTATTGGAAAAGAGGAATTGTCTTTGGTGCAAACCACCATGCCAAATAACTAGTGTTCATATTTTTCCAATGCCATCATCTTAATATTGATGAGATTCCAAAGAAAGCCAATGCCCTGTGCCATACCTTTGGCTTCTTGAAAAAAGCCTTGCCATTTATTGCAAGAGAAAAGAAAGTTGAGAACTTTATCCAAATAGAGTTTTGTCTTTTGGAGTAAGATTATGTTGCTCTCAATTCTAATCAATGCTCGCTTGACCAAGCATTTCTTGTTAGGAGCAGATAGGCACCTGACATTCCAGGAGCAGATATGGTACTTTACTAGATAGAAACTATCTCACCAGTTAAGGTTTGACATCAATGACAATATAACAATTGTTTCAATTGTAGTTTCCAACACACACACACACACACACACACACACACATATATATATGTATACGTATATATATATATATATATATATATATATATATATATATATATATATATATGTATATGTATATATATATATCTATATATATCTATATATGTATATATATATATATATATATATATATATATATATATATATATATATATATATATATATATATATATATATATGTATGTATATATCTATATATATATATATATATATATGTATGTGTATATATACATATATATATATATATATATATATATATATATATATATATATATGTGTGTGTGTGTTGGAAAGTTGACTACACTATTATATATGAATAGATTTAGTGTTGTCATTATGGAAACAAAGTTATATAGTGTTTTGTAGTTAGCACACATTATCAGAAGATTAGAATTTGGTTAACTATAGAAGAATGGATAGTTAATAGAGCACCAGTAGATCAGAGCATTAGTGCACATGTGTATGACTGAGTTATGGTATGCACCCTAGAAGATAAGTTGGTAAGAGTATATTCATCTATGTTACCCGGGGACACATTTCCTGCCCTAAGCCCCACATTTCCAAAACCGTCCCCATTTTGGGGACTTGGGGATGGCTGAAAACATTTCCAAGCTGTCTCCACCTAGGCAGGAAAATTGAAAATGCATCCTCGAAACTTCAGAAATGGTCAATGTGTTTCCAGCTGGTGTTGATCGTCCCAGGAACTGCATAGCCATTTCTCGTCTGTCCCGGGGACTGCTTGAAGTTTCCAATTCAAAATAAGATTTAATTCAAAAAATTAATAATTATTGGTGATTTTTTGCCCATTCATGGGCCACATGCATTGTAAGTCATTGAAATAATAAAATATGTTATGTTTAACATAACATATGTTGAAAGTTTATTTTTTTGGAAATCATTACAAAATTAGGATCCAACTATGATTGAAATTTCAAACTTCTGTTCAACAAACCAGACCTAAAAATGATAGTAAATTATACTTCTATTTGATATTCATATTGCAGGCTTGGAAATGAATGCCGTTGGGTTGAATATGTTGGCATTAAGTAGAATTGCCACTAGTGACAACACTTATTTGCATTCTGGGTGCAAATCAAGCAGACAGTGCAAACCGAGCAGACAGTGCAAACTAAGCAAACAGTGCAAACCGAGCAGACAGTGCAAACCGAGTAGACAGTGCAAACCGAGCAGACAGTGCAAACCGAGCAGACAGTGCAAACCGAGCAAACAGTGCAAATTGAGCAAAACAGTGCAAACCGAGCAAGTTAGTACAAACCGAGCAGGACAGTGTAAACCAAGTAACATCATGTCTACCGAGTCACCAGTATTTACCGAGTTCAAAACCTACCGAGTGGTCAGTATGAACTGTGCCTTCACTTCTACCGAGTGCATGATGATGCCGAGTAATGCAGTGGACGCCGAGTATCAGAAAGTCACCGAGTTAGTTTGAAGGAACTGTGTAACCATACTTGGGCCGACTTAGTAGCACTTATGTTTATTTGTCAAGCCGACTTTGTAATTGTAATTGTAATTAATTGTTTAAGACTTGTATATAAACAATGTTGTAAAAATGTCAAGAAGATATAAAGAAGCATATATGTGAAAAAGAAAGAAAGGAAGAGATAAGCGAATTACAAAGGGCTTCAGTAGTATAAGGAACAGCAAAGACAAATTCATCATAGAAGGTGATCAGTACATCAGTGAATCTCAATCAGCAATCTAGTTGCAAAGCAAGAGATCTACTGTTTCATCCTAACAGGTGAATCAGTACTAAATCCTTTAACCGGGTAGACTTAACAGTCTTTTGTAAAATCTCTTTACCGAGTGCATACTTCATTGTATGTTTGTAAATCCTTTAACAAGGTGGATTTAGCAATCCTTATTGCTCCTAACAGGGTAGATCATCAAAAGTGATCAAATTGTAAGCCTTAACCGGCCAACTTTATTCTGCAGTATTAAAGCTTTGTGGGTTTCATCCCCACCCCAGTTTTACTTTCTTTTTGGAAGGTTTCTGGGTAACCAAATCTATGTGTCATTATTGTGAATGCTTTTAAGTTTCATGCTTTTTGTATGCAAAGGTTAAAGTAAATTACATGTTAATACATCTGTAATTGAAAGAAAATTTGGAGTTACTGATTTACCCCTCCCCTCTCAGTAACTCGGTTAATTCCTGAATATTTCCAACAATTGGTATCAGAGCAGCATTGGTTCTCAAGACAAAGCTTAACTAGCTTGAGCAAAGATCCAGGACAATGGAGGTATTCAAACTAAACAAGGTGATTGAAAATGAAAAGCTAGATCTGGAAATGGCCATAGCTAAACTTAAAGAAGCAAAAGAACATCTTTCCCAATAAAAATGAGATGGAGCAATGCAAAGCAAATTGTGATAGACATATTTGATCAAACCCTGAGATAGTTAATGCCGAGCTTGAAAAATGATGAAGTAAAGAAGGCATTAAAAGAAAATGAAAATAAGATGACACTAAGGTTCAATACTTGTTTGATTCTGATCAACAATATTGAATCGGTTGTGAAGGTTGTAAATGCTACATGGAAGAACATATACCACCTTCACCAACCGAGTATTGAAACAGTCATAATAAAAGATATTGAAGATGACAGTGATGAACAAGAAGAAGCCACTGAGGTAGATGATACTGTGAGGATAGCAGCAGAAGTCATGGCATCCCTTCCTACCTCTCCAGTAAAAGTTTCTACATCCAACCCGGAGACACCTTCAAGCATGGTTGTGACAACTTCAACATTTGTCCAATCATCTATAGCAACAACAGAAGCAACTACCATTTCTTCTACCGAGTTGCAGTCTCCCACATCATCAAGTTTTCCAGCAGTAAGTTTTTCCAGTTTTTGAATCTACAAGTGTAAATATTTTAAGCTCTCTAGTAGACAGTATACCAGTCTCTATAGCCAACCCTACTATATCTATTATCACTACTACTAAGGCATTAAGTACAGATAAGCCTAAGGCTCTACCGAGTATAAAATTTTTGGGTAAGAATATAGTAGAGGATATAGACTTAGATGAAGAAATAGAGATTCCAACATTAGATTTTGCAAAGCTATCAGCGGACCAAATGCAAAATATAGGTGAGATCCTCCAAAGGAAAGCAAAACAAAAGAAGCTTAAAGAGGAGAGAGACAAGGAATATCAAATCATCAAGGATGCTAAGGACATTTTGTCTGATGCATTAGGTATTAAAGTAGACTCCTCCCAACATGTTTTGCTACAATTAGCAGAAGCAGTTAATAAATACAATGAGGATTCATCTGGGATAGAAAAGTTAGTTGAAAGAGCCGAGAAGAGATTCAACAATAAAGTGCTTGAGCACATTGCTCAACACATAGCTATTAACCAATTAGAATTGTCTTCAGTTTTGTCAAACATTGAATCTACCTATTCGAATGCTACCTCTCTTTTGGCCAGATTGTGCAACATTGCCAAGTTCACAAAGGGAGTTAAGGATAAAATGAATAAAATGGATGAGGATATGAAGATTAGCATACAGAAGCTACAAGTTGAACCAAGTTCAAGCTCTGCTCATCACATGAAAATCTCATACCTATCAAATATGCAGTCAGATCTACTGAAAGAAGACACAAGGATCCGGTCTACACTGCTAGACATCCAACACATGATCCTTCCCATCATGAATACAATGTATAAGCACATTGAACATTCTAAAACATTGATTCATGACAATCAGTTCTCTATAGCAGATCACATGATTGAACTCTCTGTAGAAGTCCAAATTGCAATCCAAACATGCAAGATTCTGCAAGAAAGTTGGGACAGAACCCTGGCACTAATAATGAAGGTACATTCTGATTTTCTATCAAATTTTGGATTCTCTCTGTAAATCACTTGTATATGATTCTTTGGCATTATCACCAAAAAGGGGGAGATATGTATAGAGGGAGATATATGTATAGAAGAAGATTTGTATAGAAACAGTTAGCACATTGAAAGGGGGAGACAATGTATAAAGCCCTATAGCAAAGATAAATTTTGAAAAATCAAAATAAAACTCAGCATGATTCATGTATATAAGTTTTGGCCAATAAGTGTTTTTGTCACTAATGCCAAAGGGGGAGATTATTGGCATTAAGCAAAATTGCCACTAGTGACAACACTTATTTGCATTCTGGGTGCAAACTGAGCAGACAGTGCAAACCGAGCAGACAGTGCAAACCGAGCAGACAGTGCAAAACAAGCAGACAGTGCAAACTGAGCAGACAGTGCAAACCGAGCAGACAGTGCAAACTGAGCAGACAGTGCAAACTGAGCAAAACAGTGCAAACCGAGCAAGTTAGTACAAACCGAGTAGGACAGTGTAAACCAAGCAACATCATGTCTACCGAGTGACCAGTATTTACCGAGTTCAAAACCTACCGAGTGGTCAATATGAGCCGTGCCTTCACTTCTACCGAGTGCATGACGATGCCGAGTAATGCAGTGGACGCCGAGTATTAGAAAGTCACCGAGTTAGTTTGAAGGAACCGTGTAACCATACTTGGGCCGACTTAGTAGCACTTATGTTTATTTGTCAAGCTGACTTTGTAATTGTAATTGTAATTAATTGTTTAAGACTTGTATATAAACAATGTTGTAAAAATGTCAAGAAGATATAAAGAAGCATATATGTGAAAAAGAAAGAAAGGCAGAGATAAGCGAATTACAAAGGGCTTCAGCAGTATAAGGAACAGCAAAGACAAATTCATCACAGAAGGTGATCAGTACATCAGTGAATCTCAATCAGCAATCCAGTTGCAAAGCAAGAGATCTACTGTTTCATCCTAACAGGTGAATCAGTACTAAATCATTTAACCGGGTAGACTTAACAGTCTTTTGTAAAATCTCTTTACCGAGTGCATACTTCATTGTATGTTTGTAAATCCTTTAACAAGGTGGATTTAGCAATCCTTATTGCTCCTAACAGGGCAGATCATCAGAAGTGATCAAATTGTAAGCCTTAACTGGCCAACTTTATTCTACAGTATTAAAGCTTTGTGGGTTTCATCCCCACCCCAGTTTTACTTTCTTTTTGGAAGGTTTCTGGGTAACCAAATCTATGTGTCATTATTGTGAATGCTTTTAAGTTTCATGCTTTCTGTATGCAAAGGTTAAAGTAAATTACATGTTAATACATCTGTAATTGAAAGAAAATTTGGAGTTACTGATTCACCCCTCCCCTCTCAGTAACTCAGTTAATTCCTGAATATTTCCAACAGAATACTCAAATTGTTTCCAACTTTGATAATGCTTTGATAGCAGCAATAAGTGCCCATAAATACACTATTGTAGCTGATTACTGCCTAGACAAGATGGCTGCTACCTATCTAGTAATGATTTGGCACAATAAATTCAATTCTTCTCCTATGTTCCTATTCTTAGACTTTAGTATTCTTAGATGATGATTAGATTTGATGCTATGTTCTATGCTGATTTGATGAATGAAATTGATAATTTTAAATTATGTTGCTATGATGAATGTGACAATGTTATGTAATTCTAAAATTCATGAATATATATATGTACACACACACACACACACACACACACATATATATATATGTATATACACATGTATATATATAGCCATCGCCTGCTATCCCCTGCCATCCCCTGTCATCCCCTGTTCTGGCAAAAATAAAACTATCCCAAAAACTCGTTTCCCCATTTCCCCATCCCCCTATCCCAGAAACTTGGGGTAACATAGATATTAATGCTAAGTCTAAGAGTGCATGATCAGAAGATACAGTATGGAAAAGATATAGACAATTGAAGTAGCACAGACAGTGAATGCCAGAATAGAACAAAGTATGCAACCGACTGTTGGTAATTTGATTAGTGATGATATTATTGTTTTGTAAAGGCTATGCACCTATTGTAATCAATTTGTAGATATGTAATTATATTTCTTTGTAAACATGCTTGAGCCATTTCACTTGGAAGCATTGTGTGTAATCGGTTATAGGCCGAACTAGTTAATTGTTTTGGTAAGTGCATATAAATATTAGATGTTCCTTTGTAATAAAGTATGGAAGTTGAAATAGAGATAACTAGATAAGTAGAGAAGAAGTGTGTGAAGAGCAGTAAGAATATATTAGAGCTTTTCAAGAGGTCAAAGCATCAATGCATCAAAGGAACTGATCAGACAAGTAGTGTCATAGTACCAGTTCATCCAGTAGATATAGTGTGTATCTGACATCAGAAGGTTGTAGCCTTCACCACTTGAGCAGTGAGCTCTAGGATAGTGTGTCCCCACCCCTAACAAGGTTATTGTAAAAGACTCCTAATAGGGTCTGACACTTAACAAGGTCACTGTACTAAAAGCATTGTAAAGAATAACTCCTAACAGGGTTGTAGATCTTCTAACAAGGATCACAAGACACTAGTGCAGTTCTTAGTGGGTGTCAATTCCCACTAGGTTTTTTAAATATTTGGGTTTCCCCATAACCATATTGGTGTTATGTGTTTTGTTTATGTATCTTTTTTATGTTGATATTCATTTCAATACTTAAACATTCAAGTTAAGTTTCAAGAGTAAAGAAAAAGATTAAATATAGTGAACATTGATTCACCCCCCCCTCAGTGTTCCCATTCCTAATAATTGGTATTAGGGCTCTGGTTCTTAGAAAACAAGTTTAACCACTTGAGGTGATAATGGATAAGGGATAAATGAAACATCTAAAAAAGAATCTTGAAGCTGCTCTTGAAGACCTTGATAGATCTGAAAAAGAAATTGAAGAACTAAAAGAAAACGTCAATGATTCTCAAGAAGTCATTAAAAGACTAAGAAAAGATTTGAAAGATTATTCTAAAAATTATTTAGGCAAGATGGTTAAAAATCTAAATGAAGAGAACACATCTCTAAAAGAAAAGAATGATGAGTTGGATGAAAAGCTAACTAACAATCAAGAAGTGTATGATGATTAGATCAAAGAGAACCTTCAACTGAAAGAAGAATTAATGAAAGAAAACATGGAAATCTTGGAGCTAAGAAAAAACAAAGAAAATTTGAAATCTGAGTTAAATGAAGCAAAGAATCACATTGATAAATTACACACGATCAAGGATCTGATAGAATCTTAGTTATATTCTCATAAGCTTAAAGGAGATACTAGTGACATTGGATTCAATGAAGCAAAAAATTAGATTGATGACATGTGAGAAAGGATGAAAACACCAGAAGACACCATAGATTCTAAGGAGACTAGAAATCAGAATAAAGACAGTATTGAACCATCTAAGGATGAGCACAAGCTAGTAGACCAAACTTTTATGCATGTAACAAGCATGGACATATAGCAAGGAATTGTAAAGAGGTAAGACCTTTCAATGGTTACTGTTATTCATGAAATAAATTTGGTCATAGAGGTATGAACTGTAGAACAAGTTAGAAGAAAAAGACTCAACATAATCAGAGAAATCAGAACTAAACAAATGAAAGAATTTCTTAGAGTATTACATGCCAGTTATGCAATTATAATGGTCACTTAGCTAGACAGTGTAAAATGGTGACCCATATCAATGCGCTGAGGAATTTAAGGCCTCTAGTCTTTTTTCACTCTTGTAACAAGGTTGGAAAAATCTTAAAGTTTTGTAGATCAAGAACACAAATTTAGGAAAGTCCTAAAAATCTAGAAGAGTCAATATTGGATACCGAAGGAGAAGTCAAGTTTGTGAAAACTTCAGAAGATGAGAGCTTGATTTGGTCAGAGGCCAAGAAGGATAAAGCTGATGAGTATGTATTGGATGCATCCACACTAGATGCACCCTCTACATCTAGATGAATGACCCTCAGAGTCATAGGGGGAGCTAATTTACCTCTAGACCCCTGTGCGGATGGTATACTCACCCTCAGAGTATGCACCTTTGGATTTAACCTTTTGGAGATTATTTGAGGCTATGTGCAAGAGCAGACTACTTGATTGATTGCAGAATGGAAGTTGGAAATTCTTAGTAAAAGTCTAGTTTACGTGGCAAGCATTAATGGTGTAATTTTCACTTTAAAGTACACAAAGACTTATAGATTACTCATTGCATTTAAATTAGAGTGATTGGAGATCACATAAGCCCTAGCAGTTGATTGTGAAGTATTGAAGCTTGATTCACCAGTGAAAGAGTGTGTTTAATTGGTTGTGAAGCCCTAATCTATTGTGATGATTCATAAGTTCTTGGAAACCTATCTGAAGTAATAAACAAGTAAGTTATGGCTACACCTGTTGTGTTTGATGTTGCGGAGAGGAAAATATATGTTTTCAAGAGGCATCCCTTTAAGTCTACCCTAGATGATTTAGAATGTGCATTCTCTAGAACCCCTATGGGTGTAATGCATGTTGAAGACATACGTGCATACATTTATAGTAAGAAGGAACCAGTAGGACTTGATAGGATAAGAGTGCACATTGAAACTATGATAAAGCTAGACAAAACCTTCCTAGATGAGTTTGCACAACTGGAAAACCATCCCATAGTTTAATATGCTATGGCATATGAATTTTATGAGTCTGAATGGATACAAATATTGCTCAATGGGATTCATGATGACCTATTATGGATAGGTGAAGTACTAGTGAGAATCACATGAGACCTCATTCATGAAATGACAAGCCTTTCAAGGACATGCACCATTCTTTGAGCGGGTAAGGATGTAAGAAAACTAGGTTAACAAGCATGTAACTCAAGAAGTGATAGGCACAGAATGAAAATTGAGCCTATAGAGGAGAAAGACATCAAATTAATGTCTATAATACTATGTTATAGGTTTCAGCACACCAACATGGTGAATAGTGTTTCCACGACAACTATTCTTGCATCAATCAGAATTGTGAGAGAAAATGGTGAGTTCAATCTATGTGAGATCTTCTGTGCACAATTGATAGATAATATTAGAGCCATCAAACATGATAAGACCTAAATATTTAGGTTTGGGTCTTTGATTATCTACATGTACCTCCATATAGTTGGAAAGGTCTCAGATTTGTACTTAGACAAGAGTATGCCTACAATGCCTCAAATATCTCTCAAGCAATCTACTGAGAGCACATTGAAGGATTACGTAATGCTAGAATTGAAGATATTCAGGGTCAAAATGTAGATGAGGTACATGATACAAGAAATTATTATTGAAAAATATAAGGACAACATTTGCTTTATGGTAGAAACTGATATAGCTTGTATGGAAGCAGTTGAGCCAAGAACAAAGTGGATCCATCCACTTGGGTATAAAGTTGAGGAACCAATCTTGGAAGCCTATGCACAAGTGCTACTATCAATGCCTAAGGACCCTAATGAACCTAGGTGGGGGACTTATGAAGAGAAGAAAATAAAAGTTGATGCAGTTCTTAATAGTGCAGCAACAAAAAGGAAAGCATCAAAGATTACTTCTAAGATACTTAGAATTAACGGAGTTAGGAAGATCTTGAAAAAGGAAGAGAAGCAAAGATTTCTTTGGAGATTGAGAGTGCATCTATAGCAGAAGCTAAGGAAAATGACCTAAGATAAAGAAGATAAAAGTTGAGAAAATTGGTGATATCAGTCCTACACCTACAGTTACAGTCGATGTGGAATCAACTAAAGAATCTCCTAAGGTGTCTAAGAGGAAGAAGTAAATTGCCACAAGTCACTCTTCAACTAGAGCTAAAAGAAGTAGAGAAAGAAATTCACAACCAACTCCTGAGGTAGGATCCTACCAAGTCTTCAAGTGTTAAGGACTAGAGTGGTAGAGGAAGGTTAGATCAGATAGCAAAAGTTTTATGATTAATATCATGAAATTAAACATATGATCAAGTTCAAGAAGATAGTTCTAGAACTAAAGTTAGGGATTCTAGATAAAGTATGGGAAATTTTGGATTCCTTGAAGAGACAAGCAACAGAGGAAGACTTCAGAATCAGGGAGAAAATACTAGATGACAATCTTCTAGTATGTTCAATTGATGAGAAAATACTACTGTTAGGTTTGGTAAAACCATACCTCAGAACTAAGATGAGGACTTTGCATACAATGAACAAAGATTATGAGCATATATCAAAGGAGATAGAACAAGCCTTTGTGAAGGTGTTTCTAGAACAACACATGCAAAATAAGTTTGTGCCCATCAAGCCAAGCACCTATTAAGAAAGATAATGCAACTAAGGTCACAAAGATACCTTTGACAGGTCCCCAAGTTTTAGCGCCCTCAGTATCAATGCCCACAATTGAAATAAAGTCTAAAACTTGCATGACCACAACTCAAAAAGATGGACATAATTATGTTTAAAAATATAGAGATTGCAATGGTGGCCACATATAATGACTTGGATAAGTTGAAGAAGCTTTTGTTTGTACATAAGAAGCATAAATTCTATGTGGTGATATTTCACCTCAACACCAAGAGGAAGTATTGATAGAAGACATAACAGGTCAAGAAGGAGAGGAGGAGAAAGAAAATGAAAAAGAGAAAGAAGGAGAAAAGGAGGTAGAAACAAAAGCATCAGATGAACCCTCAGTTGGAACACTTGTGAAGACAAAGACATAAGTGATGGATAGCACACCTATCTCAACCTCCCATGCCATCAGCATCATTGTTGTCAAGTTGACCCCTGATATAGCAAGCTTCGACTCTTGGGGAGAAGAAGACCTGATCAAGATCAGTGTCCTTGCTATGGAGAAGGCCAAGGAGAAACAAGTAATGAGAAATCCCCTATTTGTTGAGTCAATAGACATCTTGAATAACCTACTGCCAGTAGAGACCAAGGTACAAAAGGTACACTCAGTAGAGGATGTCAGCAACATCCTAACAAGATTCAAGGAAAACTTCTCTTGCCTAGAAGAATCAGTGGCTAAGATAGTAGAAAAGAAGTATCTTAAGAAAAGATTGGATGAGCTATCTAAAAACTTTGCACTTGACCTCAACTCCTTAAAAGTTGGTCAAGCTTCATTGAAAGAATTTGTAGCCAAAGAAAGAAAACTCATAGCAGACTACCATGGACCAAGATAAGTTGACAACAGGTCTGTATAAGAAAGTTGAAGAGGCAGAGGGCAATGATAGATCAAGTTAGGAAATCAGTAGAAGATCCAATTACCGATAACAACATGTGTAACAATGTGTACTAGGGATAAGTGGACAAGATTGAAAAGACCAAAAAAAGAAATATCCAAAATAAGGGCAAGGCAAACACAGCTGAGAAATGCTCTTGCACCTTCACTAGATGTCTTGAATCAGAACATCAAGGAGATCAATGCCACTATGGTGACATATGATCAAGGTCCATGTATAAAATTGGAGAAGATGTGAAAATTTAACATATGACTTGTGCGCCCATCTCCAGACTATAGACACACTAAAGAAATTTTGGCAAAATGAGATTGCTAAGTTGAAGATAGCATATCCAGATGTCTTCACTATGTAAGTACTTGTAAACACATTTTTTGGAGCACCTTTGTCATTAATGTCAAAGGGGGAGTATTTTATATAATA